>CM052437.1:181388104-181426714 GCA_028533085.1 Varecia variegata
AAAAAAAAAAAAAAAAAAAAGTTATTCTCTTAACAATTTCCTAAGTGACTATATCTTGGCTAACTTTTATGTAGGGTACTCAAGTTTTAGCAAACATTCATATATTCATCATATATACACATTTTCTATTATACAAACATTCTTACCATCTGGAACAATTCCAGGTGTGGACTCCTGACCATTGACATCTTTATTAACGGCTTGCTCCAAAAAGACCATTTGGTCTTCAGGTCCTTCAACCTCCATCTCATTGTTATCTGAACAGAAAATTATTTATTCTTTAGCTCAAATTGAGTTTTTCAGTTTTGTTAATTAAGTCAACTATTATGGCTTTGCTCTAGTGAGGGTAAATCATCACCAAAAATGCTAGAAGTTTTTCTTTATATTTTTCTCTTTTGAACCAAATATATACTTACTTACATTTTAAAAAACATGAAAATTATAATACATTAAAAGGATATTTCACAACTGTATACTGATGGCATCCTGGAAATGAAAGGTTAGTAATTAAGATGCTTCCATTTAAATCCCTGACAGATGATAAAATAGAACTTTTGTAAAAGTTGCCACTCATACTGATGAAAATGAAAAACAATCTGGTAAGCAGGACTTTTTTCTTTACCTTTTAAGAATTTTGCCACTATGTTTATAACAGCAGGATACTATTAAAAATCTTCCATACCTGCACAAAATCTTGGGCTCAAGAGGTGAAAATTAACATTTAAGAAGGATGTTACATAACTAAAACTTGTTTTTTTGTTTTTTTGTTTTTTTTTTTTTTGAGAGACAGAGTCTCACTTTGTTGCCTGGGCCAGAGTGCCGTGGCGTCAGCCTAGCTCACAGCAAGCAACCTCAAACTCCTGAGCTCAAGTGATCCTACTGTCTCAGCCTCCCGAGTAGCTGGGACTACAGGCATGTGCCACCATGTCCGGCTAATTTTTTCTATATATATTTTTAGTTGTCCAGATCATTTCTTTCTATTTTTAGTAGAGATGGGGTCTCACTCTTGCTCAGGCTGGTCTCGAACTCCTGAGCTCAAACAATCCACCTGTCTCGGCCTCCCAGAGTGCTAGGATTACAGGCGTGAGCCACTGCGCCCGGCCCTAAAACTTGTTTTGAGCAAAATAACCCAGATTATTTTGAACCAACTAGGTCACATGTCCAAAGGTGGGGGAACTTCCAATGTTGGTCTAAAGAACACAGATGATAGCCTGAGCAACACAGCAAGACCCAGGCCCTACACAAAATTTAAAAATTAGCCAGGCATGGTGGTGCATGCCTGTAGCCCCAGATACTTGGGAAGCTGAGACAGGAGGATCACTTGAGCCCAGGAGTTGGAGCCTTCAATGAGCTATGATCATGCCACCGCATACCAGCTGGGGTGACAGAATGCTGAACACCATCTCTTCAGAAAACATACACGCTCACATGCACACACACACACACACACACACACACACACAAATAAAAAGCAAATTAGACATGGAATTCAAATATTAAGAGGATTATCATGAAGCTGTATTAGATTTTAGCCATCAGATTCAGAGATGACCAAGATAACAAGTTACATTTAAAGGTTGAGAAATTGAGAATAAACTGGGATCTGATATACATACAGTGTTCCCTCATTCTGATAAAAGTAACATACTGGTGACTGGTTGGCACAGCATTATAAAAAAATAAATATTCTCAAGTTTACCTGTAGTGAGTTCAGCCATCTCCACTTCATCACCTGGCTGTAATGGATCCATCTCAGCTTCTAAGTGTTTACAATACATGCAGATATACTCTTCTTTGAGCTGAGAATCCAGTTCATGATCTGTTGGTTTGTCACATTCTAAGTGAACCCATCTGCAGTGATAAGTATATTTAAATAAAAATTTCTAAAGTCACGTTAATATCTAGGAAAAGGGGAGGCAATTGGTGAAAAGCCAGATATGAGAAGGGTTAATTAAATATGAGAAAAGATTGATAATAGGGGTTTGTAACTGCAAAGGTTTTTAAAAAGGAGCTGGCATTTGTGGATGTCATTAGAGGTGTTGATATATTTTTACTCCCACATTTTTAAGATATTTCCTCTTTACTTTTCCCTCTTAGTGCTCATTTCTGGTCTGGTATTATCTTTTGCCCATTTACTTCCTCATGTCTTTGAAACTCACAAAAACATAACTTAATTCCATCTATAACAGCACTCAGTACTGAAGGGACTACTGAAGTGATAAAAGCTTAGAAGCTCAAAGATACATGGTAGAGCAAATGATCACATGGATAAAAGAATCAATGAAACAAGTAAATGGAAGTATATGGAATAACTATATTTTCTTACCTTTTGCACATATTACAATGAAGCATGTCTTTCTGCAGTTCTGGATGATAGCACTTCCCACAGAAAGGACATAAGTTATCCTGTTGTTGGTAACAATTGTCACATATCAGGCAATTGTGGTGCCACTGTGAACTAGACCGTGTGCCACACTCTACACATATTCTGCAATTCTAAACACCAGGAAAAATAAAAACACAAACAGTTTGTTATGCATTTGTAAACACCATTCTGCTGCAAACCTTTTTAAAATCAATGAATCATTAGAAGATTATACATTAAGCTTTCATTTTTCCCAACACCAATTTATACTTTTGAAAAAGCAGTTAGTTTTGAATGTCTGATGTGACCTCACAAAATCTGCACAAAAACCTGCAGGAAAATGTAAAAAGGGACAGGGACATGTAGGAAAACATAAATGTGAAAGAAAGAAAACCAGGAACACAGCAACCCAAACTTCAAAACAGAACCATCCCAGGACCAGGAAGTAAGTTTTGGGGAGTACGTCTACTCAACCCACTACTGCAGAAAGCAAAATGGTGCTATTACAGTATTCCGCTCACTTCACAGTAGATTAGGAACCACAAACAAGGACTCTCCCTAAATAGCATGACCCACTCCACTTAACTTGGTATTTGAAAATAATCAGTCCACATCAAAATCCAATGATGGCTCCTCATGTTTTCAGAATAAAGAGTGGCTCTATCCTTACCAAAGTAGAACTGTTTATGAAGTATAATAAAAGACCAGCCATATCCTCTTCTGTGGTTATGAGCTAGTCAGCCTTAAAATCCTGGGCACAAGACCAGTAAGGTGTGGGGCTCTCATTACTCACCCCTACTTTCCAAACTAAAGCACGAATAAAAAGTAACTATCATTTTGAGCCGTTGGGTTGATATAAAACGGATGCTCACTCAAAAAGATAAACTAGCAGGAACCACGGATCTGCTAGTTTTACAGATTAAAAATGAATGCACTTAACAATACTGATACAAAAATCCTCAATAAAATATTATCAAACAGACTCTAATACCACATTAAGAAAATAATAGCTGGGTGCAGTATCTCACACCTATAATCCTAGCACTATGGGAGGCCGAGGCTGGAAGATTGCTTGAGCTCAAGAATTGGAGATCAGCCTGAGCAAGAAAGAGACCCTATCTCTACTAAAAACAGAAAAAATTAGCAGGGCATGGTGGTATGCGCCTGTAGTCCCAGCTACTCAGGAGGCTGAGGCAAGAGGATCGATTGAACCCAGGAGTTTGAGGTTGCAGGGAGCTATGATGATGCCACTGTACTCGAGCCTAGGCAACAGAGTGAGACGCTGTCTCAAAATAATTATAATAATAATAAACTATGTCCAGGTGGGGTTTATACAAGAAATGCAAGGAGGTTAAATATTTAAAAATCTACTTATAAAGTTTAACATACTAATAGATCTGAGGAGAAAAATATTTCAGTAGATGCTAAAAAAAGGTCTTTGGAAAAAATCAAAACCCATTCCTAATTAAAAAAAAAAAAAAAACTCTTGAGAAAAATAAAAATGGATAGGTATTCCCTAATGTAATCAACAAAAATACTTCAATTCTAAAGGCAACATATCATTATATGGGGAAACCCTAGATGCATTCTGTTCCTGCTAAGGCCAGGAACAAAGCAAGAATGCCTACTATCTCCACTATTTTAACATGGTTCTAGAGCCAACATAAACACTGAAACAAACGAAAACACAGGCTGAAACTAGGAAAAGAAATAAAACTATTTGTTAAACGACAAGATAGTATTGGAAAATCCTAGAAAATTGATTATAAATTCAATAAAAAAATTTAACAAAGTAGTAGGACACAAAATTAGCATGCCAAAGTCAATAGAATTCACATATAAATAACCAGTATAGTGAATGAGAAAGCCCCATTTAACAGCAACAAAATAAATATTTAAGAGTAAGCTTAAGAAATGTTCAAAATCTATATGAAGAAATTTATAAAACACCCAAAAGACACAAAACTAGACTTCAACAAAAGACATCCCTTGTTCTTGCTTAGGACGCGTCTTGACATCATCATGAAGATGCCAATTCTCTCTAAATCACTTAATAAATTTAATGTGATCCCAATAAAAATTCCAATGAGGTTTGTAAGGGAGCTAGATAAATTGATTCTAAGTTCCTATGGAAAAATAGAATAGCTAGGAAACATGTGAAAAGGAAAAGCTCTGAAGGGGGCTGACATTACCAGATACTACAAAGCCTCTGTAATTAAAACACTATGGCATTGGTGCATGAATAGGTAGATCAGTGGAATAGAAGAAAAGTTCCAGATATAAAACCAACCTAATCTAACACTCTTAGTATATAATCTCGAGTCACTGGGGCAAAAAGACAGTCTTTTTAATGAATAGTTTTTGAAAAAGTGAATGGCCAATTGGAAAAAAATACTCAACCCATACACAAACATCAACTCCAAATGGATTAGAGATCTAAATGTAAAAAATAAAACAATGCAAATCCTAAAGAATGTATGAACTGCTCTATAAATAACAGCAGCAAAGTACAAAAGACAAACTGAAAGAAAATATTTGCATCGTAACACAGCTAAAGGCCTTATATTTATAAAGAATTCTTAAATCGGAGAAAGTATACCAAAATCTTCAGTAACAGGCCAAACATATGAAAAGACAATTCACAAGAAAAACTGACCCTTAAACGTGAAAAAATGATCAACTTCACTCACAAGAGAAATAAAAATTAAAACTACATTCAGATAACATTTTTCACCCATAACATATACAAACAATCAAAAGGTGAACAAGATTTCCTTGGCAAAGATAGGAAAAGAAGTTCTCTCATACATTACTGGCAGCAATGCAGAGTGTCACAAGCCCCATGAAAGGGAACTTGACATCTAATAAAACTATGTTTTGCAAATGTAATGCAAAATACTGGAAACTACCTAAATAGCCATAAGATATTGGTTGAATAAACTATAGCACAGACACATAATGGAGTATTAGGCAGCTATTTAAAAGAAGAATCGGAAGATCTCTATGAACTGATAGAAAGTGATTTCCAGGTTGCATTACATGAAAACAGAAACATGCAAAAGTCCATATACAGAACACTACCTTCATTTCAAGGAAGTAAAAGAGAGCACAAATGTATCTGCTTATTCTCAGGGGAAAAACTTACAGGAAGGATAAACCAGAGAACAATGAAGTTAGTTACTTCCAAGAGGTATAAGTGATAAACAGGAGGTGTGACAATTCTCCAAGTAGAACTTTTTATACAACTTTGACTTTTGAAAGTATGTTAATATCCTGTAAGGAAAGAAAAGTAAATAAAACCTATTACTGATAGCCAGCTGAAGGAGATTTGCTGTTTGGATTTAGCAGCTGAATAAATGTGCTGATGCTGGAACCCAGGATTTTTACCATAGGAGAATAGACATACAAGAATGGGAGAAGGCAAAGAACTCAGGAGAGATCGGAAGTGGAGGTACTGGTATAAATCCATTATTTCTAAATTATGTGTGTGTGTACACACATATATATACACACACAAGCACACGGATATTCATGTGTATGTACAAGTATTTGTATATATGTGCATATGCAGGTGTACATACATGCCTGTGTTTCCTAGCCCTGTCTGCTGAAAGGGTGAGAAGCAAACACCCTCCAGTAGCAGTGAGCCCACCTAGCACCCATTCCCCACTAAAGGAGCCTGGGCTACATATTGAAGGTAGACTGATTCCAGGGCAGGGGTAGGAAGTATAAGATGAGCTTAGAACATCTTGTTATACCAAAAAAAAAAAAAAAAAAAAAAAAAAAGAGGGGTTAAAATAAATGGTAAGGGAATGACACAAGGACATAGGAGCCAGCTTAAAGGAGCAAACGATGGAAAATATGGGACAATTTGAGCACAAAAATAATTAGGTAATGAATTATAAATTATTGAAATAGGAATTCATGAGTCAATATCAATAATAAATAAGTTTAACATGTGGAAGAAGGGAGAGTGGCTGCTTACAACAGAAAGCAGAGGGCTGACTGGTAAGTGTGGAGGGGGTGCTAGAGTTGGCAATGCATCATTTTTCAACCAACAGGTCACAATGGCATCAGGCAATGGTTTCTAAAATCTATGAGGAAATTTTGAGGAGGTGCAAGGTATCTTCATGGTCATAAAGTATCTCCTCACATACTGTTTTATTAGATACAAGGGAGGGGGGAAAAAGTTAAACAGCCTGACCAGGTAATTCCTGTGAGGCAGATGAGCACTGCGTGCACCCAGCTGTGATACCCTGAGAACACATCCTCACATGAGGTATGCAGTATTCTGGCCAATAATGCATAACTCTCAATCTAATCATAAGGGAACATTAGACAAATATAAAGTGAGGAAAATTCTATTTGGAAAAACAAAAACAGGTTTATGGGGAAGAATTCTATTCTCCAAAAATATCAGTGTCAAAAAGACAAAGAAGGGCTCAGGAAATCTTCCGGATTAAAGGAGGTTTGTAATTCCAATACTTTAGGAAAACAACGTAAGAGGATCACTTGAGGCCAGGAGTTCAAAAAAGCCTCAGCAAACCAGTGAGACCTCATCTCCTATTAAAAAAAAAAAAGAAAAAGGCAAAAGAGACATGACAACTAAATGCAGTATCTATTCCTAGGTCAGATCCCAGCAGGAGGTGGGGGGTTGCTATGTGGGACATTAGATAAAAAGACATAATGGAATATGGAGAGCAGATGAGATGAAAATACATATTGGTGTAAATTTATGAAGCTGATAATAGTACTGTAACTATATTAGAATACCCCTACTACTGGGAAATAACACTGAAATATTTAAGGGTGAGGGGGCACAGTGTAACATGCCCTCCTAGGATCAGGGTAAGGAGGGGGACAGACTGACAAGAGACACAGACACCCACATACAGAAGGAAAAAAGGCATGCACAATGATAATGAAATGCTAACAACAGATTGACCTAAGTAAATGGCATATGAGTATTATTTTTATTTTTTCCAACTTTTAAAAGTTGAACAGTTTCCAAATAAAAACATTTTTAAAATGTATAATATACCAACAAACAGGCACAAGAGACGGGAGGGAGGGAAAAGAAATCTACCTGACAGTGCCTGATATACAACAAAGATCCTGAAAGATCACCCTCACTCCAGCTCCACTAGACTCACGCCCTCTTAGGGCACACCTAATTGCCCAGCAACTCCAGCCTCCACCACAGTGAAGGCCACACACAGTAAGCCCTCAAATGTTAAATAAATGAACAAATCATGACTAAAGACTACAGAGAACTATGCAAGAATTTAACAGCAGAGGAAGAGGATCATTCTTCAAACTGCTCAGAGGATAAAGCTTCCTATGAGCAACAACACGATGATTGTTTGGGTATTTACTCTGCTTTAGGCATTATCCTGGGCATGTTGCAACTCTTGGTCAAATCCAACAACCCTGTGAGGTAACTGCTATTAACATTCTATACACTGGCTTAAGGAAGTCAAATAACTAGCCATAGATCATGTATGTGGTAACTGAAAAAGCTGGAATTTGATTCCACAGCCTGATTTTAACAACCATACTATAGTGCCTCCAAATAACAGAAAAGATTAAGTATGCACTAGTATTCTAAGAATTATATATAATCCTGTCACTCCTAAAAAGAATAAATTATGAGAGCAAATTAGTAAGGGAGCAGACAAAAGCGAAGTCAGAACTAGTTAAGACACCCAGAATTTGCTAGAAATTCTACAAGATAATGAAAAATGTAACTAAGAAACTAATGAATTAGAAGCAGGAAACAAATATTAATTTTTTTAAAAAAGCAAATAAAGTAAAAGCCAAAAAAACACCACTTTTCCAGACCTTCAAATGAGCCTAAATGGAGACTGAGGGTGCTCAACAAGTTCCAGGCAAAGCTAATTATTGTAGAATCACTGTCAGACACACCCTGGAAGCAAACCAAGTAAAGATCCCAAAGTTTTCAAGCAGAAAAAAGGATTATGATGAAGTAAATTTTTTTTTAAAAGATTTTTCTTCTATGATGCCCAAAACTGGGAAAGTTCTGAAAAAAATGTTTTCAGAGTATTAAAAAGAAAAAGTTGTAATACAAAACATCATACCAAACCAAGTTCTTGTGGTGGTCTGACAGGAACAGTCTCTTTTAGATAAGTAGGATTTCAGAAAATTGACATTTTTTAAAAAATATTTTTTAAGACTAGGCAAGTGCAGTAGTGAGAAGGGGGAAAGAGTAAAAGAAGGAGTTCAATCTGTAACTGACTCTGAACAATCTAAGGAGATAACTCACTACCCTCGGACCAGCAGACAATTCTTTTTTAAAGGATATAACCAAGACTTCAAAAGGTTGAGGGTGAAGGTGGAATTAGCAGAGGAAACATTTTTTTGCAATGAAAAAGTGACAAGGTTTACAGCCTGGGTTGATTTAATCAAGTCAAAGAGGGAAAAGGGGAAGCAAAAACTTTACTTTCAATGAGTAGAAGAGAAAATTTCTATTTTTCAACACCATTTACAGTCATAAAAGATTCTGAATTGCAAATCATTGCAGGCAGTAAAAGGAACAGAAAAAGAAAATTAAAAGAACGATTTTGGGCCGGGCGTGGTGGCTCACGCCTGTAATCCTAGCACTCTGGGAGGCCGAGGCGGGTGGATCGCTCAAGGTCAGGAGTTCGAGACCAGCCTGAGCAAGAGCGAGACCCCCCGCCTCTACTAAAAATAGAAAGAAATTATATGGACAACTAAAAATATATATATATAAAGTTAGCTGGGCATGGTGGCGCATGCCTGTAGTCCCAGCTACTCGGGAGGCTGAGGCAGTAGGATTGCTTGAGCCCAGGAGTTTGAGGTTGCTGTGAGCTAGGCTGACGCCACGGCACTCACTCTAGCCCGGGCAACAAAGCGAGACTCTGTCTCAAAAAAAAAAAAAAAAAAAAAAAAAGAATTTTGCCTTAAAATAGCCAAGCATTTCAATTACCACCATCAGTCTAAATAGTTAGCTCTATCTATTAAACCTTTCAAAAGACATTTAAAACAACACAGAAGAATCTAAAATAAAAAGATGTGAAAACAGTAACATTCAACTGGTAAACTAACACCTGTATGTAAGCCATAGTGCCACGCAAAGCAAAATATCTTGTGCCCTCCCACAAGTCATTAGACCACATAAAGAATAATTTTATACTTACAAAAAGCACAACTTATTAACACTGACCAGACCTACTTGCTAAATGACAGCCATGAAATGTTTTGTTACAAAAATAAAAAATAGGAGAAACTGATAGAACAATTTTAGTGGTCAATTTTATCAATTTGTTGAAGCAACTAGTCAGAAAATAAGGTAAAAGGACTTCATCTAACTAAATTAATAAGCATACGCTACACCTTTAAAAAGTCACTTTCAAGTATCAAATCATTTGTTAAAAAAATCTTACACTGGTTAAATTCCAATTAAATGCAATTAAAGCAGAAATTAGCATGCTTCAGCACAACTTTTAAAAAGCTATTAGGTCAGGTATATACATATATAAAATTTCAATAAATTTGGTTGCAGCCATAGATATAATTAAAGGTGATTTTATAGTGTTAAATATTATTTTTCCTTAGGAAAGGCAAAAAAATGAATTACGAACTCAACTTCATATTCCAGAAAAGTAAAAAGGTAAATAGAGGCATGAGTGAATATAAAAGTATAAATAAATACACAAATGTGTCAAACAGCAGGACTTTCTCCTTAGCCAGAAAACCAAGAGAGAACTAGTAAGCACCTCCTCATTCAGCCAGGTAAGGAACCGGAGAAAGCAGGCCCAGGGTCCTCACAGTTCTTCAGCCCTCAAGCCCCACCTCCCAGGCAACCAAACCTGAGCACAGTTACCCAGAGGCTCTTTGCTCCCCAGGTGAGAAGGTTCCCTCCTCTCAATCCAGTCCAGCTGGCCACTGCCTACTAGAACTCATTGAGGACAGCCTTAGAACCTGGTGAACTCTGCTTCCAGTGCCACGTGCCAATACTCACTGGCAGGGATGGAGTACAGGTATGCATCTTCCCAGCCCCTCCCCTGGGACCTGCAGCTCTGCCCACATTGCCCTCCTTTCCAGGGCGCTCCCCCTCCTCAATTGAAAAGCCATTTGAAATGCACTTGAAAAGGTAGTTCCAAGGAACTACCGTCAGGCCAAAAAAACAGTATATAGTATACAATGGCATTTACATAAAAATTCTAGAAAGCGAACACTGATCAAGACAATTGCTGGGCCTCCCCCTCCTGCAGGCCACCACACCCTTCCTAGCTCCAGGAAAAACCCCACTCCTAGTGACCCCAGCAGCCCAGGACACCTAAGCTTGGAAGCCACCTAAAACACCTTGGATTCCAGAGACTGTCTCTACCAACCCCCACTCCACCTCCACCTCCACCCCCACCCCCACCACCCTCTGAATACCACACCCTGGATGGGAAGAAGCCCAGTTAGTTAATAAGTTCGTAACAGCATTTTTTAAATAATAGCCCGAAATTGCAAACAACCCAAATATTCACCAACAGGTGATTCAATTCAATAAACAAATTGTGGTATCTCCACCACTCTGTAATAAAAAAGGAAACACTATTGATCTGTGCAACAATATGGATGAATGTTCAAAATAATTACGTCGAATTAAAGCCGCCAGGCCAAAAAAAGAGTATATACTGTATGATGGCATTTATATAAAATTCTAGAAAGTGAACACTAATCTATAGTGAGAGAAAGCAAACTGGGAAGACAGAAGGGTTTGAACAGCCAGGAAGAAGGGAATGCCAGGAGGCACTAGGAAACTTTTGGGGGTCATGACTATGGTTCATTATCTTGAAGATGATGGTGGTTTCATGGGTATATACATTATCAAATAACAGACTTTTAATTTGTGCAGTTTACTGTATGTCAATTAATAAAGCTGTTTTGTAAAAAGTTGATGGTAATGTATAGATTTGAATAGGTATCCGATTTATCTGCTCTCTATATAAAACATACAAAGGATATTTTTCTTAAAAAAATAAACAACTTACTTTGCATTTCCAGCCATTGGTTGGTACTGATTTCATAACTGGTTGAAGACAAAAAGTATGATACCCTTTGTCACACGTATCACACACTAGCATCTTGCTATCTTCTCCCGATTGTCTAAAAAATAAGATAGCATTAATGATGCCTTATCTTTAAACTTATGTTTTGTAACATAAGTAGTCATGAAAATAATCAGTCCTGGGAACTGCACAGTTCATAAATCCCTCAGTATGCTTTATCTGCACAGATGATAGAGGCAACCCCCTACAGCAGGTGGGTCCCTGAAGAATTATCCGCACTCAGTGCTCACCTATGGTTAATTTGCTTTAGTCATTTTAGGATTCCTGCAAAGGAGGAGGGGTTAAGGCAAGATAAATAACCTCTGATCTTTACTTTCTAAACCTCTGATACCCATCCTGTTGCAGGGAAGGAACTGTAACTGCTAGGTGACACTGTGTAAAAAGGAACAGATCTTGGCATGGTGAACTGGAAAGACATCATATAATGTAAATACGAGGATCAGATTTGGCACCACAACTGTATTTGTATTCAGACTGCAGTTTTCTAGCTGTGCCACTCTTAACAACTTAGATTTTAGCTGAGTTTCAGGTATAAAATGGGAATAATCAAAGATTACTGTGAGAATTGAATATAATGCTAAGCTCAAGAGCTTAGAATGTCCATTAAGCAATAAGTACTAAAAAAATATGTATTTTAAAATAACTTTGTCATAATTATGAAAAATTAAAGGGGAAAACCTAAAATCTTTCTCTAAACATTCTCCTGCCCCCAAAGATTGGACCTCTGACCTACAACAAATCAATCTCAGCCTTGATTTGTGCCTATTAATCACTCTCAGAAACTAAGAATTTAATTTGAGAGGAGGGGGAAAGAAAAAACGGGGAATGCAAGAAGAGTTGAGAGAGGAACCTCTGAATAAAACCTGGGGCTAAATAGAAGTAAACAGGAAAATGGGTCAATTGGCCTCCAGTTATTCAGTTCAACAAACTCTTCATATAAAATTGCATATTTTCCCTCTTCAGCTACATGGAAAGATCTTGGAGGACAAGTACTCTTTCTTTTTGTCTTTAAGTTCTCTTATTCCTTCCCAAGAAACTGAGAGCAGATACACTGTATCAAATAAATGTTTACTGATATTTTATCTAGTTTTTACCAAAATATGAAGGTACATGGTCCTATTTATTCCACATAACTCTGGGCATAATTCCTGCTGGTTACAAAAATTCGAACTTGTAAACAATTAGAAGATTGCTGAAGACGTTTCCAACATTCTCAAATTATCATGCTAATTAGAATTCTGGGGGAGGGTAAATCATTGAAAGATCAAAGAAATGACCAAGGATGGAATATAATAAATATGAAAAGAGAACCCCATTACAGCTGTTTAAATGCCACAAAATACTTCATTTTAGAATTACAGTGACCAGATCTACTGAAGGTAGCTGTTTTACAGATAGATATAGATACATATTTTATTAAAACAATAGTTTTAGTAGAAATTGCCCTTCCTGGATGAAAATCCAAGCACATCACTGATTCTTTGGCTCAACTCCAATAACTAACTAATTTCTGTCATCAGAGGTTTGTTTTCCTATTAAATCTCCTCCCCATCCCCCTCAAGAAAAGCTGCCTTATTTTACTAATGGTTATTTTAAGTTGTTAATAACATTTATATAAAAATTGTTGGCAAATTTAAATTAGCTTTTTAGGCAACCAGAGGAATTTAAATTATTAAAATTAGTTTTGTTTAGACTTGTTTCAAAATAATATAAAAGTTAATTATCTAGTAATTTTTTAAGGTATGATGAAGTCAGTTTGAATGAATATACCTGCAATATGAACAACTTTTATCATATTACACAAACCTTAAGCACCTAATAATGGGGGCTCTCTTAAATTCAATACATACTTTTGAATTGAAATTAAAACTTACTTGCAGTTCTGGCACACTTTGCATTCAGGACATTGCCAACCTGCACGTTTTAATGGAGTAACCGCTATATCCAGGCACATTCCATGATAGTGCTGACCACAAGTAGTACAAAAGAACTGATCTAAGAGGTCTCCCGGGCTGTCGCACACTGCACAGTTTGCATCTTCCTTTGCTATAATTAACAGTAAAACAATGAAATCGTTGTATAAGAATTTAATATTTTTTCTGACTTTACAGTTTAAAATCACTTGAAGGGAATTTACATGGTAAACCTTTCAGACATTTGAAGTTATCCACATTGAACTGATATCCAATCAGTATGAGGTCTCATTAAAAACACTGTAGTGTAGTTAATCTAAATTTAACCACATTAAATTTAATCATATAGTTTTGTGATTATTTGTGCCTGTATCTACTTGCGTTCATGAGCAGTTCTTATTTAATTTTATATTCCTAATGCCAATGATAATGCTGGGCACCTAGTTAATCTCAATATGTGTTTGCTAGAAAGAACCAAATAAGGAAAAAAGCAATTGAGAGATGCTTTACAGTATAAAATAAACATTGTGTTTGGATGTTGAATATATTTTGAAATTACAAAATCAGGTAAGTCAAGAGACAAAATTAAGAAGTGTTAATAACAATTAGATTAAGATGCTTCTTAAGCATAAGCAGACTATTTAAATCAAATAGATTTTTTATTACTGGAAAATGTCTTGTATAGGAGAACATTAAAGATAGAAACTACATTTTTAAACACAAATACATTACTTCATATACTAAATTTATGTTCCTCTTTATTAATTTCCAGTCATAAAAGCATTAAAATCCACATAATTATGGACATCTATCCCTAAAATGTGGATTAAAAGAACATGTACTTTCTAACAGTTCTTTTACTATCTAAAACAAAAAATAAATGTAAGAATAAAACTGCCTTGCCAAATACACAGTTGAACTCATGTGTATTATAACAAGGAAAATAATATATCCTAAAATCAAACCAATTTTAGATGATATATAAAAATATGCCTATATCTAACAAGTATTACAAAATATATGAACCTTTTTTGTGCATTTGTTTTTTGAAGATTTGGCCAGTCCTATCTATTCTCCTCTGGCTAAAAGCCTTTCTACTTTCTTTCCCAGTTAAGCATCTTGGAACAGAGTAATAATATATTTCTTTTACTCATACCAGGAGTCAGCAAACTTTTTCTGCAAAGGGTCAAATAGTAAATATTTTAGGCTTTGTGAGCCATAGCAGTCTCTGTCCTGTAGACTTTTTATTTTTATTTGCAATACGTTAAAAATGTAAAAATAATTCCTTCTTTGAGGGCAGTACAAAAACAGACTCATGAATTTGGACTGCAGGCTGGACCCCTGACTTACACGTCAAAGGCTGTTTCAGCACCCACCATCCCTCTCAAGCTATTTTGAGGAGGCTGCAGACGACCCTAGGAAAGCCAATGGTTACTTTTTAGACCTAGCCTTATTTGCACTTGGCATCATTTACATTACTAGCCACTCCCACATTAAAATTTCCCTTTCCTTGGCTTCTATGATGGCAACTTTCTCCTCATTTCTTCCTAGGTTTCCCATACGTTCATCTCATCCACCTTTTTTGGCTTTTGTATCTCCACAATCCTAAATGCTGGAGTTCCTTGGGATTTCATCTGTTCTTTCTTTCTAAATCCCTGTGGTTTCCCTCTGTGATCACATCGTATCTCATGTCATAAAATGCCGCCATGATTCCCAAATCTCTATTACCAGCCCCAGAATTCTAGACCCCAAATCTTTATTTTCAAGACTTACTTGAGCTCAATAACCAGAAGTTCTAAAAATACTCAAATTCAACAGCTTTAAAATGAAACTTTAAAAAAAAACCCAAACATCTTCCTTTTTTGTTAAGAACAGGAAACCTTAGCATCATTGTTGGCTCCTGTCTCAGCCCTGACCAACACATCCAACCACACACCACATCTTATTTATTAAACTTTCTATACATCATTCTTCCCTATATTTGTACAGTTTCTCATATTTTGTTTTGCTAATTGCAGCGTCTTCTGAATGGAATCATCCCCCTTATGCTCCTGACCTCCTCTCCAAATCACCTTCTATACATTCAGAGCAATCTTTCAAAAATGTAAATCCAATTGTGAAGCTTTGCTTAAATTACAAATCCACCAATACCTCCTTTTCACCTAAGAGAAAAAAATCATTATTTTCTAGTATGGGGCAAAAAGGCCTTTACCTTCCTTTCCAACTGAAACTCAGAACCACCATTTCCTGATCACAGCAAGCAACTGGCTGTGCAACTAACACGACATGCTATTCAATGCCTGTCTTTTGTTCAGTACCTCTCTTTGTCTTCTGTTTCCTCTGCTTGAAATTCTGTGCCCTTGTGCCCCCAGCCCATTCCAAAAAGGCCTTCAAAACTGCTCTGACATATTTCCTGAAGACCTATTAGCACACCCAAATGCCCATTTAGTTGGTGAATATTCCTTTCCCCCATATGCTTAGAAGAAACTTCTATAGGCTGGGCCCAGTGGCTCACGCCTGTAATCCTAGCACTCTGGGAGGCCAAGGCAGGAGGATCACTTGAGGTCAGGAGTTCCAGACCAGCCTGAGCAAGAGTGAGACTCCGTCTCTACAAAAAATAGAAAAATTAGCCAGGCATAATGGCATGCACCTGTAGTCCCAGCTACTTGGAAGGCTGAGGCAGGAGGATTGCTTGAGCCTAGGAGTTTGAGGTTGCAGTGAGCAACCGAGATCCTGCCACTGCACTCTAGCTGGGGCAACAGAGCAAAACTGTCTCAAAAAAAAAAAAAAAAAAAAGAAAGAAAGAAAAGAAACTCTGTTATATAATCCATTAATCACAATATAATACCGTGAACCTTGAAGGACAGGGACTTGGATGTTGTCTTTTTAATTTTGTGTCCCCAATTGCCTAACATGAATCAAGTATTATTAAATATACTTTTAATTAAGGACTTATTTCTAAAATTCACTTTTAAATGGCTCTTTAATTGATAGGTATTCAAAATAAACCATTAATCTAAAAATGGAAGTGCCATAAATTTGTTCATTTTTTATAGAAAGGACATAATAGGGTAAATTATTTTTCTTAATACTAAAAGAATGCCACTATTTACCATTTCAAAATATATACATTTAAAAATTAATCTTTGTTTTTTTGCCTACTCTAAAAACTTTTAGAAATTGGGGAAAATACTTAACTAATTATCAGATACTCAGTTCACATTTCTATTGTACTTTCCAGGAACACTATCTGAAAAGCTTCTGCGAAACTTCCTAGAGTTTGCTCCTATGACACTTCAAATTGCCTTGGTAGCTATTAGCCACATGTGGCTCTGAGTGAAGTGAAATGTGATTAGTCCAAATTGAGGTGTGCAGTAAATATATTTTATGCACATTGAATTCCAAAGATTTAGTACGGGAAAAAATATTTCAAAATCTTTTATGTTGAATACCTGTATTAATATTTTGGATATATTATATTAAATAAAATATATTAAAATTAATTTCAACTGTTTCCTTTTACTCTTAACATGACTAATAGAAAAATTAAAATTGCTCACATTATATTTGTATTGCACAGCAGTGCTCTATACAACAGAGCCCACTCTGCAAAAAGACAACTATCACCGTTTTATACTATAATGGTTTCCAGCAATTCCTTAATGAAACTCCTGTCAAGTTATTTGATGACTACGGATCACTGGTAATAAGCTAGTCAATATCCATGTAATACATACAGTCCAAAAAATTCACTATGCAGTATGTAAAAAACAGTAATAGAAAAAAGTACTACACAAAAAGAAATGAGATTAGTTCCAAACTTCTCCCCAGTTAGGGAAAAGATACATGGAGAAATACTAAAACAGCCTTTTGGAGGTTATGTATAAGATGATGATATTACTGGATAGCTTTGGTGTCACGTTGGAAATAAGTATATACACATACAGATATCTTTGCAAGCCACGGAGACATTAAGTTTGAAGCAATAATCAACTAAGTGAAATTTTTCTTTAAGCAGCTGGAAAAGCAGAATGAGATTGTTTGAAACGCTAAAGCTAAAGGTAATTTAAGAGAGGACAGGAGTAAAATCCAGATCTATTTAGCTCCGAAGTTCAGGCTCGTGAGAACTAATCAATATTGACTCCTAAGCAAACTTTACTACTAGTCAATGAAAGTGAATATCTGAGTAAACACAAAAGTAGAAAGGAAAGTGCCAACAGAGGCACAGAATTTAGAAGCTAAATGAAACAGAGAGAACAAGGTTTTTGTGGCAGAAGTGTGGGAGACATAGAAGGATAATCTTTGGAGAAGATCATTTCCCAAGTGACAGCTGTGAAAAGAGAAGAGATAAAGGAAAAGACAAAAACACTAAGCTTAAATTAGAAGAGAGCTTATCATAGATCCTTAAACTTGGTCAAACTGGAACATGAAAGTACTGCTTAAAAGTCCAGACAACACATAAAAATAAAAGTGCAACAAAAGTCAAACTGCTGTCATATAGTATCAATTTAAGAAAGACCAAATTAGCAGAGCTTTCTAACTTCCATCAATATTATAAGACCTATCATCTGCCAGTTTTCACAACTGTGCAGTATACTTTACTTTTTCGTTCTAAAAATAAAAAGTAAAGCATGGATATCATCCCAAGAGGATAGTCCACATAGTTGGCAGATAGGTAAGAAACAAATTTCAGAGAATTGAGAGATTTCAGGGCATCAGAAAAGGAGCAGGGCTCGGCATCAAGAGATACAAACATAACCAAGGAAAAGAGGCTGGAGGTCAAGCTTAAGTGAAGTAAAAGGAGTTAGAACTAAGTGATGAGAGTAAATACATTGAGGAATAGGGGGTGGATTAAGATATACAGCATTCCCATGTCTAAACTCTGCAAAGATTTACTTGCCTTTCCTGACTGAATAATATCCAAACTCCTTCTTCTGCTTACAAGGCCTCTGTGATACAGCCTTTGCTCACCCTGATGTTGTATCTACTATCCACCTAGTAGACTATTATGTTTCAAGTACAGTGACTGTTCATGAATTATGACAAGCTCATTTCTCAAGGTCTGTGTCACAGTTGTTCCCTCTCCCTGGAATATTCTTTCCTCTGATCTTGCATGGCTGGCTGCTTTCAGCTTTCCTACTCAGGAATTATGTCTGGTTATATCTCCTAGGTGGATATTTAGTGTTAAATTTCCAGACAAGGTTAGTGTATCCTTGTATCATCATGAAAATAATGTTGGTAAATTTATTTACCTGTGACAGAACACCCTAAAATTATTTTCTGATGAAAATAGTGGCCTTGTTCACAGATACTCTATTTGGTAGAATTTCTTTCTAATGCGATCCACGTTTTTGCTACATTTTTCAACTTTCATAAAAAGATGTCAGTCTTGCTCCTAATTTAGCCAACTATCATAGCACACTGCTCTGCACTTAGGCAGCAACAGAAAGTACATGTAGTCAGTATTATTATTCTCCTAACTTGAGCCTTAGATAGAAGAAAAAATAAGTACCTTTTTAAAAAGCAATTAATATATACAAGGCACAATGCTATGTGATTTCCATTAATTGTCATTTAACGCTCATAACAACACTATGATTTAAGATATCACTCTTTTAAAAACAAAAAGTTACACAGCTGTGCCAAGACATACAATTAGGATAGGTAGAAATATTTATGAAAGATTTCATGAAGACATCAATATACCCTACCTGCAATATTCTCTAAATTATACCCTTGGATTAAGAGAGATGGTCAGAAAGCTATGTATTTCGAATGTATTGTTTAATATCCCCAAGGAATAGAATTTCATTGGCTGGGCTTCAGTTTTATACTACTGGCTTAGTTTGAGGGCTGTTGTTAAGAAATAGCCCTGTGGGATTGGTTTTTTATATTACAAAGGCTACTTTAAGACAATTTTTCACAGCAGTATGTAGTGTCAACTCACCCTCTAGTCTCAGTATCAAGTGAATTCTTGTTATAAGTGCTACAAATAAGGTTAAGTGTTCATATTTCCTTCTTTGTGTTGACTGCTGAAAAGGTCTGGGGCCAAATCTGTGGTTATGTCTAGAAAGTATATATTTTGGGTATCAGTCTCACCATTACCTTAATATTTACCCTATCTGTATTTTCCATGGCCAAATTTCCTTACTTATTTTTAGATTTATTTTCCTATTGTTCATGTATTTTTATGACTTTCTCCATAAGTCTATTTTAGAACAAGGCATAGTACCAATAATTTTAGTAGATCTTTTAGCTTTATGTTGCCAGCATGAACCTTTTACTAAATGCGTAAGTGATGCAAATTATCTCAGTTCTTACAGTTATTTTACAAACTGATTCATTGATCACTAACATATAACTGAGGGCATACATTATTAGAACACAGCTATCAGTAGACAGTAGCACTGCCATTAAGTAAAATTTCTAACATTAGAACCATATTCATATAAAAGTTTCCATGTTGTTTACTGAAGTCTAAAGCATGACTGAATACAAAAGGCTGAATAAAATTCAGATCCTTACACACAAAATTGCTTTATTCGGTTGGCAATGTATATTTACTATATCACCCAGAATATAATAAATTCTGACAACTGACATCTTAGTTTATGCACCTATTGAAGTAATTCAGTACATAAATAACACCCGTAACAACTGCTGTGCATGAATGTTCTTTTTCTCCCAGATTAAGAGTGTGTACTAAAACATTTTTAAAACTTTAAATCCCTTACTTACTAGCCTAAATACAATTTGAAAGTTTACTTGCCTTACCTATAATTTACGTCTGTATAGTTACTAAGGGCAATATATGATTACATATGTGGACACAAAATAAATTTAAAAATGAAATTATGGTACTCAACATGATAAAAAGTAATGATCATGTAGACTAACTATATTTGAGATTACTTTAGTTTAAGCCTGGGGTAGCTATATTTATGTTCCACAGACCTGGAAAAGACAGGAAAAAAGCCTTTATCAACATTGCTAAGAAGCAAGTAAAAGCTTACAATTAGATAACTAAGAGATGACATAGTAAGACTGAATAAAACATCATGGAGATTCCACAATGAGATTGGAAATTCAATTTACTGGGGAAAAAAGATCCCAAAACATACATGCTCATTAGAAATACATATAGTACAAAATAAAAGGAAAAAAAAAGATCTGTTTAATTATAAAGATGGTAAAGAATTATAATTTCCTGTATAACATAAATTTCAAACATTTGAACATTTTCATTGAATTATAAAATACTGTTTGGAAAAGAAAGAAAAAAAGCGTGACTGCAGGTTATAGATAACCAAGATAGATGGGTCGTGAAAAAGCACTAACAGAGATTTCTGTCATGACTATCAGGGCTATACAATTTTCAAGATGTTCAGAAATGTTTCATGCTCCTATAAATGTACATCCTGAAGTAACACCTGAGTGAAGCAACTTCTAACTCTCCAAGAGGGTGGCTTTTCAAGATACTGAATACTATTTAACTTTTTAATGAATTAATTTATAGTACATGTTAGAAATACTGGATACTTAGTATTTCTTTCTTTCTACAGTGGTTTAAGAAATGTTTTAAATAATAAAAAACCTGCAAATTATTTTTTATTTTCTGAGGAGATAAATTTTTGGATTTAACTTCAATAAAATTGTTGGTAACAGGCCGGGCACAGTGGCTCACACCTATAATCCCAGCACTCTGAGAGGCTGAGGCGGGAGGATCACTTGAAGTCAGGAGTTCGAGAGCAGCCTAAGCAAGAGAGAGACAACATCTCTACTAAAAATAGAAAAAATTAGCTGGGCGTGGTAGCACCCGCCTGAAGTCCCAGCTACTTGGGAGGCTGAGACACAAGGATTGCTTGAGCCCAGGAGTTTGAGGTTGCTGTGAGCTAGGCTAACGCCACAGCACCCTGGCCCAGGCAACAGAGCAAGACTCTGTCTCAAAAAATGAACAAATCAATTAATTAATTAAATTAATTAAAATCTGAATTCATAAAGCAGTGCATGTATTTTAAAAAAATTGTTGATAACAGATTTCCTCCCACCCCAAGGACCTCTGGCAAAGATCCCTCAGATTATCGAGATTATACTGACAATACTGCCTTTTAAAACAAGTCAAATAACACTTGGGGAATTTATAACATTTATTATTTTAAGTAAATACATTGATAAAAGTTTAAAAATCTATCTGAAGTAAACTTACATCTTTCAGGAGCTTGGTCAATGTGTTCTGGACAAAGAAGGAAGAAGTGACTGAAATCCTGAAAGGTGCCGGCGCCAGCAGCACAAGGATAATGGTATGTCTGGGTACATTTCTCTTCACAGCATTTGATAGTGGCTCCAAGGTGCTTACAAAATGCACATCGCTGAAAGGGGGTAAAGGAGAAAAATCCCTTAATAAAACCTCAAAAATATAGGGCTAGGAAGGTATGAAAAAGTCTTTGTACATTACTAGTAAAACAATTTGAAGCTGCAAAATACTAAATAAAGATCAGTTAAAAAAATAAAACCTAGTGTACTCAGCTCAGGGCTTGGTATACTACCATTCACCCTTCCATTCCAATTAGAAAGTTAGCATTTCTCTTTTTACCTACTTATATTGTCAAATACTTACAATCAAAGACTTTTACAAAAACAAATAGTAATGTGGTTTAAGAGGCAGGTTTCTAGTTGAGGGTTATTTTAATACTTTTTAAATGTTACCAAAACTGATAAAAGGATTATATATTAGTTATAAGACCTATTACTATTTTTACCTTGCCTAAAATCTAATATGAAATAGACTAGTCAATCATGAAATTAAAGTTAATGGAGGACATATGTGGTTAAAGGCACACATAAAAATCTACATAATTCATTGTAGCAATTAGTTCAAATTTCTTTACTAAAGCTGGAAGTAAGGAGGAAAAAATTAAGTTGTCTGGGTTTTTTTTTTTTTTTTTCTTTTTTGAGACAGAGTCTCGCTTTGTTGCTCGGGCTAGAGTGAGTGCCGTGGCGTCAGCCTAGCTCACAGCAACCTCAAACTCCTGGGCTTGAGCGATCCTACTGCCTCAGCCTCCCGAGTAGCTGGGACTACAGGCATGCGCCACCATGCCCGGCTAATTTTTTCCATATATATTTTTAGTTGTCCAGATAATTTCTTTCTATTTTTAGTAGAGATGGGGTCTCGCTCTTGCTCAGGCTGGTCTTGAACTCCTGAGCTCAAACAATCCGCCCGCCTCGGCCTCCCAAGTGCTAGGATTACAGGCGTGAGCCACCACGCCCGGCCTGGGTATTTTTTTTTCTATTTCAACCTGCCTCCATTCTTTTGCACATGGTAAAAAGCAAAGAAATAAGCTCTAAACAAGCAGGGGAAGTCTAGGGCAAATGAATGCATAAGAAGTCAGTATGAATTACCTAAAATGCTGCATTTACTTATTCAGCTTCCCCTTAGAATGATTAATAAACCCTTCTGTCTAACTTACTGTACATACTTCTGTTTTAGCTTATGCCATAACATGGTATTTGTCTTTTTTTTCATTCTAGTCTAAGATCCTTGACTAGAGGCACCATACTGTACTAACTTTGTTAAGTGCAGCACCAAAAATGCTGCTTGACATAGAAAGGCCCTAATAAACAGGTATTCATATTTACACATACTAAATGGACTTCACTTTTGGTAATCTTGTTTGTTAAGTTGGCTCATCAATTCCTAGCTGAAACAAATGGAGCCTCATGGAACAGAGACCACCAGACCCTGCTAACATTACTGTGAATATCTTCACATGCTAATACACTGATTCTGTATTCTGGTAATGAGAGAATATAATAGTTTTAAAATTATAATAGTTTAATGTTTTATGTATAAATCTACATAAGATATCACATACCATCAAAATCTTCCTCATTATCATCAGTCCACGGTACACAACCCACATAAAAAAGCTTAGTGACTCTTGGTGTATCATTAACACATTTTGAGTCCAAGTCAACAGACCACTGTACCTTCTAAGTAACTCAAAAATACTAATTATATTTGTGACACTTTAATTTTACATAATGTTCACAATTCCACAGACTAATACACATTTTAGTTCTATGTTTCTACTCAAGGATATTATTGCATTAGAAACAAAAAATAAATAAAGCATATTTCTCTTCATTGATAAAGTATAATAACCAGCTTTTACAAAACAGGTTGTATTTTTATATCATAACTTCTCAGAGTATCTAAATATGTTTAGTGTATTAACAGAACCCAGAATTAACCACAAGTGTAACACCTGGGTAGTCTAAGTGTCTTACTGGAAAGGCCAAGAAAATGTCAAGGGGACAAGTGCGATCAGTCTGTTGAAAACATTATATGATAACTCATTAACATAACAAAATAATTTCTGCTAAACTGTTAAAATTTAGGATCTCCTATTTTGATACCATATGGCAAGCTGTGCAGAAGCCTTTAGTACTAAAAATAACTTTGGCAGATAAAACAGAATGCGTTTTATTTAAGTGAATAAGGAAAAAATAACTTAAATTGATCATTTTTCCAATGTCTATTTCATTTTGGAAACACCAATATGTTCTCTTAATCATTTCTGCAATGAAAAACATTACATGTCATTAGTTAAACAACTGTGAAAAGTACTAGAATATATGCAACATACTTACAGTATCATATAAAGATACCAGGGAATAAAGGGAAGGAAATAAATACTGCATTTAAGTGAACCCTTCAGACCCCTCTGTTACAATTACATAGGTACTGAAGAACATGTGGCCTTAAAATAAAATGTACACTATATACACAAACTGGAATGTATCTTCCTAAACCAAATAAAAAGTATTGATAAAAATGTGGAAAATATCAAAGAATGAATTTCCACAAGAAACTTCCCTAATGTCAGCACTCTCATATACATCAGAAACCAAACATGTTATAATAATATAATACATAAGTAACAATTACAAAGCTAATGAATATTTTGGGGAGATAAGCTGATTAGCTCCTAAATGATATACCAACTAAATGATTTATTTGAATCAATATTTAAAATTCCTATAATATCATTTTATTCTTCTCTACTTTTGTTAACATTCAAGAAAACAAAAGAGAGGGAGAAGTGTTATAATACTTTTTGACATTAATCCAAGAACACATTAAAAAAACTCAGTGAGACCTCATATTACCAACTGTAAGTCTGAGGTATTTCCAAACATTTATTTAAAAGACTGAAATAAGACTCTCTCAAAATAAAATTATAATACAAAACAAAAGAGAATCAACAAAACGTCAGAGATTAAAGTTATATCATGAAATAAGAAGAAGTTAAAGGATATTCCACAGCTGATTCAATTACTCATCCAGTATTTATTCTGTATTCACAATGGCAATAGTTTTAGGCTATGTGCTCTAGGAAATATCAAGTATTATATAAGATTTTCCACGCTCTAAAATTGATTTTAACGTTTATCAATCTTTTCGTATTCTTAGTCAGCTAGGATTCCTTTACAATGCAATAATGAGCAAAGGTGGAAAGTAAGAGAAAAAGGTAAAAATGACAAGGAAATTTGATACAGAAAGTACAGTATCTGTTTAACAAGAGTACCAGAAGAGGAGAAAACAGGAGAGGGATTATAATCACAGAAATTATTCTAGAAGAAATCTATAAAAATATCTAGTAAGAGTTAACATTTATTAAGAATAATCTCTATTTAATAGATGAGAAACCTAAAATACAAAGAGTCTTTATCTCTGTATCTCTACAAAAGTACCCCTTCTTATTCTGTCAGAATTCCTCCCTAAATTCCCTAATCACCAGCTTCACAACCCACACCTAGAAACATTGGCAAAAGTTTAAGATAACAAGGCTAAAGGAAAAATTCTAGGATCCCCACAAAAAAGAAAAAAGAAACTTTACAAACAAAGGAAAATCAGGCATCACTTTTCATTAGCAATAATGAATGGGAAAAACAAACAAACAAACAATAACGCCCAGTATCTTCAGGTCTGTGAAAAAATTATTTAAAACTACAACTTTAATCCTTGTTAAGCTGACATTCAAGTCCATGGATAATAAATATAAATAGGTTAAATTCTCTATTAATGAAGAGCTGGTGGTAAAAACCACAAACAAAAACTATCCCCAAAATGCCACTATATCAATAGTAATTGCTAAGAAAAATAGAATTCAAACTAAAATGCAGTGAACAAGTCAAAGATAATAGTTTACATTAATATAAATCTTATGTTATAGTGCAAATTGCAAAAAAGCAACAATAGTCACATTAAGATTTATATACCTAATAAAATTTTTTTTTTTTTTTTTTTGAGACAGAGTCTCACTCTGTTGCCCAGGCTAGAGTGCCATGGCGTTCACCTAGCTCACAGCAACCTCAAACTCCTGGGCTCAAGCAATCCTCCTGCCTCAGCCTCCCGAGTAGCTGGGACTACAGGCATGTGCCACCATGCCCGGCTAACTTTATATATATTTTTTTTTAGTTGTCCATATAATTTCTTTCTATTTTTTAGTAGAGATGGGGTCTTGCTCTTGCTCAGGCTGGTCTCAAACTTCTGAGCTCAAACGATCCACCCGCCTCGGCCTCCCAGAGTGCTAGGATTACAGGCATGAGCCAGCGCACCTGGCCCTTAATAAATATTTTTAACACACAAAAAGCTGAGTAAAAATGCATGCATAGATTAGTAGACTTTAACATAGCTCTCAAATCAAGATATTAAGTAGATATGACATAAAAACAAACAACTTAGTAATAATGATCAGATTTGATTCAAACTGATACATAAATACACACAGATCTCTGTATTCCAAAAATAAAGAATATATGTTCCAGGTGGGTATGGTGGTTCATGCCTGTAACCCTAGCACTTCGGGAGGGTCAGGTGGGAGAATCCCTAAAGGCCAGGAGTTCGAGACCAGCCTGAGCAACATAGGGAGACCTCACTGTTACAAAAAATAGAAAGAATTAGTTGGGCATGGTGGCACGAGCCTATACTCCAAGCTACTCAGGAGGCTGAGACAGGAGGACCATTTGAGCCCAGAATTTTAGGTAGCAGCGAGCTATGATTAACACCACTGCATTCTAGCCCGGACAACACAGTGAGACCCAGTTTCAAATAAATAAATAAATTCTGTTCAAATGTACATAGAATTTCTTTTAAAAACTCACCATATACTGTCATAAAAAAATGTCCACATATTTTAAAAAGCACACTATTCTCGGCCAAATTCAATAAAAGCAGATACGTCCTTGGGCCCAATACAGTAAGAATTAGAAATTCACAATATAAACTCCCCCCCAATCTATCCACTATAAAAATTTAAATTCCTTTCTATGTAACAGCAGAGTTTTTCTGAATCAAAAAGAAAAATCATGAATTATCTAATTAAGAAATGTCAAAATCTCTGAGATGTGGCAAATGTGGTTTTCAGAGGAAAAAATATAGCTTGAAAAATGCAAAACTGTAAGACCAAAGAATAAAAATAAATGAGGCTAGATTTAAAAATTAGGCAAGGCACGGTGGCTCACTCCTGTAATCCTAGCACTCTGGGAGGCCGAGGTGGGAGTATCGCTGGAGGTCAGGAGTTCGAGACCAGCCTGAGCAAGAGCGAGACCCCCATCTCTACTAAAAATAGAAAGAAATTATACGGACAGCTAAAAATATATATAGAAAAAAATTAGCCGGACATGGTCGCGCATTGCCTGTAGTCCCAGCTACTCAGGAGGCTGAGGCAGAAGGATTGCCTGAACCCAGGAATTTAAGGTTGTTGTGAGCTAGGTTGACGCCATGGCACTCTAGCCTGGGCAACAGAGTGAGACTCTGTCTCAAAAAAAAAAAAAAAAAAAATTAAAGCCAGTAAGAATCAACATATAATCCATCAGATTGGCCATCTAAGGAAGTAAACCCACCCTAATACTGTGTTTACAAAAATGTTATTAATGAGATTCAGGTGTTTAAGTTTCTATCGAAAGAACAAATGTTTGCTCTAAAAACCAAAATAAAACCAAGTCTATCAATCATTTTGTACATGAATTGACCTAAAGTAATGAATATCTTGATGACTGACTTCTTGTTGTTCTGGCCCAGTTATTATTCTTGTTTGCACACCATTAAACATACATTTCTGATTGAAACATCTGCTTAAAAAAATTAAATAACATCACAATATCAAAATGGAGACTGCTAAGTTAAGACTAGGATTTTTCTCCTGCCAGTATCTTTCTTTTCTGACTCATGCTCCTCACTGCTGCCACTATAATCTTAATAAAGGAATCCCTGATACATTCCAGATCAGACCCAAACGCCTCAAATATGGCACTGGTGGTAGGCAGAGTTCTAAAATACCTAAACACCACTCCCTTTCCCCAAGATTTCCCACCCTAACACAGAGACTGTGAATATGATAAAATATCATGCCAGAGATTATGCTATATTAGACGGCAAGGGGGTTTCACAGATGTGAATAAGATTACTAATCAAATGACTGAATTAATCAAAAGGGAGATTCACTTAATCTAATCATATGATCTCTTGGCCTTCTCTAGCTGGTAACAAAAGGGGATATCAGATTGGCAACAAGTGAATAACTTAATACAGTACTGTTCTTCTTAAAGATAGAAGGAACCATGAGCAAGGATTAAGGATTAAGAAGTGGCCTCTAGGAGCTGACAGGGACCCAGGCCAACGGCCAGTAAGGGGACCTAGGCCCTACAAGTTCACAGAACTGAATTCCTCCCCAGAGTCTTCAGCATGGCAACATCCTGATTTGAACCTTTGAGACCTTAAACAGAGAGCATAATTGATTGGGCCTGCCCAGACTTCTAACCTGAATAAATTGGGTGCTATTTTAAGCCATTAAGTTTATGGTAATTTGTTATACAACAACAGATAACAAATAGAGCATTTCAAGGCCCTCTAGGCTTTGGTTTCTCCCAAATCACTATTATGTTTTTAAGGATTTTTTTTTTACATTATACTTACATTACACAATGTCTTAATCAACACTATGAAATAAAAATGGTAAATATTTTAAACCCTAGCTGGGAAATGAATAAGTAGAATCTCAGAGATTTTCCTAAAATGAAATAGGAAAACAAACATTCTGAGTCCACAAAAGCACCCTCTACCTGTTGGGTAAAAGACAGGAATTTCACTAATTGTAACAACATACATAAATTAGAAATCCTGAAGAAATAGGCCGCTAATAGCTGTCACCTTTAACATAACCATAAATAAAAACATGAATAAATCTGACTACATAAAAATTTATGACTTTTATATGGTGAAGACACATCTCAGAGAAAATCAAATGACAAAAAAATAGAACTAACCTCCAATTTGAATTACAAATATCTAGTATCTTGGATATGTGAAAATAAAGCTTAGAAGTTATAAAAATGAGTACAACTTAAAAATAGAAAATGACACTTTATAGAAGTTCATAATTTAAGGAAAGCACAAAGTTAGCCAATAAAATATGAATATGCAGGACTCAGTGAGTATAATTATTTGCCAGCAACTAGGCCAAGTAGTTTACAAGAATTACCTTATTCAAGTCTAACAACCAACATTTTACACAGATGTCATTATTATTTCTCACTTTACAAATGAGGCACAGAGAGGTTAAATTCCTTGCCCAAGCTCATAGTCAGGAAGTAAAAGAGGAATTGAACTCATAGAGACAATTAGTTAGATACAAGAAATAAAGGCAAATTCCAATAACTGACTACAGAAACATATTTAGTACTTTGTCTTGGTTACATAATCTCTTTCATTCAGGTGATAAGAAAATAAGGCAGCCACTTATGGATTAGAATCCATAAAAATATATTAATTCTCAGTGTCTACCAAAACACCTGTACTGCAATGTTTACAAAATACAATTCATGGCCGGGTGCGGTGGCTCACGCCTGTAATCCTAGCACTCTGGGAGGCCGAGGCGGGAGGATTGTTTGAGCTCAGGAGTTCGAGACCAGCCTGAGCAAGAGCGAGACCCCGTCTCTACTAAAAATAGAAAGAAATTATATGGACAGCTAAAAATATATATAGAAAAAATTATTTATATAAAAAATATATATAAAATACAATTTATAATAGCCACAAACTGAAACCGCCCCCCAAATATCCAACTGTAAATTATATTAATTAAGGTACTCTCATAATAGAATACTACATGTCAATGAGAATAAATGAGCAACTGTAAGCAACAATTTGGATAAACCACACAACTATATATGTGAAAGAAGACAGAGAAAATAGTACTTATAGTAGTCCAATTTTACAAAGTACAAAAACAGGCAAGACTAATCTATGTTGTTAGCAGTGATGACAGTGCTTGCTCTGGGCGAGTTAGGAGTAGTGACCAAAAAGGAGCTTAAATGGAATTTCTGGGGTCCTGCTATTATTTATTTCTTGATCTGATTTTGGTCTATGGGTACTGATATTTGGAGTATTCTTAGAAATGTACTTTCTAAGTGCATTTTGCTATACATATGTATTATTTCTCGGTAAGCAGTTTTTTAGGGAAAAAAGTTTAGAAAAGTAAGAGAATTTTAGATAAAGACTCAACGTTTAATGAAAAATATTGGTCCGTTTCTTTCTCATATGAAATTCTGTATCAATACTAGTATCCTACCTGATGTCTCCCTAATTGCAGGTTAAGATTTCTTATTCTTCTCAAGTAACACAGTATATTAAGATGATATTACCCGGGAGAATCATAAAGATGAATGCACTGGAAATACAATTCCAAGATATCTGCCCTTAGCCAAAAAAAGAAAAGGGATACACATAACTTCCACATAAACTTTTTTTTTTTTTTTTTTTTGAGACAGAGTCTTGCTGTGTTGCCCGGGCTAGAGTGCTGTGGCATCAGCCTAGCTCACTGCAACCTCAAACTCCTTCTGCCTCAGCCTCCGAATAGCTGGGACTACAGGCATGTGCCACCATGCCTGGCTAATTTTTTTTTCTATACATATTTTTAGCTGTCCAAATCATTTCTTTCTATTTTTAGTAGAGACAGGGTCTCACTCTTGCTCAGGCTGGTCTCGAACTCCTGACCTCGAACGATCCTCCCGCCTCAGCCTCCCAGAGTGCTAGGATTATAGGCGTGAGCCACCGCGCCCGGCCCACATAAACCATCTTTTTTTGTTATTCCTAAAAGTACAAAATGACAAATCTTACCGTTATATGATTCATAACATATACAATATGATTTATATTTGAAAATTATGGGTTTTTAAATTGAAACATTAAACATAAGTTGGTTTAACATGATTTTAAAGTTAATAAGAAAACACTGCATATTATAGAAGAGTTAAAAACTCAGAAATGGGAGAAAGAATTTAAATTCTTTCATGTGCCAACAAATAAACAAAGACATAGTAAGATTAAAGGTAACTGTATACACTTAAATCATGGCTTTCAAGTACATAAGAAGAGACATATTTGTATTCTCTTTAGTCCAAAACCTTGGTGTAGTTTTAGTTCAAATTTAAAACTAAAGAAGAATGCTCATCTTCGTAAAGGATTTCAACAATAGTACAAAAAGGCAGGAGGCCTGCTTGACGTCAGCAGTTGGAGACCAGCCTGAGCAAGAGTGAGACCCCCGTCCCTACCAAAAAATAGAAAAAAAGTTAGCCAAGTGTGTTGGTGCGTGCCTTTACTCCCAGCTACTTAGGAGGCTGAGACAGGAGGATTGCTGGAGCACAGGAGTTTGAAGTTACAGTGAGCTATGATGATGCCACTACACTCTAGCCTGGGTAACAGAGCTGAGAGTCCGTCCCAAAAACAACAACAATAACTAAAAAGATACAATTATAGTTTGGGTATAGGGATAAAAATTTTTTAAAGATATGGTATAAAGTGTTATTGAATTGAAAAGCATCAATATGAACTCATGATTTTAAAAAATGTATCTTTTCTATGTTTGGTTTTGGTATAAGGATAAACAAATAAATCAAAGGAACATAATAGCGAACAAAGAAACAGACTCACCTTTCCACATTCAATTAATTTATGACCAAAGGGACAAGATAATTTAAGGGAGCAACAGATAATCTTTTTAAAATGATCCAGGAACAACTAAATATCCAAATGGAAAACAAAGAACCTTGAATCTTGTCTCATATTCTCATGCCATATATGTAATTTAGCTGTAAAATGGCTAAATACCTAAAGATAACCTTGGGGTAGGCAAAGTTTTTTTTTTTTTTTTAAATAAGGCACAAAGAGAATGATCCAAAAAAGAAAAAATGGACCAAAAAATTAACAAGTGACAAACTTCATCAAAATTAAACCCTCTGCTCTCAAATAAACACTCCTGAGAGAATGAAAACAAGTCACAGACTAGGCAAAAACATTTGCAAAATAAACCTTCAATAAATGACTTCTGTGAATAATATGCAAAGAAATCTTGTAACTCAATAATAATAAGACAAACAAATCAAATGGAAAAAGGAACAGTTGAGACAAAATATTTGAACATACACTTCACCAAAGATATACACATGACAAATAAATAGACAAAAAGATGTTCAATTTAGTAAGTCATCAGGGAATGCAAAAATCACACCCACAATGAGGTATCACTAAATACCAACCAGATGGCTAAAATTTAGAAACACTGACAATATCCAGTGCTGGCAACAATGTATGGCAAATGGAGTTCTCCTATCTTGCTAATAGAAATGGAAATGTATACAGACACTTTTTAAGAAACAGCGAACTGTTTTCAAAAGTTCAGTACACTATTTCCACCAAGTCAACAATTCCAGTGTTAGGTATTTACCCAGGAAACCTGAAAAAATACATCCACACAAAAAATGTTGCATAAATATTCATAGCAGCTTTATATACTAGGCAAAAATTGGAAGAAACTTAACTGTTGCTGGTGGATGATAGACTAATCTCAAAACCATTATGCTAAGTAACAAAGCTACACAAAAAAGATTACTGTATGATTCCATTCATATATCAGTACAGAAAACTACAGGAGAGCAAAGACCAATGACTGTTGCTCCCAGAGCTGGAGTGGTGGGAGAGAACTTCTGGGGTGAAGGGAATATTCTGTATCTTGACTGTGATGGTACACGACCATATATATTTGTCAAAACACATTCAATATACACTTAGAAGCGGCGAGTTTTACTGTACATAAAATATACCTCAACAAAACAATAACTCTCACACAGAAAATATTTATTTATTGGGTAGTGACGAAAGAGGCTAATCTGAGAATAATTTTCCTGAAGATTAAATTTATTAAATCTGACTAAAACATAAAATCTAATTACTTGAAGTTACTTGTAAATAACCAAAAACAGGCTGGAAAGGGAGGACATATGACCCTTATGAAAAGGGAATATCATTGGCTAAAATTTATATTTCAGTGAATTTTCAGCTAAGCACATTTCCTAATGTCCACGAAGAGAAAAAGTGGTACTAGACCTCAAACACAAAGCTTCAATCTTACTGGTATGAGAAGACAAAGTTCAACAATGCTAGAAAAGCAGAAACTGAGGGGATCCATGAAAAGAGGGAGCGAAAGAGGAGGAGTCCAAACATTTGAATAAACTCTCAAATCACTGTTACACCCCTAAAACGTACATTCACAAAGCGAAGGGAAGGAGCTCAAGGGAAAGCAGAAACTGAACTGCTCAAAGAACTGAGGAGAGATGTTGCCAACAACTGGAATTATGATATAGTTTGGAGTATAAATCTAGCCATAACAAAAGCCTCCCAGAACAAAGCCTGACATTGAACAGAACAAAATAATAGAATCCAGTATCTACACCTACTACCTAAAATGTTCAGTATACAATAAAAAATTATTAGACATGTGGGGAAAAACACAGGAAAATGAAACAAAGAGGAAAAATATTCAATAGAAAATGAGAAAATGAAGAAAGATTTTAAAGCAGCTATTGAAAACATGTTTAACACACAGGAAGAGCTGGTCAGAGAAACCAGGAGCAGAGTAATGGAAGACATGAAGATTATAAAGCAAAACAAAGTGGGAATTCTACAACTAAGAAGTATAGTCTTTTAAATTAAAATTTCAGTGAATGGGCTTAATAAGAAATTGGATATGGCAGAAAAAATGATCACCTTGAAAATAAATGACTAGCATATCCATTCTGAGGAACTAAAAGTAAAAACACGGAAAAGAAAATGAACAGGGCCTCAGTAATCTATGGGACAACATCAAATGCACTAACATGCATGTATGGACGAGAGAGAAAATGGGACAGAACAAAAATAAGAAATAAAAGTCAAACTTTTCACAAATTTGGTGAAAAAATATCAACTTACAGTTTCAAGAAGCTCAGCAAACCCCAAGCAGGATGAATATAAAGAAAACCACACCTAGGCACATCATAGTCAGACTGCTGAAAACCAAAGATAAAGAAAAAATCCTGAAAGCAGCCAGCAAATATCAAAACATTATATACACGGGAATAATGATACTACTGACACCATACTTGACATCTCATGAGAAACAATAAAAGACAGGAAACAATGCAACATCTTTTAAATGCTGAAAGAAGAAAAACATGTCAACCCAGAACTCTACGTTCAGGGGAGAAAAGTCAAAAATGAATGCAGAATTCCACTTCCAGGCAAAATGGAGGAGAGGCACTATTCCCTATTCTTTCCACTAAGTACAGCTAAAAAATTTGGTCATGATACATAAGACAAACACATAAAGACAAGAAAAGATAGAGGGAGGACAATCCAACTAGGGCCTAAAGTGTTGAGGAACAAAAGAGTATGAATTCCCTAAGTTTCTTTTCCAAACCACGTATACATGAAGAGATGCTAGAGAAGCTGACATGACCCAGAAACGACAGGCACACACCCAAAAGCCCAAGAAGAGCCTGCAGCCTCTAGTCAAAGGAGCAGGAAAGTGGCAGGCTAGCAACACAAAAAACTGGTCGACAAAAACCAACCGATTACTACAGAAAAAGCTCAAGCCCCACAACCACTGGAAAGACTTAATAAGAGAACCTAGAAATCCACTCCCCACCTATACTCACAGACTGATCAGTATCAAAAAAGGACAGGTAGGGATGAAGACATTCACACCCACGGGGCAGTGACATGGCTTCTGCCCTCTGCAACATCACTGGAGAGCCTGGAAGTCAACACCAAGTAGGTTCTCCTACCCCTTCCCACAGGGGTGCTACAGAAGAGGCCAGCTGGAGAAAACAAAAATGTGCCCCCTCCCCCACTCCAGTGTCAGCAGAGGCCAAGTGAAAGGTGAAGCGGGAATTCTTGAAACCAGGGTGGTTTCCACATAGGCATAGAGGAGAGTCTAGATTTTCACTCCTGCTCAGCATTCACCAGGTGTCCTTCCCCATCAATTGAGTCAACGAAAGCCTATTTTGGAACTAGAATTTACACACATACCTGGGAGTAATAAGGCAGTACTCTCTTTATCCCAAAAGCAAGTTTCAGACAAGTCCTGCTAAAAAGGGAGATTTAAATAAAATATAGAGTTTTACAAAAATAATACTTAAAATGTAAAGGGTTCAATAAAAAATAACTTGCCCTACCATACAACGAGAGGAAAATCTCAACAGAAATGAAGACAATTAACAGATGCAAACACTGAGAATCATAAATGTGAGAATTATCTACCAAAGATTTTTAAACTATACATTGTAAAACTGCTTCAACAAATAATTATGAACATGATTCTGATACAAAAGAAAAAATAAAAAGTTTCAGCTTGGCTGGGCGCGGTGGCTCACGCCTGTAATCCTAGCCCTCTGGGAGGCCGAGGCGGGTGGATCGCTCGAGGTCAGGAGTTCGAGACCATCCTGAGCAAGAGTGAGACCCCGTCTCTACTAAAAATAGAAAGAAATTATCTGGCCAACTAAAATATATATAGAAAAAAATTAGCCGGGCATGGTGGCACATGCCTGTAGTCCCAGCTACCCAGGAGGCTGAGGCAGTAGGATCGCTTAAGCCCAGGAGTTTGAGGTTGCTGTGAGCTAGGCTGAGAGCCTAGGTGAGAGCCACGGCACTCACTCTAGCCTGGGCAACAAAGTGAGACTCTTGTCTCAAAAAAAAAAAAAAAGTTTCAGCAAAAAAACAAAGTCTCAACAAAGAAATAAAAGACATCAAGAAGAAACAAACAGAAAGTTTAAAAATGAAAAGTACACTAACAAAAATAAAATACTAACTGAATGGGCTGAACAACAAAATGGAGAAATCTAATCTAAACAGGAGAGAAAATGGATTAAAATCTCGATTAAAAAACAGACAGTGGCCCGGCGCGGTGGCTCACACCTGGAATCCTAGCACTTGGGAGGCCGAGGTGGGCGGATTGTTTGAGCTCAGGAGTTCCAGACCAGCCTGAGCAAGAGCGAGACCCCGTCTCTACTAAAAATAGAAAGAAATTATCTGGACAACTAAAAATATATATAGAAAAATTAGCCAGGCATGGTGGCGCATGCCTGTAGTCCCAGCTACTCGGGAGGCTGAGGCAGTAGGATCGCTTAAGCCCAGGAGTGTGAGGTTGCTGTGAGCTAGGCTGATGCCATGGCACTCACTCTAGCCCGGGCAACAAAGCGAGACTCTGTCTCAAAAAAAAAAAAAACAGACAGTTAAGAGGACAGTGGGACTATAATAAATGACATAGCATTCCTGTTATTGGAGTATAAGAAGAAAAGAAAGAAGGTGAGGCTGAATAATTATTTGAAGAAATAATGGGCGAAAATTTCCCAAATTTATAAAAATAAATGACCCACAGAGAGCCAGACCTGGTGGCACACATCTATAATGCCAGCTACTTGGGAAGCTGGTGGGGAGGATCTCTTGAGCCCAGGAGTTTGAGGCCTGCGAAAAGCCACTGCACTCCAGCCTGGGGAACATAGCAAGACCTCATCTATTTAAAAAAAAAAAAAAAATCCGTAGATTTAAGAAGTTGAATAAATCCAAAGAGAGATACACACAAATGAATTAATGCAAAGACATATCATGAACTTCTGAAAACTAAACACCAAACTAAAAAACTTTGAGAGAAATACAAAAAATGACACGTTATGCACAGGTGAAAAACAATTCAGATGACAGCAAATTTCTCATCTGAAACCACAGAAGCCAGAACAGGGTAGCACAACATTTTTTCAAGTCCTAAAAGAAAGTAATTGTCAACCCAAAGTTCTATATCCAGTGAAAATATCATTTGTGAATGAAAAGAAAATCAGGAAATTGTTAGATGAATGAAAACTAAAAAGTTAGTCATGAGGCAAAACTATACTAAAAGAATCATTCAAGAAGTTCTTGAACAAGAAAGGAAAATGATAAAAAGGAAACTTAGAACAGGAACGAAGAATATAGGAATTTGTTAAAATATGAGTAATAAAAGAGACTTTACTATTTCTCTTCAGTTTTCTAAATTATGTTTAACTAAAGCAAAAATTATTACATGATTAAAATGCTATAGGAGATAAAACTATTGTTGCCCATCCAAGAATCAAGGCAGTGACAACAAGCTGTACTAAAAGTTACAACATTCTCAACTGGCACTACAATTGCAGCAAAAATAATGCCAGTTTCATTTAAAATTATCATTGATGAAGCAGTAAAAACTATTGTTTTAAGATCTGATCCATGAACAAACATCTTTTTAACATTGTGTGAGAAATGGGGGATAAAGCATAAAGTAATTCTGCTGCACCAAAGTGTGATTTCTTGACGAAAGGCACTTCTGCGATCATTTGATTTGTAAACTGAAATAACTGCTTTTTTCATGCAACACCATTTTTACATGGAAGAACTGGCAAACAATGGCTATTCAAACTTGATTATCTGAGAGGTAATTCTTCACAAATGAATAAAGTGAGCCTGTCACTTCAAGAAAACAAGTGAGAGCATTAATGGGCAATAACAAAATTTGGAAAACTTAAATTGACCCATGTGACCTTGACTGATTCCCAATACTTAAAAGGCTTTTCTGATGATTACACAACAAACATGAATTTTGTTACTTATTAAAATGTGCCAATAGTTGGAATATCTGAACTGCTCAGTGACCAACATTTTTCAAACACCATTTAATAATTTTATAAAATCACATGGGTAAAGGATCCACTGAAAATGCAAGAGAGTCTAATGGAGTATATTAAAAAAAAAAGTTCATTGATAAGACTGCAGAATTCACACTGGAACAAACATTTAATAAACTACCACTTTTCAAGTTCTGTTATAGCATCAAAAAGGAATATTCATAATTTTAGAATGCCTATTAAAATACTTTTTTTTTCCTAGTATGTGCCTTTGTGAGACTGGATTTCCTTCATATACTTCAATCAAAACAATTGTCTGTTATTTCAACACACTGAATATAGAAGTAGATACAAGATTTCAGCTGTCTTATATTAAGCCAGACATTAATGTTTCAAAATAAGAGGATAAAAGTGTCCTGAGACCACAAGGTTTGAGAACATTGGGTTGTTAAGGTATGTAAAAAGGAGTGGAACTTGGGTTGTAAAGTAGGATGTCACTTCAACTTCAATAGGTAACTACAATCTGTTTTCCCCAAGTGATTGCTCCAATTTTCACTCTTTCACCAGTTAAGTAAAAGAGTTCCCATTGATCCAAATCCAGGCCTATACTTAATACACTCAGAGTTAATTTTTGCTGATCTGGTAAGTATGTAATACTATCTCACTGTAGTTTCAAATGTGCAATTCATGATTACCAACAGGACTGTGAACCTTTTCATATGTTCACTGGACATTTAGATTGTCTCTTTCATAAAATGCATGTTCAGGTGTCCTGCCCATTTGTATATTAGGTTGTCTTTGTTTTTCTTGTTGATTTGTATTTATTTAATATATTCTAGAACCTATTCCTCTTGTTGGCTATATTTGTTGCCATTATGTTCTTCCTCTCTAGGGTTTATGATTTCATTCTTATGATATCTTTTACTAACAGAAGGAATTTTTTAATGTAGTTGAATTCAGTATTACCCTTTACAGTCAGTGCTTTTCATATCTTAAGAACTCCCACGCAAACATATTCTCCTACATTATCTTTTTTTTTTTTTTTTTTTTTGAGACAGAGTCTCGCTTTGTTGCCCGGGCTAGAGTGAGTGCTGTGGCATCAGCCTAGCTCACAGTAACCTCAAACTCCTGGGCTCAAGCCATCCTCCTGCCTCAGCCTCCCGAGTAGCTGGGACTACAGGCATGTGCCACCATGCCCGGCTAATTTTTTCTA
>CM052437.1:181426814-181438215 GCA_028533085.1 Varecia variegata
GGCCTCCCAGAGGGCTAGGATTACAGGCGTGAGCCACTGCACCCAGCCCTACATTATCTTTTTTAAAGTTTATGATTTTGGGCGGATACACAAAGGGCCAAAAGGAATCTGAAGACATTTTCCTATTGTTTGTTCTTTCTCTTGATTTTCAGTGATTTGATCTCATCTTCTAGTATGTCTGGTAATTTTTAAGTTATTACTGAATTTTGTTTTTGAAAAATTATAGAAATATTTTGAGACACTAGGTGGTGCTATTTTCCAGATATGATATATATATATATTTTTCCTTCGGATAGGAACTTAGGCTAGAGAAGATCATTTTAATTCAATATCTACACATGAGCTGGTTTGAAGCTGAGTTTCAAGACTTCGTGGAGATTTTTTTTTTTCCTGTTTTCCCTTATTTCAAGGGTGTAGCCCAAGAATCAGCAAACTTTTACTGAAAAGGGCCAGATAAAAAATACTATAGGCTTTGTGGAACAAGAGGCAAAACCAAAGACATTATGCAGGCACATATCTAACAAGAGAGAAAAAGACTTTCTACAAATTTTTTGATAATTATTCAAAATATGATAGTAATGATACAATTTTTTTGTAATACAGGTCTACTAATGAAAAGAATAGAAATTGGAGGGGGGAAGTACATTGCACTTAATTGGGGTTCCAAGCTATTTTTCACAATCATCAAAATTGATTGTAAATGTTCATTTGTTCATTCTGAGAAATGAGATTTTATATATCTATCTTTGAAGATGTTTTTCACACAGAGGTCCTGCAAACACTGATATCAATCAACAAACATGTATTTTTAATTGAGCATATTCATCCTTGATAGGTTTTTATAAAATTATATTAGAATCTTCCCTTGATCTTTGCCTTTTAACGTGTCATTATATTGCAGAATAATCACTTTCAATTAAAGGATAAGTTGAAGCTCCTGTATTACAGAGTCAAATGGATTTTGAAACATGGAAATTTCCATGGTACTTCCCTCAAGGTCCAAAAATTGCTACAAGAACTATAACTTGAGCTTGGAAAATATTTCTGCAGCAAATTGATATCGGAATGAAGATGTTGGTTTTTATTTTAACTTTTGACATGTTGAAAAGTGTATAAAAGCAACTTGCCATTTCTTGTGATCCAGACAGCACTAGCTTTTGTAGAAATTACATTGCCACAGTCTAAGTTTCACATATAGTACTACTTTGCTTTGTAATCTTAGGTTGAATTTGTTCCGAAATATGATCAAATCTGTTAGCAAAAGCTAACTTCCAAAGCCATTAAATTATTAATAGCTTGGCACAATCCTGTGAGTCAGAAAAATTCTAATCTCAGCCCTCAGCAACAAACAACTGCAATAAAATTTTACCACTACTCAGTCATCAAAGTTCTGTGTAGAAGGGCAATTCAGTATATTCAGACTCCATATCTAACAAAATTTAATAGAAGTTGATGATGAAATCCACAAGAACAAATCAAACACATTGTTGATACTATTAGTTCACTAACACATTACAGACTTAAGTATTTTTTGCAAAGTACCTGCTGATGAAATATACAATAACCATACCCTTTAAACACCTTACAGTTAACTAGCTTTGTAAATTTGTCCAACTGAAGTCTTTTTCTCCCCCACATTTCTTTTTACCACTATCAACTGTAACATGTTAGCAGATTCCAATTCAAGTTGTACTAAATTAGTGTTTTCTCCAGTTCTACAAAAATATATTCTCTTGTAGTTGTTTCACACAGACTCTTCATGAAGACTAATTCTTCAGTCACTTCAAACTCAGCATTGACTCCTGGAATAAATAACTGAGCAGTATTGGTAACTCATGAAAATCCTAGGAAAACCACTAGAAATCATTTGCCTTATTTTCAAAATGGCTACTAATATTGTTCCCAATGTCCTTAACTTTTTTTTTTTTTTTAAGAGACGGGGTCTCGCTCTTGCTTAGGCTGGTCTTGAACTCCTGAGCTCAAGCAATCCACATGCCTCTCCCTCCCAGAGCGCTAGAATGTCCTTAACTTTTAGACTAACCACTCTCACTGAAAGGCTAATAGTCTTAAGACAAGTTTATTTTCTGTGAACACATATCTTCGGTGCCAAAATAAAATGTAATTTATTAATATTTAACTCACCATTGATAAATAATTTTCCTTGTTTGGTTAACAAATGAGCCATTCAGAAACATACATTAATTATAGCCTCATTTTCATCTTTATTTTTGTGAAGAAATTTTGTGGTGACGAAATTTTGTTTTAATTTCCTACTTATTTCTGAGTTTTATTCCTGTGAGTTGGAAATATTATGAAGAATGCTCAGTTTGGTAATGTTGTATATTCTATTCCTTTATCATAGTTACAGTGTTCTGGCATAACAAATATAATACTTTGCCATCAATTTGATAACAATAAAATCCACTACTCCACTGTAGTCCAAAGACACTACAAATGAAGTCTGCTTTTCTCTTTTTCTTGTTTTAACATGATAGATATGCTTTAATAATTAATAAGGGACATAAATAAGATGCCATGGCAATACCTGTGGCACTCAAAACACTGATGAATTATAGCTGTCATTGCAATTTGTAGCATGTAGAGCAGCAATTTGAAGCATACATGGTCTCTGCAGCAACAACTCAGCTTTGTCACTGTAGTGCAACAGAAAATTTGCAAATAAATGGGTGTAGTTTTGTTCCAATAAAATTTTTTAGACACTAGCACTTGAATTTCAAATGATTTTCATGTGTCATGAAATATTATTCTTGTTCTAATTTTTTTCAACCATTTAAAAATATAAAAACCATTCTTAGGTCAAGCACAGTGGCTCATGTCTATAATTCCAGCATTTAGGGAGGCTGAGAAAGGAGGAACAATTGAGGCCAGTAGTTCAAGACCAGCTGAGACAACACAGGAGGGAGACCCCATCTCTACCAAAAAAAACCCTTTTTTTTGTTTTTAATTAGCTAGGTGTGGTGGGTGGCACATGCCTGTGGTCCCAGCTATGTGGTATGCTAAGGCATGAGGATCACTTGAGCCCAGGAATTCAAGGTTACAGTTAGCTACGATCACACCACTTCATTCCAGCCTGGGTGACAAAGTCAGGCCCTGTCTCCTTTAAACAAAACAAAAACATAAAACAAAAATAAGAAACCATTCTTAGCTCACGAGCCACATAAACACAGGTATAGGACTGAATCTGACCAAGAGGCTCTAATTTGCTCACCCCTGGTGTAGCCTTCAGGGGTCCCAAATGAAAGTCTATAGTCTTTTTGTCTCCCCAGCTCTGTAGAATGCCAGAAACTCTTCTCAGTTTTCCAAACTCTCAGCTGGTTTTTAATAAACTGGGCAAATGACTCAAAGGGAAAAGAAAATTTATTGTCAGGCCTGCTTCTGCAAAATCCTTCCTTGTGAGCGCTCATTTCTCAAGTCCTCACCATTCTGCTGGTTTTCTGATGCTTTAAGTATTTCTTTGAAAAAATACATTATACAGTTTTTCTAATTGTTCTCAGTGGAAAAGGTGGTCTAATCTAAGTTTCTCTCTTATAGGTAGAGATGGAAGTAACTCTTGTACTACCAAATATCAAGTCTTAGTATAAAGCTATAGTACTGTAACATTGACTTCATGATACGGTCACTGGATACTTAAATAAACAAGTGGACTAAAATAGAGAACCTAGAAAGAATCCACACTTATATTGAACATCTCCTGTATAACAGTTTACATTTCAAATAAGTAGAAAAAAGAAAAGACATTGCAATAAATGGTATACTAAGAAATGGCTCTCCATTTACAAAAAAATAAAATTGGACACTTACATCACTTACATAGTTTCAAATAAATATTTACACAATAGTGCACAATTACAGAACTAAGATTTTGAAGTATATTTTCAAAACACACTAGAAACTGTTGAAAGTTTTTTTTATTTTTTGAAATAAATACATTACCATGGTTCAAAATTTAAAGCTCCTAAAGGGTATGCAATGCAAAATCACCTTGTATAAAGCCACATAGAGTAAGTTTAATCAGAGGCAAAGAATTTTACCAGTTATCGATGTAATCTTCATTAGATATTTTATCCCCCCATGCTTAACATCAAATGGATTCCTTACAATGCCAAAGAATACCATCTACCTCATCACAAAGGTAAGTTCACTTCTTTTAAATTGAAATTATTTAAACCTAAATGTAAAGATTAAAAATAAATTATGACTTTTTGTTAGAAAAGCTCTAAGGCCAAGGACACCTTCAATGAAGGGGCCTACCAAATTTGTTTTTAAACAGGCATATAAAACTCTTAATTTTCTAAAACAGAAATTTCCAGCTTCCTCTTAGCTTTCACCAACTTTGTACCTACATAAAAATTTCAGGGTTGAGCTGCACGGTGACAGGAAACACACACATCAATTTTTGTGTGTGTATATATATACCTAACAGCATTCTAAGGTAAAATAACTATCTTGGATTATCTTGCTATACCCAGACTTTGCACTGAGCATTGTAAATAATCCATAGTTGATTTTTTTGATATCTTCCTTGTAGCTCAGCATTTTAGAGTGAAAAGATAAGGTAATTTCTTACTGTACAGATGAAGAAATTTGAGTATCAAGGGGTAACATGACTTGGAGAATAAGTCACTTGGCATTAGCTAACAGTGTCAGAGAAAGAATAAAAAGTTAAGACTCCTGATAAGCTCCCATTATAAATAATTATGACCAGGTATGGTGGTACACACCTGTAGTCCCAGCATTTGGGAGGCTGAGGCAGGAGGATGTCTTGAGCACAGGAGTTCAAAGCTGCAGTGCGCTATGATCTCACCTATTCATAGTCACTGCACTCCACCCTTGGCAACAGAGCAAACCTTATAATACGAAAACACATTTAAGATTATCATACCTCCCTACATCTATTAATCCAAACTCAGTAATTCCTAATATACTACCTGTAACTTTCATGCTGTGTCACATTCATCTTTACACTGGTCTTTCTCGGAGCATTGACTACAGAATCAATCTTCCATCTTCTTTTTTCCACTTGTTTAACGTTCTCCACTGGCAGTTTGCTAGTTAGGAAAATTGTCTATGATTCCACCCTTAACATTCAGTGTCAAAAATGAGACACAAGCCTGTAGACCCAGCTACTCGGGAGGCTGAGGCAGGAGGATTGCTGGACCCCAGGAGTTTGAAGTTGCTGTGAGCTAGCCTGACGCCACGGCACTCCAGCCTAGGCAACAGAGTGAGACTCTGTCTCAAAAAAAAAACTAAAAAAACAAACAAACAAAAAAGATACACAAGGTTTCAGGCTCAGCACAACTGAAACAAAACTTCTGATTTTCCCACATATTTAGACATGCAACTATAGAGACCTCTGCAATTCCTCCATCTAATTCATAAATAATCAAAATACTGCTCCTTCTATCCCTACAACATTTCATCTTTATAACATTTTACACATAATACCTGAATTCAAAACTTTACATGCATTGGCCTTTAATTACAGCAGTAATCCTAAACATGTTTGTCTTCAAGCACACTTTTCTAATTCATTAACAAAAGGCTGGGAGAATTGAGACCTTTTAATTACTGCTCTTCATATTAAGAAATTTCATTGCTGGCCAGGCACAGTGGCTCATGCCTGTAATCCCACCACTTGGGAAGGCAGAGGCAGGAGGATTGCTAGAGACCAGGAGTTCAAGACCAGCCTGAATCCTACCACTGTGGGAGGCCAAGGCAAGAGGATCACTTGACCCCAGGAGTTTGAGGTTGCTGTGAGCTATGATCACGCCACTGCACACCAGCCCAGGCAATAGAGTGAGACCCTGTCTTCAAAAAAAGAAAAAGAAATTTCATCATTGAAATTCCTCATTGTGGCATGCAAAGCTAAGGAAATTTTCCATTCCTATTTTCTAGTATTCCCCACCCTACTTATTCTCCAGTCATTCTCACATATGTGCTATGCTTCCAAAATCCACATACCTCATACTTTTAAACTCTGTTCAAACTGACCCTTTGTCTACTATCCCTATGTTTATCTATTGAAACTTACCCATCCTCCAGTACCACCTTAAACCATTCCTACTTTAAAAATATATTCAGATTCCCTGAGTTAAAATATGTTTCCAATAACAGACACTGTTAGTTGACTATAAAACATCCATTCCCTCTTCTTCCTTCCTGAGGATCTCAACTTTTTCAGACATGTGCCCTCCTCTAAGCAGAAATATGCTTCAAAGGAGTGAAGTTCCATCCCCTGCATCAGAGGAGAGTTGCAGTCTAAGCAAATCATGGTTGCCCCAAATTTCTTTACCAGTATTGGTTTATGACAGGAACACTGGAGATAATTCTAGCTAATGAGATACTAAGAGAAATCTGTTAGGATAGAGGACAGCATCTGGAAATGATTTTCCTTAGTTACAATAATAATAAAGAAAGGGTTCCCTGAATGTTATCACGGGAGTAGGATACTTAGAGCTCCTGCCCACAATCTTTTGACCATAAGAGGACCAAACTGGACCAAGGAAGAAACCAATGTGCTTCGGATGCACAAAAGAGAGATGATAAAAACCTGACAACTTGGTATTATGAAGCTACTGAACTACTTTATCACCCTAACTCTTGATTTCCTGTTGTAAAATAATCAATTTATTATAATTTAGTTGAGTTACTTATGTAACACTTTCAATTCTGGCCAAGATGGAGTAACAGAGACCAGATAGACCCTCTTCCAGGAATCAACCAGTAATAACCAAATACATGAAACAATGGTTTTCAAGACAGTGAACATCAGGCAGTAAAGGATAGTGATTCCTAAGGAATGAGAAACAAAAGAGTTGATTACTACAGATGCCCCAGCATACTGCCTTGAGAGAGTTTCCAGGCCATGGCACATAGAGAGGCAACCAAAGCAAATCCCCACTGACTCCTGCCTTGGAGAGATAAAGTTGAGTCAGGAGAGAACAAGACAGCCAGGGGTCACAGGACAGAGTGCTGAGATGAGAGAGCTGCACAGAAAAGAACCCCAGAGGTCTACAGACTTTCCGCTCTCAAGCATTTACCAGAGTACTAATCAGCACATATATATGAGGAAACTATGTTGATACCAGGAAAAGAACCATCAGAAAGAATGAGAGGGAAGAGGGCGTGTCATTCACATGGGGCCAGGAATAGTGTCTGCTCCCACTAGCCAAACTGGGAAAACTATAATTTATAGGTCATTCAATAGAGTCCTCAGGAAGGTCTTGCCTCAGTGGCAAGGAATAACTGGTCCTGGACTATCACTGTTTCATATCTTCCTAAGAAATCATAAAAGCAAAACCCAAAAGAATGAACTGTTTATAAATAACTACACCCCAAAACAAAGCTCAAGAAGGTTTATAGGGGAAAAAAAGAAAACAATCAGCACCCAACAAGGTAAATTTTACAGTGCCTGGCATCCAAATAAAGATTATCAGGCATATAAAGAAGGAGAAAATCATGATGAAAACTGCAAATAATCAATCAATCAAAACTGACACAGATGTTAAAAGACAGTAAAAGTATTGTAAGTATATTCCATATGTTTAGAAGTTAAGTAGAGACATGGAAGATATAAAAAGACCAAAATCAAACTTCTAAAGATAAAAACATCTGAAATGAAAATTACATTCATGTGATTAACAGCAGATTAGACACTGCAGAAGATTAGTAAACTTGAAGACCTAAGAACAGAAACTAACTAAAACGAAGCACAAAGAGAAAAAAAAAATCTTAAAAAACTTTAAAACAGCATCAGTGAGCGGCAGTGGCACAAATTCAAATGCCCTGAAATAAGGGTAACTGGGTCCCTAAGGGACAGAAAAGAGAGGAGGAATAGGAAAAAATACTTGAAGTAATAATTGCTAAAAACTCTCTAAGGATAATAACTATGTACTCACAGATTGAAGAAACTCCAAGCATGAGAAACATGACGAAAATTACACCAGGCATAACACATAATCAAATTGTTCAAAACCAATGAAATAATATTAAAAGTAGCCAGGTAAAAAGACATGTTGCATACAGAAGCAAAAGTAAAAGGAAGATCTCAGACTTTTCAAAGACAACACAAGTGAGAAGAGTGTGGCGCATCTTTAAAGTAGTAGGCAAAAAAAAAAAAGGCAAGTAGAATTCTGTACTTGGCAAAAATATCTTTCAACAATGAAGGTGAAACAAAGCCATTTCAGAAATATAAACACTGAAATAATTCATCACCAGTAGATCAGCAGTGCAAGACATATTAAAGGATTTCCTTCAAGAAAAAAGAAATGGTATCAGATAAAAATCTGGATATAAACAAAGAATGAAAAGCACATTAGTGCTAATTATATGGCTAAACACATTTAAGAAATTTTTTGTCTTACTTAAATCTCTTTAAGAGATATCTGCTTAGTCAAAATGGTAACAATATATTGCAGAGTATATAACACATGTAAAAGTTAAATGCATGGCAGCAATAGCACAAAGTCCACAAAAGGAGAAAGTGAAGTACATGTAGCTATGCTTTTATCATAGATGAAACTGTACAATATCACTTGAAGATAGACTGTGCTAATATAAAGATGTATACTATAAACCCTAAAGCAAAAATTAAAATAACAAAAAATTATAGATACTAATCTAACAAAGGAGATAAAATGGAATCATAAAAAATACTCAATATGGAAGAATGCAGGAATGTTGGGCTGCCTATCTACTGTTGTCCATTTTACTCTTTAGCTAAATCATGAAGTATAGGCATTTTCTCTTCTAGTACCTCCTACCTGTTCACCTCAAGTATGTCTTAGAGTAGTGTGGAGCCCAGCATTCAGATTTATAGCTAAAAGACAAGCATTATGGCATCAGCCAAAACCCAATAAAACTTAATTATTCCATTGTAACTAGCAACATGAGCCTCATTAAGGGATGGGAACAGTAGTCATAAAGAAATGTGACTCTTGGTATGATCCAAGCTATCAAAAGAAATAAAGTAAATCATCATGCAAAAAAAAATGCAGGAAAAATGAAACAAAGAACAGATGGAGACAGAGAGAAAACACATACTAAGACAAACACATTAAATGTACATGATCTAAACACCCCAACTGAAAGGCAGAAACTCACAGATAAGATTTAAAAAACAAAACTATTGCCTGCAAGAAACACATGTTAAATACAAAGACACAAATAGGTTAAAATAAAAGAATGGAATAATAAATACCATGCTTACACTAGTCAAGAGAAAGCCAGAGTAGATATATTAATATCAGGCAAAGTATAGTTCCGAGTTAAACACAGGATTTTTTTGCTCTCTGCAGTCAAAAGTATGCTTAACACTCTCTCTTTCCTCTGCTCAAAGTTACAAAGTTCTTTTGTATAACCACTAGAGCACTTATTACAGCTTATGATAGAGAATAATCCAACATTGTATACCGCACATTTACCATGGTCCTTTAGACAGAAATATGTTGAAATTGAGATGCCTTCCAATTATAGTATTGTGTAAAAAACGGTTAGTATAGCAGGTCCAAGACTGTTATCCTTAGAAAGGTCTGTCTGCAAGGTTGGTCCTAGGCTGGCTTCTGGGAACCTGGATTTTACTGGGTTCCATAACTGATAAGTGTGGTATTTTGGCCTAGATTATGGAAACAATGTGGCTTACACTGCTATTCCTTCCATGAGTCTGGAAATTTCATGTGTGCTAGGCAGAGGGTGCCTACATGATCAGCCCGCAATAAAACTCGTGAGCTTCCTGGGGAATCACACATACGTTGCTGTATTTTCATTGCTGGAGGGGGAAAAGGTACTGTGTGTGACACTCATGGGAGGGGGAACACATAAGGAAGCCTGCACATGGATTCTTCCAGACCCTGTCAGTGTTTATTTCCACTGAGATCCTTCCATTGTGTGTCTATACTGTATCACAGTAATAAATCACAGCCATCGCAACACTATGCTAAGTCCCAAGAGTCCTTCTAGCATCTCCCAGTGTGAAAACGGTCTTGTGGACCCATGATACAAACACAGATTTCAGATCCGTTTACCGTTCCCCTTAAAAAACTATGGGGGAAAATGAGACTATATACACTTTGATAATTTTTTTAAAATTACATTCCAAAACACTAGGATTCTATAACACAATTACACAACATCACTATTTATGAAATACATAGTAGCAAATCACCTTAGAGGCAGGCCAGTGTTTTAAATGATCTTATATAAAAGTGCTCACAGTTGGTTAGAAGAGGGATGTGCGGAGACTTTTACTGTATGCTGTTTTCCTTTTTTTTTTTTTTTTTTTTGAGACAGAGTCTCGCTTTGTTGCCCGGACTAGAGTGAGTGCCGTGGCATCAGCCTAGCTCACAGCAACCTCAAACTCCTGGGCTTAAGCGATCCTACTGCCTCAGCCTTCCAAGTAGCTGGGACTACAGGCATGCACCACCATGCCCGGCTAATTTTTTTCTATATGTATTTTTAGTTGGCCAGATAATTTCTTTCTACTTTTAGTAGAGACGGGGTCTCGCTCTTGCTCAGGCTGGTCTCGAACTCCTGAGCTCAAACAATCCGCCCGCCTTGGCCTCCCAAGTGCTAGGCGTGAGCCACCGTGCCTGGCCACTGTATGCTGTTTTCTAAAATTTTTTTTTTACCAAAACAGCATTAAAAAGTTTAAATTTGTTTATCTGTATTCTTAATGTGAACTGCCACATTACAGAAAAATTATTTTTGTTTGCTTTTGCAGGCTACAAAAAGAACAAAAATATTAAAAACAAAACAAAACAAAAAAAACTTGTAACTTTTCTCCCAGAACTAAATTGATTTTACACAAAGACACCAGGCACGAAATACAATGCAATTTCAATCTGGGATTATGGCAGGGGAGAAGGGTGGAGAAAACATAAGAGATTATAGATTCTAAGAAGGAAGAAGCTGTAAGCAATTTTTTAATGTTTTATTTTTAGAACAGAACACTGAACATTTCACTGATAATCAACAGAACAGAAATATGTCTTGGGGGTTTATGGATTCTTTTGGGGGGACAATGAGGGGAACCCAAGCGAAAAGAGGTTTAGATAAATAAAATGATTAAACATTTGTAGCATGAAGAATTAAACTATTCCCTTGGTGATATTAAAATTATCCAGATTTCCAAGATGTTGGTAGCACCCCCAGGGCTCCAAAAGGGAAATCAAAAGAGAAACACCAATGCCCTTCCTGAAATAGAGATTCACAGTTTGGTATATTCTTCTACCTAGCAAAAGATAAATAAAGTTTCCCTTGGAAAATCTAAAAATAATCTGAGGGACATTCCAGAAAAACTAAATTACTTCATAAAAAATGCCATTTAAGGCCGGGCGCGGTGGCTCACGCCTGTAATCCTAGCACTTGGGAGGCCGAGGCGGGC
>CM052437.1:181445385-181463999 GCA_028533085.1 Varecia variegata
AAATTATCTGGCCAACTAAAAATATATATAGAAAAAATTAGCCGGGCATGGTGGCGCATGCCTGTAGTCCCAGCTACTTGGGAGGCTGAGGCAGTAGGATTGCTTAAGCCCAAGAGTTTGAGGTTGCTGTGAGCTAGGCTGACGCCACGGCACTCACTCTAGCCTGGGCAACAGAGCGAGACTCTGTCTCAAAAAAAAACAAAAAAAAAAAACAAAACAATATTTGGAATAAAATGATAATGAAAACACTGAATGTAAAAATTTGTGGGATGCAGCTAGAGTAATAACTGCAAGAGAGCTTATAAATGTACATAAATTATCAATAAATGTAAAAGTTTAAATACAAACGATCTAACCTTTCAACTGAAGAAGTTTGGAAACAAAGTAAACAAGGACACTGATGGAAGTCAAGAGAAGTAACAAAATCAGGGAAATAGACAACTAAAAACAACAGAGATCAACAAAACCAAAATCTAAAAAAAAAATCTCTGGGGGAAAAAAGCAGGCAAAATGCAAACAAAATACAAATAGAGAAGAGAAATAACTACACATGCAATAAATAAATACATGCTCACTCTCGCTTCTTTTCAACACAGCACTGCAAGTCCTAGCCAGAGCAATTAGGGAATAGAAAGAAATAAAAGGCATCCTAATAGGAAAGGAAGAAGTGAAATTGTCTCTATTTGCTGCTGACATGATCTTATATATGAAAAACCCTCAACACTCCACCAAAACTGTTAGAACTGATAAACAAATTCAGTAAAGTTGCAAGATACAAAAATCAAATCAGTAGCATTCCTATATACTAATAGTGAACTGTCCAAAAAAGAAATTAAGAAATAAAATCCCATTTATAATAGTAACAAAAAATTAAATAATTAGGTATAATTTTAACCAAGGAGGTAAAAGACCTGTATACTGAAAACCATAAAATACTGATGAAAGAAGTTTAAGAAAACACAATTATTCTGTGTTTGTGGACTTGATGAATCAATATTGTGTAAATATCCATCTACTCAAAGCAATCTATAGATTCAATGCAATCTCTATCAAAATTCCAATGTCACATTGTACCCATAAATGTATACAATTATGATATATCAATCAAAAATATTAGTAATAAAAATAATAAATGTATCATGAACCACATAATATACTTTAAAATCTAGATGAAATTTTAAGTTCTGAGAAAAATATAAAATGCCACAATTGGTACAAGACAAAACGGGCAGCTGAACAGAAAATTTTTTGAATTGAACGTGTAGTAAGAGTTCATCTTCCAAAAGAAATCACACAGACCCGAGTAATTTTATAAGACAGTTACCTCAAACTTGCGTGGACTTAATTCCGATCTTAAACTAGTTTTTCCATAAAATAAAATTCAAAGATGCCTAGCTCACATTAGGCTAATGTAATTTTGTCTCCAAAACTAGGACATTATAAGAAAAATTACAAAAATTCATATTGCTTATGGATATAAACAAAACATAAGCTAACTAAAATCCAACACTGTGCTTACAAAATGTCAGAATCAAGTAATGTTTACTGCAAGTTTTTTGGCTTCTACTGAATTGGCTTTTTCTTATTGATTTGTTTCATTTTTAAATACATACGGACACAAATCCTTTGTCATATCTGTCTCACAAATATTTTCCCCTTTTCTGTCATTTATCCTTTCACTCTGGTTTTGGTATCTTTTATGAAAAGAAGTTTTTAATTTAAATATTGTGGTATTAATCAATCCTTTTTTAAATAATTAGTGCCTTTCATTTGTTTTAAAAAGTCTTTCCTTACCCCAAAGTAATGAAGAAATTCTTCTACATTAACTTCTTTTTTTTTTTTTTGGAGACAAGAGTCTCACTATGTTGCCCAGGCTAGAGTGAGTGCCGTGGTGTCAGCCTAGCTCACAGCAACCTCAAACTCCTGGGCTCAAGCGATCCTTCTGCCTCAGCCTACCGAGTAGCTGGGACTACAGGCATGCACCACCATGCCCGGCTAATTTTCTGTATATATATTTTAGTTGGCCAGATCATTTCTTTCTATTTTTAGTAGAGACAGGGTCTCACTCTTGCTCAGGCTGGTCTCGAACTCCTGAGCTCAAACAATCCGCCCGCCTCGGCCTCCCAGAGTGCTAGGATTACAGGCGTGAGCCACCGTGCCCCGCCTACATTAACTTCTAAAAATTTTATTGGTTGGCCTCTTACATGTTAAGTCTTCAAATTAATTGGAGTTGACATGAATAAAGATCTACCTTCTTGGCCAGGTGCAGTGGCTCATGCCTGTAATCCCAGCACTCTGGGAGGCTGAGGTGGGAAGATGACTTGAGGCCAGAAGTTCGAGACCACCCTGGGCAACACCGAGACCCCTTCTCTACAAAAAAAAATTTTAAAGGTCTACCTTCTTTTAAAAAAAAAAAAAAAAAAAAAAGGTAGACCAGGTGTGGTGACTCACACATGTAATCCCAGTGCCATCGGGAGGCCAAGTTGGGAGATCCCTTGAAGCCAGGAGTTTGAGACCAGCTTGGGCAACATAGCAAGACCCTGTCTCTCTAGAAGAAATTAAAAAAAAAAAAAAAACTTAGCCAGGCTTGGTGGCTTGCACCTGTAGCCTTACTCTGAAGGCTAAGCCAGGAGGATTGACTGCACCTGGGAGTTGGAAGTTGCAGTGAGCTGTGATCATACCACTGAACTCCAGCCTGGGCAAAAGAACAAGACCCTGCCTCAAAATTAAAAAAAAAAAAATTTTTTTAAAGTATATCGTCCCAGCACAATTATTGCAGAAATATCCTTCCTCACTGATTTGTGATGCTATCTTGCCATAAATAACCTGTCCATATTACTCATGTATTTGTTTCTGGGTTCCCTGTTCTGTTCCATTGATCTATTTTTCTGTCCCTGTGGTAATACAGCCTTGACTTAATTTACTAGCATGTTATTTTAAGTCTTAGTACCAGCTAAAGCAATTTTCTTCTGTTCTTCTTGACGGGTAACTTGGCTTATCCTGCCTTTTGCATATTCATATAAATTTTTAAAATCAGCTTGTCAAGTTTACTGTAGACATTTTTATAAAGACTGTATTGAACCTACATATCAATTGGGAAAGAATATCTTTAAAACACTGCATCTCTTAAAATATAAATATTATATTTATATTGTTATTCTTTAATATCTTTCCAAAAGTTGTATAATTTCTTTCTATAAAGGTCTTATTCACATTTTTGCACATAATCCTAGTTAAATATTATTTTATATTATTAGAAAATAATATTCTGAAAAATACTGTTTACCTCTACTATTCCTGATATATAAAAATGCAAGTGACTTTTGCATTTTGATTTTATATCTACAATCTTGCTAAAATCCCACTAACTATTATAATTATCTGTAGATTCTTTTATAACATTTTAGATATGGAACCATTAGAATTCATTAAATTCAACCTAGTCATCCTATTTTAAGGAAATTGAGGTACAGAGAGATAAAAATGAATAAACAAAGGTCAAAAAGTGGCAGTGCCTAGACTAAAGTCAAGCCTTCATCTACAGTATGCTGGCTTTGTCGGAGGGCACATTCACTCTTTCCTGTCTAAGGAAAGATGACAGTGGTGGCAGTAGTATAGTCCAGAATAAATAAATAACAATGGCCTTGTTAATATTATTAATCCAACACAAAGGTCTTTTTCTATATTGTGTATCAATCTAATTTTACTTTTTAAATGGATAGCCGATTAATGAGTGACCTACTCTTTCCCACTATTTTGAAAGGTCATGTTTATTATTATATATTATAAATTTTTATAAGTTCATGAATAGCTTTTAACTTCCACTTTCTACAAGTATTTCACGAGGACCAATTAAGCGATAGTCACTGTGCTAGTCACAGGGGCCACAAAGATAAATCAGTCAGGGCCAGGCGCGGTGGCTCACGCTCGTAATCCCAGCTCTCTGGGAGGCCAAGGCAGGAGGATCGCTCAAGGTCAAGAGTTCAAGACTAGCCTGAGCAAGAGCGAGACCCCCATCTCTACTAAAAATAGAAAGAAATTATCTGGACAGATAAAAATATATAGAGAAAAAAATTAGCCGGGCATGGTGGCACATGCCTGTAGTCCCAGCTACTCGGGAGGCTGAGGCAGGAGGATCGCTTGAGCCCAGGAGTTTGAGGTTGCTGTGAGCTAGGCTTACACCATGGCACTCTAGCCCGGACAACAGAGCGAGATTCTGTCTCCAAAAAAAAGAAAAAAAAACAAGGTAAGTCAGTCAGACATAGCCCATCCTTAAGATCTGCAGAGGAACCAAGCAAGGAGGTCAAGAACTACAATAGGTTCCACAAACAGATCTGCACACAGAGATACAAACACTCTCAGAAGGCTCTCAGATGCCTGCTATCAACTACCAAATATTCTCAATTCCACATATGTATTACCATTTCTAATTTCTGTTATGGATAAAACATTAAAATATAAAGAAAAGTCAAGTTTATGGTAGTATCAATCAAACTACAAGCAGCATTTTCGAATTTTAAGTTAGCATTTTTGAATTTTAAGTTAGAATTTAAGCAGAATTTTAAATTATATTCAAACAGAATTTTAAATTAATTCTAATTCTGGATTCCTAACTTATTTCTAATTCCAGCTTATTTTGTATTTAAAAAGACACTTTTGAAGGACTCTTAAGAAAAACGTCAATTTTTTATTATTTGGAATTGACGGCTTTATTCATTATTCATTCAAGAATATTTATACAACACCTAATCTCTGTTGGGGACGATCAGGTGCAAGAGACAGGGCAATGTGCAAAGCCGACCACGGCCTGCCCTCACAGAGCTCACGTGGCAGTAAGGGAGATAAAATCTTCACATGAACTCTCAGGAAATAGTAAGTGTCACAAGGAAAAGTAAAGCAGAATTACTGCATAAAATACAGTGGGGACTGCTGTTTTATTCATTTGCCATCCTACTCTTTTATTTTGAAAATGTTTAAACCTCCAAAAAAATATTGGGGGAGGAAAGACTACAGTATAACAAACACTTGTATACCCTGTATCTAAATTCACACTGTGTGCTCTTTTCCTTGAGCTGACTGAAGCCAGGTTAGTCATGACACTTCAGAGGATAAGAAAATCATCAGGTGATTAGAGAGGCCTCTCTGGGAGGTAAGCCATTTGACAGCAAAGCAAGCTGGAAGGCCCTCGGACAGAAACCTCATCAGTGTTATGTAGGACTGAGGTCAATGTGGTGAGAGCACTGTATGTGACAAATAATGTCAGAGAGGCAGCCAGGGCCAGATCATGCCTTGTAGACAGGGTAAGTACTTGAAATTATAAATATAATTTAAATATAAAAGTCAATAAAGAGAATGTAGGGGGACAACTGATTATCATTATCAGAATAATTTTTGCAACTGTGCTATGAACAAATTAGACTGTGGAACAGTAAAGAGAAGAAACAGAAAGACTAGTTAAAAGGCTAACTACAGCTTCCAAAGGATAACAGTGACTTGAACCAAGATGAGAAGTTGTTCAGCTTCAGAAGTTGAGCTATTTGGGGGGCAAGGGCAACATACGTAACTGAAACTTTTGTACCCCCACAATATGCTGAAATAATAAAACATAAAATAAGAAAAAAATAAATAAATAAAATTTAAGAAAAGAAGTTGAGCTATGAAGGAAGAGAAAAGATAGAAAATAAGGATTAACTCCAAAGCTTTTGGACTAAGCCATGGGGAAAATATTGGCACTATTTACTGAAATGGGAAAACTCTGGAGAGAAGCAGATTTGGGGCAGGATGGAGGCAGAATCCAGAGAGGTGTTGGACATGTTACAAGTGAGGTGTCTAAGGCACTTCCCAAAAGAAGATGTCAAGCAGACAGACGGACATAAAAGTCTTGAGTTCAGGTAAAGATGAGCACTGAGATTCCTAAGGACAGAGACAGAGTTTACAGCTATCAGACTGAATGAGCTTTCTTTGCCGGGGAGTGAACAGAGACAAAAAGTAGATATGGTATCGCAGGACTCAGCCCTGAGGATGCCAACACTATAAAGGTGGAGAATCTCCACAGCAGCCAGGGAAAGACAAAATGAAGGAGGACATATGCCACAAACACAAGGAAAAAACACTTCAAGAAGATGGGAGTATTCAACTGATTGATAATTTCATAGTTTTATCCATATCTCTCAAATAAGGTCTAAAAACTCTAAGACTTCAAGAGCTTAATTATACACTGATGTAGGTTACAATGTCCTATATTTCTTTTTTTTAAAGAATAGGGAGAGTAGTACAAAAAAAAAAAAAAAGAATAGGGAGAGAGTAAGGTACAAAAATACAAACTTAAGTTTACAGATAATATTATAAATTAATGTTCCTCCTAAATACTCATAGTTATTTCTTCTGCCAGGAATAACATACTGGTAATATTCTGTACTGGCCTAAAATGACTAGAGTAAAACCCTAGTGTACTGCCCTGCTCTGTAATCGCCTAAGCCCACAGAGCTACTCACCGAACTACACACAGGTATCAGCCTTAAATTTAAAGGTACTAAATAGTAAGATTCCATCCAGATTTACAGCCTAAATTTGTATTCCCTGAATTTTCTCTATAGTCAATTCACTGCCTTTTTTCCTGTAACTAATATCCAATCCAGCTACATTCATTCTCTAACCTGATTTTGGCTTCTACACCAACAGAGACCAGGGAGTTTGCAGATTCCTCAGACACAGATCGCTGCAGAGCTGGGACTGGCTGTTTGCTGTTATCCACTTCTGCTTCAGCATCCTCTTCTGCAGACTGTTCTTTGATTTCTGCTTAACAGTAAATAAGAGAATATAAAGAGTCATTGTGTGACTATACTCATCATTGGTGAATTCATCTATAAAGCATACATCATAATGGAAAAAAATCAAACAAATAATAGTTCACTAATACAGAAAATGTTTTTTTTTTTTTTTTTTTTAGACAGAGTCTTGCTTTGTTGCCCAGGCTAGAGTGAGTGCCGTGGCGTCAGCCTAGCTCACAGCAACCTCAAACGCCTGGGCTTAAGCGATCCTACTGCCTCAGCCTCCCGAGTAGCTGGGACTACAGGCATGCGCCACCATGCCCGGCTAATTTTTTTTTCTATATATATTTTAGCTGGCCAGATAATTTCTTTCTATTTTTTTTAGTAGAGATGGGGTCTTGCTCTTGCTCAGGCTGGTCTCGAACTCCTGAGCTCAAACAATCCGCCCGCCTCGGCCTCCCAAGCGCTAGGATTACAGGCGTGAGCCACCGCGCCCGGCCTGCAGGAAATGTTTGTGTATATAATTGATGGTATTATTCATATTCATTCTCTACTGCAAAATGATAATCAAAACAACATGAAGCATGGTTTATTTTTCCCTGTGCCCAAATTATAACAGGCTTGGAGAAGTTTCATCTAGTAATAACTATTAAAAATCTTATTTTCAGGATTATAGCAGTCAATCTATACAAGAAATGTCAAACACTGTATACATACTTTCCTCTGGAAGCAACCTAACTGCTGAGAGGGTTTTCAAATGCCATCACCCTTACCATCATCCTTCTCTTTTTAAAAAAATGGTATGTCCATTCTATCTTCAACACTACAGTACTAAAATGAAGTACATCAGCCCTCCACCAGTGCGCCTGATGCAATTCTATGCTCTTGGCTAGATTGTTTTCTAACTTGAAATTTATTTAGACCTTTCTGCCCTATCATCCCCAAACAAACAAAAAAAATTTAAGTCCTTCAAGCTCCTCTTCTCTCTGTGAAACTTCAGGAAATGGCACTTCGGAGTGACAAAACTCCATTTACTTCCCCCTCAACTAACTCTTTGTAATATGTGTATGTCCTCCTATTATAGTAATTGTTCTCGACAACAACACGGATGGCAACACAACAACCCAGGGGCCACTCAAAAGCCTTAAAATATCCTGAAATTTCATTTTACACTAGGACTACCTCCTCCTTAGTGAAATGCTCTTCCATCTTGTAAATGCAGAGAGATTTAATAGATGAATACAGGCTTTGGAGTAAATAAAGACATGGTATCAAGCACCAGTTCTACCATCTACCAGCTTTCAACATTATGTCAAAGTCATCTGTTTTACTCACCTAGAAAAGTTTTAGAAAACTACCATGTATCTCATGAGATTGCTAATATCATTCTCTTCGGTTGATTTCTTTTAGAACTCTAATATAGATACAACCTTCTGTGTCCTTTAATGCTCTTCTTTGAAGACCACGTTTCAACAATCTCCTCTGGACTTAACGATTTTTAAGTCAACATCTCTAGCACTAACTCCTCTCCTGAGTTCCAGACCACATTTTTACTGCATTCTAGATATATCTAGCAGTTTGAACATTCAATTTCACACCAAACTAGCTATCTCTCAGATCAGCCCTTCCATCTGACTTCCCTATTTTTGTGACTATCTTCTAGACCCAAAATAAATTTTAGGGAAGTATTTTGAAAAATGAACAATTTTGATAATTACTGTTTAGTTACAAAAACTATAAATAATTATAAATCCTATCAAATCATAAATTCAATGAGACATGAAACATCAAACAGATGGTTTTGGTTTTCATATTTAAAATAATGTTTCTTTTTCCTTTATTTAAAATTGAAATAGAAAAGCTGACCACAAATTAACTGCTTGTGAGGCCTATCAAAGTATCCTGTCTATCCTTAGAGACAAAACTGATAGAGTACCTAGAATCAAATCTACAAATATTTGTATCAATAAGGATCGTAAAATGAAATTTCAGATTTTTATATGACAAAAAACCTCATGAACAAAATGAAAATGTCACAGATTAGAGAAAATGCATATAACTTGGATCCCAAAAAAGGTATTCAAATCCAGAATATGTAATGAACTCCAAAGATGAACAAATAAACCTGTAGAAAATAGATGAAGGACAAATTCCATACTCTCCTTCCCCTGTATCAGTCAGGTTTTAGTAGGCACATAACTGCTCAGCTAGCGACTTTATTTCTCAATGTTTTTTTCAGCTAAGCATGGCAAGTTTTCACCAATAGAATATGACCAGAAGTGACTTTACCTTCTCCATCACCTAAAAGGAAGTGATCTGCTCTGAACTAAATTACCGTCCCCTTTCAGATAGATGGGAAAAGACATGACAGAAACCCATCTGCAATGATGACAATGAGGGCAACACTCCAGGGGATGTTCCCCACAAGACAGAAGAAACCTGGGTCCATAAATAACCACATGGAGCAAAGACACTTCATCAGCCTAGATCTCTGCACTATCAAAACTATTACATGAAAGAAAGATTAATGTGTTTTATTTAAGCTACTGCTGCATTTGGGAGTCTATGTTATAGCAGTTTAACTCATGCCCTATTTAATATAGAAACTGGTAGTAAGAATAGGAACTACCATAACAAAAAATTAAAATAAGTGGCTTGGCGATCAGGCCATGAGACACAACACTGGAGTTTGAAAATCAACTGACTCTTTTTATGTCGTATTAAAATATTTGATTTAACTGTGACCTGCTATAATTTGGAAAACAGACTATGCCTAGAGAGGCTGAACCTCTGGGGAAAGCATCTGGAATGAGCCACAGGTTATTTTGTATTGCCTGCTCTCTAGTGCTTTTTACAACCAATGATCGACAAGGAACAGAATTCTGCTGGAGACTCTCTCTGCCTATTATATTCAAAGTACTATAAAATGACCATATATAAAAATAACTTCATAGGAGCATATCATTTCTATTCAGAGAGGCCCAGAACACATGTGCCCTTTGTTGTACCATTCTTAATGTTAGGTATTAATGTTAGAAAGAGTAAGAGAAAAAGAAATGAGAAATGTAAAGAAGAAATGAGAACAGTGCCTCAGAAGCTGACATATAATGAGCCAAATGGACTAGGGTCACGTGACATTACATTCCCCTGCAAACACTTTCCTTCCAAGAGCCAGCTCCATTTATCTCCCACTTCCAAACTGTTCCCTCCAATAGGTGTGGCCTGTCTGCTTCCATTAACTATGCTGCTCTCTACCACATGACCTCTAATCAAAACTTTTCTTCTCCTGGCAAAGTGTTCAACAGTCTCAGTTTTTCCCTTTTTTTCCCCATAAAAGAAAATATAACACTTTTAACACATTGATTGCCATGTAAGTTGTATTTAACTCATGCTAGTTTTGAGTCCAGGGCCTCGTGAAGCATATGTAACTCACATGTCAGAACTATCAGAATTGTCCCCACTATCTCCACTAGGACGGTGCTCCTCTGAATCATCATTAAATAGATCAACATCTTCATCATTCATGTCCAAATTTTCGTTCATCATTTCCTCCAACAATTCCTTATGCTCATTTTCTCTAGACATTTTCTCTTGAGAGTGAAAAACACAAAATAAACTTATGTGATGATCACACCTCTGGTCACAGAAGCTATCCTAAAGTAGAACTGGTGGCTAGCTGAGAAGGTCCACAGCTTGCCTGTGTGCTGTGAAACCTCTGCTCATTGTCTTCCCTGTCAATCAGCATGTCTTCCCAACCTCCTGTCGCCCAGCTCCAGCCCACCCGCCCAAGCGTGCCACATGTGCGGGACTGTGTTCTCCGATTACCATAACTTCTGATTGCCGTGTGAGTTGCATATAACTCAAGCACAGAACACAATAAAAAATAACAAATTTTTCATTAAATTAGAATGGATCGTTTTGTTTTTGAAGTTTTTGTTCTATTTTCGTAATAAAACACTGTGGTTCCAAGGAAATAAATTTTTTTTCTAGTGTGGCAATGTGTTAATGTTTTTTTAGGGGAGTTTCACTGCTTACAACTAAGGGGAAACCAGTAGGACAGTGTCTGATTCTTTCTCTCTCTCTCAAATTAGAACCAGAAGGAGACAGCAAAGTTAAACATAAATGTTAATGGTAAATTGGTAGGTGTCAGGTACACAACCCTTTGAAATCAGGTTTCCTGCATTTTAGAGGGGACGAAAAACAGATTCAGACCACAGGGATTTTTTTTTTTAATAGTATCAGTGCTCGCTTCAGCAGAACATATACTAAAAAACTGGACCGGCACAGTGAACATTAGCATGGCCCCTGTGCAAGGATGACACGCAAATTGATAAAGTATTCCATTAAAAAAGTAAATTAAAAAAAGAAGGAACGTAAGAAACGGTATCAGGACCAGACCTGATCCACAAAAAGGATAACAGTACGGCAGGCTCTGAGAGTCCATCCTGTTTCTCTTTCTTCTCTGTTATTAATATCAGCTCTGCCTATGATCCTAACCTGGATTTGCTAAAGAAACAGAATGAGTTTTGGTTTTATTTTTGGTTAGAATTTGTTGGTCTTTTATACTTTAATGAACAAGGAAGAATCTTCCAGCCACAAAACAGAAACAAAAAAGATATCTCTAAATAAGCAAAACTATAGGTAATGATGGAACCTGTCTTTAACTGTCACTCTTCATTTGGTAGAGTAAGTCAGGTCTTAGTATCTGTCAAAATCAAGGCAGGACAATTAAACTAGTGTTCGTGTCTGTCTTCTCCTAGTCCTAGTCTTCAAAAGATTGTTAGAGTTTGGCAACGGAATGCAAAACAGACTGCTCTGACTGGAAATGATGCCAACCAGGGATCCCACCAGATAGGCTACCGCGTGATGCCAGTGGCGGTGAACCAGCGACACCCGAGGGAATACTCCTGATGCCAGTACTTGGTTATCTCCAGTTTATTACTAAAAATGCCCTCTTGAATATTAACCTATGCTTTGCATAAAAGCAGCAGCTAGCCATTCAACCAAGAAAACAGTCCAGGATTGGCTACTCAGCCACTTTGCAGAGTTTTTACCTTTCATGAGGCAAAAATTAGTTCAAACTGCCTGCAGTCCAAAACTGTGGAAATTGGAATACTTTTCACATTTAAAAAATTTCAATGAGATACTATTCTTCGATGCAAACTCCTCAGTGTATCTTTCCCCTTACTTTGAACCTGACCTAAAATACAGGCAATGCTCTAAAACCAAAAAGGTGGAGAACACTCAGGACAGACATGGCAATTTTATCTACAGCCACTACTTGTGGTTAATCTCTAACCGCTAGGTGGCACATGTGCAGTGGCAACTAACTAAACCCAATCACATGTAAGGAGGTTCCTGAGGGAAGAGATTATCTGTGTGCTTCATTAAATAGCATTACGTATGTGCTAGACATATCTCTGGGGACACAAAGATAAATTAGATCTAACCCTTGCCCTTATGTAATTCCATTACATATCTTCTTTTAAGCCTTTACTTTTCCACCTACAATGATTTTTATTTAACCCTAAATACTTGGTTCTATGACATGAAAAAGGTTAATAGCAAAAGCTGTTTGCTGTGTTAGCTAAAATCAAAGGCTTGGTATCTAATGGTCCAGAATTTGCATTCTAGCTTAGCCATTTGCTAGCGATATGACTTTGGCAAGTTACTTAACCTCATCTCAATTTCAGTTTACTCATCATTTAAAAGATAGATAATACAACCTAGTATAAAACTTGTCTTTAGGGGGCCAGGTGCTGTGGCTCACAGCTGTAATCCTTGCACCTCTGGAGGCCAAGGTGGGAAGACTGCTTGAGGCCAGGAGTTTGAGACCAGCCTGAGCAACACCAACACCCCCATCTCTACAAAAAAAAAATAGAAAAGTCAGCTGGGTGTGGTGGCCTGTGCCTGTAGTCCCAGCTACTCAGGAGGCTGAGGCAGGAGGATCGCTTGAGCCCAGGAGTATGAGGTTGCAGTGAGTTATGATGACACCACTGCACTCTTGTCTCAGCAACAGAGTGAGACCCTGTCTCGAGGGGGAAAAAAAAAAAAGAAAACCTGAATGGGCCTATATCTACTACTAAACAAGTTGAATAAATAATTAATAAACTTCCAAAATAAAACAGACCAAGCACAGTAAGGTTCATTGGTGAATTTTACTGAACATTTAAGGAAGAAATTATACCAATTCGCTACAATCTCTTTCAGAAGGTAGAAGCATAAGGAATATAATCCTCACCAATGAAGATTTGCAGATGGAAGATAAGCATATGAAAAGATGCTCCACATTATATATCATCAGGGAAATGCAAATTAAAACAATGAGATATCACTACACACCTTTAGAAAGGCCAAAATCTAGAACACTGACACTATCAAATGCTAGCAAATATGCAGAGTGACAGGAACTCCCACTCACTGCTAGTGAGAATGCAAAATGGTACAGCCACTTTGGCAGATAATTTTGGTGGTTCCTTACAAAACTAAGCATACTCTTACCATATAATCCAGCAATCATGTTGGTTGGTATTTGCCCAAATGGGCTGAAATTTTATGTCCACACAAAAATCTGCACACAAATGTTTTTTTTTTCTTTTTTAAATTTTCCTTTTTATAAGGGTAAGCGTACAGATGTTTGTAGCAGCTTTATTCATAACTGCCAAAACTTGGACGCAATCAAGATGTCCTTCCAGTAGGTGAATGGATACATAAACTGTGGTGCATCCAGGCCATGGAATATTATTCATCACTAAAAAGAAATGAGCTATCAAGACATAAAAAGACATGGAGGAAATATAAATGTATATTATTAAGTGAAAGAAGCCAATCTGAAAAGGCTATACTGTATGATCCCAACTATTTGACATTCTGGGAAAGGCAAAACTATGGCAACAGTAAAAAGAATGATGGTTGTCAGGGGTAAGGGGAGGGAGGGATGAATAGGTGGAGCATAGAGAATTTTTAGGGCAGGGAAACTACTCTATGTGATGCTTTAATGGTAGATATATGTCATTATATACCAAGAGTGAATTCTTGGTAATTCCAAGAGTGAATTCTTACATAAACTATGAACTTTGGATGATGATGATATATTCATGTAGGTGCAACAATTTTAACAAATGTACCACTCTGGTACAGGATGTTGATAATGAAGAAGGTTATGCACATATGGGGGGGCATGGGATATATAGGAAATTTCTATACTTTCCCTGCAATTTTGGTGTGAAACTAAAAATGCTCTAAAATTACAATAAAACAATAGTAAATACATAAACCAATAATACAGTCATTTATCATGATCAAGTATTAGCTACTGTACATAATTATATGTGCTGTACTTTTAAACGACTTGCAGTGCCCTAGGTTTGTTCACACTAGCATCACCACGAACTCCTGTGCTGCACTATGCTACGAAGCCACGACAGCTACGATCCCACTAGGCAATAGGAATTTTTCAGCTCCATTATAATCTTACGAGACCACCATCACATATGCAGTCCGTTGTTTACAGAAACATCATTATGACTGAACTAGTACATGACTAAAGTGGACTAGCATAACTAGTTCTCAACAGAAACAGTAGGATATGCATACTGTTTCTAGATTTTTGTCTCTAATAGTATTCTCCATGAAAAAAACTAAAAGCCCTTAGAAAATAGCTGTTTTCATATCTTGAGTCAGGGAGTACTAAAGATGAACCTGAAAAATATTGCCAAAGAGCAATGCAATGACTTCTGAAAAGTTTTCAGATGATACTGAAAAGAACTCAGAAGCCAGCTGACAAGGTGCTCCCATGAGCCAAACTATGACAACTTGAACACTAAGAAGAAATTTTTAATTATAACTGAATTATAATTAACTAATTATAATTAATTAAAACACGTTTGCAAAGCCCTGATTACATGATTCTCAAGAAAATGGAATTTCTCTTCTCTTCAAGTAACTAGCACTTCATTCAAGTTGATTTTATTCATATTAAAAAAATGCACAGAGACTGGTAAAATCCCCTACCTCCAAAAGAAAGACAGGATTTTCTTACCATAAAATGTAAACAAACTGGTCTAGGGAACTTCTTACTACTTTCTTAATGGCTACTTCCAGATTATTCATTCCCACCCACCCATCACAGAGGGATACTCATTTTAATTAATACTCTTACATTACTAAAAATCACTAAATAAGTGTATCAACGGACAAGATTTACAAGAATAAGACAACCTTCCAATAAACTCTAGGGTTTTGAGACATACCCTGGCAGTGAATTCAAGTTTGCTTTTAAATTGACTAGAAATTTATGGAACTCTTGTCTTTGCTTGAGTTTATTTACAGGTTGGTGGTTTTAACAGTTGTTCTTTATCCTTTCATTCACTGTTCTCCTTGCCCTGTGTTCACTGTGCTCACTGAAAGGACAAGACAGTGGCCCTGCCAAAGACAAAGACAGAGCAAAGACTAACACATTTGGCTTTATTTAACTTTATAAAAAGCCTGAGTAAAAAAATGCTCTTTCTGCTCTTCTCTAAACTTATTTGCCTTGACCCCTCATAGGAGAGAGCATAAGAAGACAGTCCATTTGTAGGGCTTACTACTCTTCATGTAAGAAAAAATTAATACCAGAAACTTAGTTTTGTGGTGATGTTCCGAGAACAGTAGCTTAGAAAACACAAAAAGGAAAATATAAGAATGTAATACTGCTTTACTTAGTGAAATGAATGCCTCCCATGTGCCTAGAAGTATTTTAGGCACTGGGGATATAAAAGAGGGAACAGACAAATCCCCTGACTTCATGAACTTTACATTCTAGTGTGGAAGACACACAATAATAATAAATGACACAGGAAAGCAAGGAAAACTACAGGCCCAAAATCTGTAATAGGTGGAAGGGACAGAATCTAGGACACAAGCAGAGCAGTTGGCCTTACAGAGCCACAGGGACTCTTCAACCCATTTTACCAGCTGGGAAGATAGAATACCTGAGTAGAGGTGCAAGTCGGAAAGTAGATTCAACAATGGTGGGGGACTACAGAACCACTTTTCTATTTGCAATCAAGACCTGCTTGAGATTTGAGGCCACAAATTTAAAATGAAACCAGTCAGCAAGATTATATGTTTTTCTCTAGCCACATTCAGGTGCAAGAATGAAAAATTTGGGTTGTGTCATGAAAGCAATACAGTGGTGGATGGCAAAGGAGTTGAGGGTATGTGAGAGAATGACTACAAGGATGGATCATAGAACCTGAGCTAGAAAAGGTGACAAACCCCACTGGTAAGGTCACTGAACTGGAGGTCTCAATATGGTTGGAAAATTATTGTGGTGTGGATATTAGGAGAAAGTGAGCTGGAAAAAGAGTAAGTACGTGGTAGTCAGAGCATAGGATAATTGAAATTGAGATTTTGGAAATGAAACAACTGTCCTGATGACTGACACAGTGACAAAGGCTAACATATGACTGTAAGAATAAGAGGCTGATGTAGGATTCTGGAGGAAATCAAGAGCCAAGAGGAGAGGGTCTTGAATAGATTATATCTAAAATAACAATGGCAGAAACAGTGGAGAGTAAAATAGAAAGATAGGGTCTGAATCTTTAATAAATGAAAGACAATACCCAGGAAGAATGCTGACATGTGCAACAAAAAGGAATATGTGGTATAGTCTGATAGTATTATTTTAAAGTAACTTATAAGGAAACATTATGTTAAAAAATTAAAGCTTCAAGAAGACTTTACACTGGTAAGTAACAGTATATAGTTCAGGAAAAAAATCGTAAGAAAAAGAACTAATCTTCTGAAGTGATGGTCTTTGCTTGCAAAAAAAAATAATCCTAGTACTCTGGGAGACCAAGGAGGGGGGATTGCTTGAGGTCAGGAGTTCAAGACCAGCCTGAGCAAGAGCAAGACCCTCCACCTCCACCTCCACCTCCCCTCTCCCCACTAAAAAATGAAAAATTAGCCAGGCACTGTGCCTGTTAGTCCCAGCTACTCGGGAGGCTGACGGATTGTTTGAGCCCAGGAATTTGAGGTTGCAGTGAGCTATGATGATGCCACTGTACTCCAGCCTGTGTGACAGAGCAAGACTCTGTCCAAAAAAAAAAAAAAAAAAACAAACTAATAGAACTTATATAAATTCAAGTTTAAAGTAATGTGGTAATGAACATGTAGAAAAGGGTGAAATTTAGAATTCCGAACTTCCAAGCTTCATTTTGTCACTTTAACTAATTAGACCTTACTGGAAAGAAAGATAGGAACTGTAGAATATTTCAAGGCTTTCCAAGAATTATAGCTATACAATAACAATACATTTGACAATCATAAACATTTTTTGGAAAATCATACTTTAAAAGATGTAACAATTTTTAACTTTTCTCTAAAAACTACATGATATTCTGTAAGCATCAAGATGATGTTCAACTTCAGAGAGAAAGCCTATTACTATGCCTGAACTTCATCGAACAACTGTAGAAAACACTGCTGATGAGAGACTATCTCCTGCATATATCCTCTAAATACAATATGAAACCTATCCCTTTGATAACCTATTAAATCACTGAACTTCTATAAATTTTGAGAACTACTTTGGGAACCTACTGTAGCTACCTTTTGCCGATGCAGAATACATATTAGCTTATTTAAGGTACTGAAAGTTCAGCAGACCAGAAACTATTTGTTCTAGTTTAACCCAGCATTTCAGAATATTATTCACTAATGGAACATAGCTTTTCCTCAACACACATATTAACAAAATAAGCTTTAAACAAACAGTAGATGGCTCACAGGCCAGAAATACACTATAAGCTATCACACTAATGGCCTGGAATTACTGTTTCTCTCAGTTCTAATTTTGCTTTGATAAAAATGTATCCACCTATACAAAACAATTCCTACTAAATCAGAGCTCAAGGAAAAAAAGATCGAGAACTCAGTTTTTTCACGTTGTCATCAGTTATCAAACTCCTTAAGCAGACGGAAATTTTAGAATGCATTATAAAGACAGATGCAAAAATATTGTTATACAAATGCTAAGTACACTATATAGACAAGTACAAAGTATTATGTACATTTTTTTAACTCTTAGTAAGTTCTGATACCTGTTTCCACAGTATTTTCTGTTTCTGTCGTCTCCAGCCCATCCATGCTGTCCTCATCTTCCACTGCCGTTTTTCCTCTACTTCGAGGCCTACAGAGAAATAAATACATATACTTGAATGTTAAATTTTAAGACTTAGATTTATACTCAACATAAAGCATAATTGGAACGTATACAAAATAAAATACTTTAGGAATTCTTTCAACATTTTACCATACCAAATAGTATCAGACTTTATAGTCATTTTCTCCCCTAAATCCAGCCCTTCCTTATGTCCTAAATGTGAGGACAAAATCAGATTATTATATTTGTGCCCTCATACCTCACTTCTTTAAGTCATTCTGGGCTTTGTCCCTCCTTTAACTGACTTTCTGATGACTGCCTCTGTCTAGAGCAGTGGCTTTTAAGCAGCTAATGGGTTCTTTTCAAAGTTCACACACCACATTTTACCTCTACATTTAATGAAGTTGATGAGTGATGCTCAGACATGTACTTTTTAAAGGCTCACACAAGCGACTGTGATTCATATGACTCAAAAAAAAAAAAACCCTAAAAAATGAAGCGTGGTTTAATCATGTTCACCTCACAGGTGTGATGAATTTAATTTATAAACACTTCAGAAAATTAAAATAAAGAGTCACAGTAGGCCGGGCGCGGTGGCTCACGCCTGTAATCCTAGCACTCTGGGAGGCCGAGGCGGGTGGATCGCTCAAGGTCAGGAGCTCGAGACCAGCCTGAGCAAGAGCGAGACCCCATCTCTA
>CM052437.1:181464499-181499808 GCA_028533085.1 Varecia variegata
AAAAAAAATTTAAAGAAACTGAATCAAAATCCTAACAAATATTGTCAAAAACTATGAATGAGGCCGGGGGTGGTGGTAGCTCACGCCTGTAATCCTAACACTCTGGGAGGCCAAGGTGGGAGGACTGCTTGAGGTCAGGAATTCCAGACCAGCCTGAGCAAGACCGAGACCCCACCTCTACTAAAAATAGAAAAAATTAGCCAGGAAACTAAAAATAGACACAAAAAATTAACTGGGTGTGGTGGCAAGTGCCTGTAGTCCCAGCTACTCGGTAGACTGAGGCAGGAGGATCCCTTAAGCCCAAGAGTTTCAGGTTGCTTGCTGTGAGCTAGACTGATGCCAGGGCACTCTTGCCCAGGCAACAGAGAAAGACTCTGCCTCAAAAAAAATAAAAAACCATGAATGGAAAAAAAGAAAAAAAACTAAGTAAAATACTAGTAAATATAATCAGAACGCAAGGATGACTCAGTATCAGTATCATAAATCTGTTGATATAACAAAACAAATCAAACAGCAAGCGTTGGTAGTATAGTGGTGAGCATAGCTGCCTTCCAAATCAAACAACAAAACTAGTATCAATTCAAAATTCATACGGGGAGGAGACAGAACTAAATCCAGAGATTACAAAACTTGAAAGATGGAAAAGAATGACTAGGACTAAAGCATCCTAAGGTTTAATGGAAAAGAGAGAATATCTTTAGAATTTGATAAAGTTATGTTTAAATTTAAAAAGAAAACTTTAAAATAATCAAAGGGGAAAAAGAAGGGATGAAGAAAACTTGATCAATCCAATAGCAGGCAGAAAAGGAGAGAAAATGTAAGGTAAACACAAAATAACATAAAAAGATGAAATATAAACATGAATTTTCATAGTAAGTATAAACAGCTTAAACTCTGTTGCCATCATTTAATGATAGAAAGATTAATTTACCCAGATAACATAACTCAATAGAACTTCACATTATGTAAAGCAAACATTTACAGAACAACAAAGAGAAACTGATAAGTGATCATTATGGGAGATTTTAACATCCTATGCTTGGAAACTGATAGATGAAACATTATAGTTCAAAGCATTTTAAACAAGTATTTGGACAACACATTTAACAAGCATCACCAGATTACTCTACCAACCCTCCCAGTGTCTGACTCTGTTCAAACACAGGGGATAAATAAATAAGTAAATAAAATTCCTGCCTTTACACGACTACATTCTAATGAGAAGAAACAGACAGTAGTAAACAAATATAATACATATAACATCAAGAAAATAAAGTAGGCCAGGCGCAGTGGCTCACGCCTGTAATCCTAGCACTCTGGGAGGCTGAGGCAGGTGGATCGCTAGAGGTCAGGAATTCGAGACCAGCCTGAACGAGAGAGAGACCTCATCTCTACTAAAAATAGAAAGAAATGATCTGGACAGCTAAAAATATATATAGAAAAAAATTAGCCAGGCATGGTGGCACATGCCTGTAGTCCCAGCTACTCGGGAGGCTGAGGCAGAAGAATCGCTTAAGCCCAGGAGTTTGAGGTTGCTGTGAGCTTGACGCCATGGCACTCTAGCCTGGGCAACAGAGCGAGACTGTCTCAAAAAAAAATTTAAAAAAAAAGAAAAAAAAAGAAAATAAAGCAAAAAAAGAGGGACTAACTACCATTTTAAATAAAAGATCTGTAAAAGAACTTTTTAAAATAAATTTTATATGTAAGGAGCCACTCACAGCCATATCAGCAGAGATCTGAAACAGAAGAGGAAGCAAAGCATGCAGTGTCTGGGAGAAAGCAATGCGGCAGAAGGAACAGCAAATACAAAATTCTTGAGATGAGAGAGTAAGTGAAGGGGGATGGATACACAGCAAGGAAGCATAGTGTCTGGAGCTGGGTGGGGGCATGGGGGTGCCTAAGGGGAAAAAAATGTTGTAGCATCACTTCATTTAGAAACCTTAGACCAATATAAGAACTAGGGACACAGAGGCTGGGACTTCTGAAATAATCCCAACATGATTGCTACAATGGGGAGACAAAACAAGATATTAATCCAAGAGATATTACAGAGTTAGAATTAACTTCTAATCTTTCCTTTATGACTCTTCATAATTACTGTCCATTTTTAAAGAAACTGAAAAACATCGTTTAGTTAGCTTTTTCACTTAATCTTCCAGACCAATGTCCTGCACTACGTTGAGACTCTCGGTATTCTAACCATCACTGTCTACATTACTACTTTTGGCCCAACTGGCTTTGTTTCAAACTTGTTTTATCTGGTCTATAATTTCTATCAACATATCAGTTGTCTGCATTGTCCTACTTACTCCTCAAAAAGAATTTCTATTTTAATGTACGCTTTGTTTTTTTCTTCTTCTGATTTCTCTTATTCTTGGTTTTGCACCAGTAAGACATGTTTTTACATTCATCAACCCATCAGAATTCTTCTCCTTCTGGCCAATGGACCAACTTATCAACGCCATGTCATTTTCAAATTTTACATATTTCATTCATATCTTTCTTATTGTTACTCATTTGCTTCTGGCATGTGAATGTTCTGAGGAATCAAACACTAATTTTTGCATGCAAAAGTTAATAGTCATACTTGTCAAAACCATATCAGTTGCCAATTTCCATATTTAAATACCAAAATCGATACATATATTTTACATTTCTACATTAATTCAGATGTCCCCAGTTTCCGTTTTAAATGAAAGTTTAAAGTGTATTACAAATGACAACATAAGGATTATTTTAATCCTTTCGTTTTCTCCCTATCCCTCTTTTTTCTTTCCATCTCTTAACCCCTTCATTGCAGTTTTCATTGCTTCCCTTTATTGCAAAGAAATTTAAAGTAAAACACCACTAACTTTATTTGAGAAAATTTTCTACCAAAATTAACATTCCATATTAACCTTAGAAATTGAAACTAATTTGAGTCTTTAAAATAACATACGGGTCATCTTCTACTTAAAGCCACATGGAGTAAGAGGATTCAAAATTATCCTCCAGCCCCAAAGAACTAGAACCAGACAAAATATAAGAAACAACCATTATCAAACACTGACAACAAGAAGGGCAAGACTATAATCCTTGAAACAAACAGAAACAAAGAAGATGAGCTCTACTACTGCACAGGCTTTCTGCACGGAGTTAATTTACAAACTACAGCACAGAGAGGAGAACCCAGAGACTAGCAATGCTACTGAAATGATAAGACAGAAATCATGAGTTCAGGAAGCTCAAGTAGGCTACAATTTGTGGGACAGAGTACCTAAGAGTAGAGAGGTTATTCAGAGAATGAGCTCCAGAAATCTGCATAGGGATAATACAATCTGCATATGTGTGGGGTGAAATTCCAAAGACTGAGAAACAACTTCCAGGGAAAGAACAATTATAGAAGAGCTGTAATATGAACAAGTCCCAGAGCTCACAGAAAGCCAAGAATCAATTGCATCCTCCCTACCCAGAGTGGCAAGACCTCACTGACTATGTAATACATTCAGCAGAAACCAACTGCAACACACCTTGAGGAGTAGGGCTAAATGAGTCCTAGAACAAATGCTATTCTAGGCCATCCCTAAAAGAGCTGACAAGTAAGTCACAATGATTCACAACTAACTGCTGGACAGAAAAATGTTCAACACTCATTAAAAGATTACAACACTTCATGACCAGCCTGGGCAACACAGTGAGACACTGTCTCTACGGAAGATTAAACAAATCTATAGGGGGGGGTGGCATGTGCCTATAGTCCTAGCTACTTGGGAGGCTGAGGCAAGAGGATCACCAGAGCCAAAAGGTCAAGGTGAGCTATGATCATGCCACTGCACTCCAGCCTGAGAGAGACCCTGTCTTTTGAGAAAGGGGGAAAAAAAAAATTACAACAAAATCCAGCTCTCAACACCAAAAAGTCATAATGTACGTCATCCAATAAAAACTTACAAGATTCAGAAAGAAACAGGAAGATGTGGGCCATAACCAGAAGAAAAATCAGGGAATGAAAACAGAAAAAAAAAACAGATATTAATATGATAGAAAAGGCAATTGTGGACATTAAACCAATTACTATAAATATGCCTCATATGCTCAAGAATGTAAAGGAAAACATGAATGTGAGAGAAATGGAAGATATTAAAAATAAACAAAATGGAACTCATAAAGGTGACATCAAAAAATAACATCAAGAGCCAGAGTCAATGGCACGTGCCTGTAGCTCAGCTACTTGGGAGTCTGAAGGAGGATCATTTGAGCTCAGGACAAGCCTGGACAAACGGCAAGACCCTGTCTCTTTAAAAAAAAAAAAAAATCAAGTGAAAATTTAAAATTGAAAGATTAACATCTGATTAGCAATGACAAAAGAAAAAGATCACTAATCTTAAAGACATAACTGAAAAATCTATCCAAGATAAAGGACAGAGTGAAAAATGACAAACACAGAGACAATGCCCATTGGACAATAGCAACCTCAACGTGTGTAAAGCTGAACTTAGAGGAAAGAGGATGGAAAAAAATATTTAGTAAATTAATAGCTATAAATTTTGCAAGCTGTATAATTATAAACCCACAGATCCAAGAAGCACAACGAAATCCCAAACACAAACACGTGTCAATAAGGTATTTTATAGTCAAACTGCTAGAAAACAGTGATAAAGAGAAAAATCTTAAGACCAACCAAAGACAAGACACATTACCTATAGAGGAACAAAAGTCAAAATGACTACAGGCCATCTGCATCTGTGTAAGCTATAAGACAGTGAAAAAACATATTTAAAGTGCTCAGGGGAAAATTTTTAAAAACTCTATAAAACATGCAGCAAACAGTACCCTTCAAAAACAACAGTGAACTAAAACAACTTTTTCTAACAAACATGCTAAATGAATTCTTCACCAACAAACCTTCATTACAAGGTAAGTTAAGGAAATTCTTCAAACAAAAGAAAAGTGATACCCAACAAAAACCTGATGTATGCAATGGAAAAAAGTGACAGAAATGAGAAGTATGTGAGTAAAATATTAAAGATGTTTTACTTTTAAATTTCTTTGAAAGATAACTATTTAAAGCAAAAATAATAATTTATTGTGGTGTTCAGTATATATGTATATAGTGTATTTATATATATATAACACAATAGTAGTTCAAAGCAAAGGACAAAAAAGATGAAAATATGCTGTTATAATGGCCCTATATTACATTTGAAGTAATAAAATTTTACTTGAAGGCAGACTCTGGTGAGTTAAAAATGTATCATGTGGCCAAGCATGGTGGCTCACGCCTGTAATCCCAGCACTTTGGAAGGCCGAGGCAGAGGGATCACTTGAGGCCAGAGTTCAAGACCAATTTAGGCAACATTGTGAGACACTGTCTCTATAACAAAATGTTTTTTAAATTAGCCAGGCATGGTGGCATGTACCTGTAGTCCTAGCTACTAAGGAGGCTGAAGGAGAAAGATAGCTTGAGCCCAGGAGTTTGAAGTTGCAGTGAGCTATGATGATGCCACTGCACTCCAGCCTGGGCGGCAGAGTGAAACTGTTTCTTTTAAGAAAAAAAAGGAAGAAAAGTACCATGTAATTATACAACTACTTTATTTTTAAAACACTCAAAAATGTATAGCTTTTTAGCCAAATGAATATAAAATAAAATCCTAAGAAATATTCAATTAGTCCCCCCAAAAAGACAGAAAAACAAAACAAGGGACAAAACCAATGGGACAAATGGAATAAATACAAAACAAAGAGCTAGAAGATAGATTTAAACCCACCCTTATCTATAATTACATTAAGTGTAAGTGGCCTAAGCACTACATTAAAATGCAGAAATTATCAGATTAAATTTTAAAGAGCAAGACCCAACTATATGCAGTCTATAGTATGTACACTTTAAGGTAAAAATGCAAATAGGTAAAAGAACAGGGAGGAAAAAAGATCTAACATGACAACACTAATCAAAAGAAACCTAGCCGGGCACAGTGGCTCATGCCTGTAATCCCAGCACTTTGGGAGGTCAGGGGAGGAAGATCGCTTGAGCCCAGGAGCTCAAGACCAGCCTGGGCAACATAGCAAGACCCTTCTCTGCCCCCTTACAAAAAATAAAAAAAAGAAGAATTTGCTGGCCATGGTGGCCACACCTGTAGCTACTTGGGAGGCTGAGGTAGGAGGACTATTTGAGCCCAGGTGTTTTCTGTGGTCTATATGACTTAGTCACTGCACTCCAGCCTGGGCAACAGAGCCAGACTCTGTCTCTAGAAAGCGAAGGAAAGGAAAAGGAAAAGGAAAGTAAAAAGAAAAAGACAGCAAGCAAGCAAGCTAAAGTGACTATATTATTAGACAAAGTAGACTTCAGAACAAGGAATATATAACAACTAAAAATGTAAATTTCATAATGATAAAAGCATTACTTCATGAAGTAGGTAATAATCCTAAATCTGTATGCATCTAATAGCAAGGCTCCAAAGTGCATGGTAATTGAAAGGAGAAATTTAAAAATCCACAATCATACTTGTAGACTACAACACTCTGTCCAACTGATATAAGTAGACATAAATCTCAATATAAGACACAGGAGACTTAGCAACATCACCATCAACCAACCAAGTGGACCTAACTGATTTACCCAATGACAACAAAATGTACTCTTTTCAAGCAAGCAATCCCTAGAATAAGCCATATTGTGGGCCTTAAAACAAAGCTTAACAAATTTAAAAGAACTAAAATCATACAGAGTATGTTCTATGGCCACAATGGAATTAAACTGGAAAAGAAAAAGATACAGGCAACACAGCAACATACTCAAATATTTTATAAATAAACACAATTCTAAATAACCGACTGGTCAAGAAAGAAATCACAAGAAAATTAGAGAATGGCTTGAACTAAATGAAAATAAACACACGGTATTTCAAAATTTATGATATTCAGGTAAATACAGGGAAATTTATAGTTTTAAATAGTAATATGAGAGAAAACAAGAAAAGATCAACTCAATAATTTAAGCCTTCACTTAAAAAATTTTTAAGTGAGCAAATCAAAACCATAACAAATAAAGGAAAGAATATAGTTAAGGGCAGAAATCAGTAAGAAAAAAACACAACAGTAGGCCGGGCACGGTGGCTCATGCCTGTAATTCTAGCACTCAGGGAGGCCAAGGCCAGCGGATCCTTTGAGCTCAGGAGCTCAAGACCAGCCTGAGCAAGAGTGAGACCCTGCCTCTACTAAAAAATTAGAAAGAAATTAACTGGACAACTAAAAATATATAGAAAAAATTAGCTAGGCATGGTGGCGCATGCCTGTAGTCCCAGCTACTCGGGAGGCTGAGGCAGGAGGATCGCTTGAGCCCAGGAATTTGAAGTTGCAGTGAGCTAGGCTGATGCCACAGCACTCTAGCCCAAGCAACACAGTGAGACTCTGTGTCAAAAAAAAAAAAAACCTTAAATAAATAAATAAACACAATAGCAGCAAAAAGTTTTTTTTTAAATCAATTAAACCAAGATGGTTCTTTGAAAAAATTAATATTGTTGGATCTCCAACTGAAATGGTCAAAAGAAAGGAAAACACAAACTATGAACATAAAAAATAAAAGAAGGTCATCACTGGAGAGGCCATACACATTAAAAGAACATAAAAATGCTATAAATAACTTACATGCCAATAAATCAACAATTTAGTTCCTTAGCACAAATTACAAAAACTGACACAAAGACTAGAAATACAAAATTTGAATAACTCAATGTCTATTAGAAAAATTGAATTTTTAATTATAAACCTTCCCACAAAGAAAATTCTAAGCCCAGATGCCTTTATTGATACATCTATCAAACTTAAAAGAAATGATATTAATAATATACTTATTTTCAGTAAAATAAAGGGGGAAGAAGACTTCCCAACTCATTCAGCATTACACTGACAGGAAAATCAAACAAAGACACTGTGTAAGACCAATACCCATGATGAATATAAACCTGTTTCAAAGAATATAAAAGAAAGGAACACTCTGCCACCCATTTGTTGCCAATATTATAATTCTCATTCCAGAACAAAACGAGGATAATGCAAGAAAATAAAATTACAGCCTCTTCCTCGCTTTAAAAATATGCATAAAAATCCCAAACCAAAGACTCTTAGGGGCTCTAGTTCTAGATAAGATGGAGGAAGATACGTATATGCCAAACTTACTTTCCCACAGAGTGCAATTATAAAACCTGGAAATAATGCATACAACAACGATTTGAGTTTCCTGAAATACATAAGAGCCAGTTGATTAAGAATAGATACCATAATTCAAAGTACCTCCTGAACTGAACAGGGCCCAAAATCCAGGAGTGCCTGCTGTGATGCAAAGAGACTACCACACGCCAATCAGTGAACCTGATCCTAATTAACATAACAAAGACTGAGAACTGAGCTAATAGACCTCTGGCCAGGTCCCAGACCAACTACTTGATACTACACACACAGTACATATAGAAACATTATTGCGAAGGCTTTGAAAATTAAACAAACATGACCACAGCCCACAGATGGCTACTTGCAATTTGTACCCTGTACCTACCCAGACCAAGTGCCTGCTAAGTCAAAAGTATCAACATTCTCCATAAAATGTTTTTTGAACTCACAGTTTTATAACATAATATTCAAAATGTCCAGGAAACAATACAAAATTATTTGGTACACAAAAAAACATAAAAATATAAAATCACATTAAAAAATACAATCAACAAAGGCCAATAACAAAATGACACAAACGCTAAAAATGTCTGATGAACACTTTAAAGAAGCTATTATAAAATATTCAAGTGAGCAATTACAAACACGCTTAAAACTTAAAATAGAGCATAACAGCAAACAAATAAAAGATGTAAGGAAGAAACAAGTCGAAATTTTGGAAATGAAAATTACAAAACAAATTAGAAGCTCACTGGAAATAAATACTAAATGGTAAACTTAAATGCAAACATATCAATAATTATATTAAAAATAAATGGCCTAACCACATCAATTCAAACAGCAATTATCAGAATCTATTTTAAAAAGACCTATCATGTACAGTTTACATGAAAGTCAATTCACACATAATGATATATTTAAAGAATAAAACCATGCAAACACTAATCAAAATTAAGCTGGAGTGGCTATGTTAATATACAAAGCAGACTTCAAAACAAAATTCCCAGGGGTAAAGGCGAACATTACATATTGATAAAAGGTCAACTCACCAACATCACATAATTCTGACTCTAAATGTGTATGCACCTAACAACTGAACTTCAAAATATATGAAGCAAAAAGTCATATAAATTAAAGAAATAGTTCCATAAATATACAGAGAAACTTCAATGCTCCTCTCTCAGTAACAAACAGAACTGGTAGAAATATAGCAAGAATACAGAAGAACTGAACAATATCATCAATCAACTGGATGTAATTAACATTTATAAACTCATTTATAACTCAAAAATAGAATACACATTCATGTCAAGTGAACATGGAACATAAACATGAATAGGCCATATCCTGAGTCATTAACTCAATCTTTTTAAAAGCTAAAATCATAAAAAGTATGATCTCAAATGATAAAGGAATTAAACTAGAAATCTTATGGATAAGAGAAGGATAAGAAAAAAATCTTCATATAACTGAAAATTAAATAGCATATATCTAAATACTCAATAGGTCAAAGAGAAAGTTTCAGGGAAATTACATTAACACTTTGAATAAACAAAAGTAAAAATACAATTATCAAAATTTGTGGGATGCAGCTAAAAGCAGTGTTCAGGAAAAAATTTATAGCATCAAATGTTTTATATAGAAAAGAAGAGGCTGGGCATGCTAGCTCACGCCTGTAATCCTAGCACTCTGGGAGGCCAAGGTGGGGGGATTGCTCGAGGTCAGGAGTTCGAGACCACCCTGAGCAAGAGCGAGACCCCCGTCTCTACTAAAAGTAGAAAAAATTAGGCAGTCAACTAAAAGTAGAAACAAAACATTAGCCACCCAGGCATGGTGGCGCATGCCTGTAGTCCCAGCTACTCGGGAGGCTGAGGCAGGAGGATCACTTGAGCCCAGGAGTTTGAGGTTGCTGTGAGCTAGGCTGACGTCACGGCACTCACTGCAGCCTGGGCAACAAAGCGAGACTCTTGCCTCACAAAAAAAAAAAAAGAAAAGAAAAGAAAAGAAGAAAGGATTCGAATCAATGGTCTAAGTGTCCACCTTAGAAACTAGAAAAGAAAAAGCAAAATAAACCTATGTCAAGCAGAACGAAGATGAGACCACCCATCCTGTACTTCCTAGCCTCCAGGGTTAAATAAATCTCTTTCCTTTATAAATTACCCGGTCTCAGGTATTTTATCATAGCAACAGAAAACAAACCAAGACAGAATGAAAGAAGGGGTTTCATTATAGACCCCAAAGACATTAAAATGACAATAAAGGAATATTATAAACAACTCCACACATACATGTTTGACATCTTCAGATGAAATGGACTAATTCATCAAAAATGACAAACAAAACTCACCCACTATGAAATAGGTAACCTGAACAACTCTTTAACTACTTAAGAAACTGAATTTATACTATACAACCTTCCATAATAGCAACCTCCAGGCCCAGATGCTTTCACTGGCTAATTCTACCCAAAAATTTAAAATGAGATAACACCAATTCTACAGAATCTCTTCCAGAAAATAGAAGAGGGGGAAATACTGCTCCACTCATTTAATGAGGTCAACAGTATCCTGATACCAAAATCAGACAAAAACAGTACAAACAAAACTACAGACTAATATCCCAAGTCAACACAAAAAATCAAGAATATATTAGCAAATCAAATTGCGAAACACAAAAAGAACAATAAACTTCAATGTGAGGTTTATCCCAGGAATACAACACTTATTCAATATTAAAAAATCCATCATGGGGCCGGGCACGGTGGCTCACGCCTGTAATCCTAGCACTCTGGGAGGCCGAGGCGGGTGGATCGCTCGAGGTCAGGAGTTTGAGACCAGCCTGAGCAAGAGCGAGACCCTGTCTCTACTAAAAATAGAAAGAAATTATCTGGCCAACTAAAAATACATGTAGAAAAAAAAAAATTAGCCAGGCCTGGTGGCGCATGCCTGTAGTCCCAGCTACTCGGGAGGCTGAGGCAGGAGGATCGCTTCAGCCCAGGAGTTTGAGGTTGCTGTGAGCTAGCTAGGCTGATGCCACCGCACTCACTTTAGCCCGGGCAACAGAGTGAGACTCTGTCTCAAAAAAAAAAAAAACAACTATTCATTAGACTGACTTAATACTCACACTGGCTCTACAGCCCCATCTATTGACTCTCTTGCCAAGCTCACTGAAATTCTCATCATACCGAATTTCTTCAGTTACGAACTCACTCATTTCTCAGAGCCCTTGCACATGCTGCTCCCTCTGCCTGGAAAGTAACCTCTACCTCCACCAGTAGCAAACTACTAGTCAACCTTCAAAACTCAGCCCAAGATCAACTCCAGAGCCCTTTCCTGACCTTCAACCTAAGTGCCTCTGCTATGTGCTCCCTATATGTGCACGATACTGCCGCCACCACACTCCACTGATCTAGCCCGTGACTCCTTGAAGGGATCCATCTTTATGCATTTCCAGATACTTTCCTGCGCAGTGATAAATACATAAGAAAATAAGAATTTTAATAACTTATTAATCACACCTGGAAAATGCTAGTGAACCAAGTGATTACACTGAAAACTGGTAAAGAAAAACAAAGAACCAAACATTTATTCTGCCTTTCCCATATAAATGGTTACGTGGGGCAACCAAATAAGATAGGAATTCTTCTCTTTATAAAAAATATTCCAGCTAATAAAATGAAATAATTAACAAAATAGGAGCATCATCATTTTACAACCCTTAATGAATCAACAGATCTAGGCATTGGTCAGCAACGGCTGCTAGTATCACAAAAAGAGACAGAAGGTACTGGGTGCCTAACTGGAAACAGAGGTGCCACAGCATGAGAAGCGATCATGTACAATAAAACTGAACCGGAATCTAAGCAAGCCTCTGGTTCCAACTACTCTTTTGGAAATACAGAGAACAAAAAAACATCAGGATAAACCTGACATTAAACCTCAGGATACAATCAGCAAAACCCAGACTATGGGAAATTCTACAGGGCAAATAACCCATTTCTTTAACAAATAAATTCCAAGAATAAATGGTAACCTACAGATTAAGAGAGGTGTAATCACAATGTCGGCCTTACTCAGATCCTGATTCAAACTGTTAAAAGAAATTGAGACAATTGTTTGTCTGTACATTGAATATTGACATTATGGATTTAACTGTTGATTATTTTTAGGTATGATGGTGATACTAGGTTTTCTTTTAAAGCTTTTACTTTTTAGAAATATATTGTAGAATATTTATAAATGAAATTATATTTTGCCTGAAATTTGCTTCAAAATAACACAAGTGGGTAAGAGTAAAAAATGAAACAAGATGGGATATATGTTGATAAGTGGTTAATTGAAATGATGGTACTTAGGGGTTCATTATACTCTTCTCTACACATTTGTACAGGGGCAAATTTTCCATGATGGAAAGTTTTTAATTAAAGGGTAGAAAGGGAAAAAGAGTGACTATAAGTCTACCGAATGCTGGGGTAAGTGGAAGGAGGGAAAAAAGATCACAGATGAGATAGCAACAACCTGAAAGAAATTATTTTAGCACAAAGAAGACCTTTGCTGGCCGGGCGCAGTGGCTCACGCCTGTAAACCTAGCACTCTGGGAGGCCAAGGCGGGTGGATCGTTTGAGCTCAGGAGTTCAAGAACAGCCTCAGTAGGAGCAAGACCCAGTCTCTACTAAAAAAATAGAAAGAAATTAGCTGGACAACTAAAAATATATAGAAAAAATTAGCCGGGCAAAGTGGCGCACGCCTGTAGTCCCAGCTACTCAGGAGGCTGAGGCAGGAAGATCACTTGAGCCCAGGAGTTTGAGGTTGCTGTGAGCTAGGCTGACGCCACGGCACTCTAGCCACGGCACTCTAGCTAGGGCAGCAGAGTGAGACTGTCTCAAAAAAAAAAAAAAAAAGAAGACCTTTGCTTTAGAAAAGCAGCAATGCTAAAGCAAAGCAGCTTTAAAAAAGACACCACCAGAAGCCGATTTAGAATACAAAAGAGTGCAAAGACTCAGATGAAGAAGTCTTCACACAGCACTTTCAGCAGAGTATTAAAGGACAGACCCTGTAGTGAAGACTGCCTGGGTTCAAATGCTGGCTCCCTGATTTGCTCTGAGCCTTAATTTACTCACGTTAAAAAAGAAAAAAAGGACAAAATAATCTCTACTTCAGAGGACTTCTGTAAGAATTAAATGAGTTAACACAGTGAAAATATACTGTTCTCCTAAAACAGTGCTTCATAGAAGTTCTCCTCCTTATCATCACTCTCCCCAATTTATAAACAGAAACACAAAACCCCAGCCAGGCCCAGAGGCTCACACCTGTAATCCTAGCACTCTGGGAGGCCAAGGCAGGAGCCCAGGAGTTTGAGACCAGCCTGAGCAAGACTGCGACCCCGCTCTACTAAAAACAGAAAAATTAACCAGCACTCTCCTATATTCTCAACTACTCGGGAGGCTGAGGCTGAGGATCACTTGAGCCCAGGAGTTGGAGGCTGCAGTGAGTTATCATGAGCCACTGCATTCTACCCAAGGTGACAGAGTGAGACAGACTCTTGTCTCAAAAAAAAAAAAAAAAAAACAACCACCAAAAAAAATAACAGAGAAAGTGAACCCCCCTCCTCACTCCCGCACTTTCATAGTCTTAAAAAAAAAATAAAAAGAAACATAAACCCTGACGGGTGAAGTGACTTGCTTAATGACTGTAGAATCACCTTCCAGGCATTGTGCTGACAGTACCATGGCAAAGGCTGGCTAAATATTCACAAAGCATCTCCCTTTCCTTCTGGGCATAGAGTTAAACTTCATTTCCCAACCTCCCTTCCACAAGACTGAGTTCTGGACACTGAAGTGTGGGCAAAAGGGAAGGAAACCTCTTTACTACTTTCAGGTCTTGTTCCAAACTCTTCCATGCAACCCCTCATCTCTTCTCTCCCCTAACTGCCAAGTGGACATCAATGCCTAAGGACCACCTTAGAAGTCTGAAGACAGCAGAGAACAGACCAGTCTAAGTTCCATTATGACTAAACTGTTATTTTGTCAAGCCTCTGAGATTTAAGCCAGCATAATTTCAAAAGACTACTTCTCATGGACTCACACAACCACCATTACTCCCATTTTATTCATGGGGAAATTGAAGGACAGAGGTGTCATAGTTATTTAATAGTACAGCCAAGATCTGAACCAGCACTGCCTCAATACAGAGGGATCTTAAGGATCTTAAGTGTCCTCCAAAATCTTAAGACCAGTAAATGGAACCAAGACTTCTCACTTATAGTTGACAGTTTAATACAGAATTTTGCTAAGTATTCCTAAAAATATCACTTTAATCTGCCATAAGAATAACCACAGAATAGTGTTAAAGTAGAAATATATAAATAGGTCCCCAAAAGGTTAAATGTGGTCTTACAATAGACAAGAGACATATTAGAATAAGATTTTAAAAATACGATGTACATGGCTGGGTGTGGTGGCTCACACCTGTAATCCTAGCACTCTGGGAAGCCGAGGCAGGAGGATGGCTTTAACCCAGGAGTTTGAGGTTGCTGTGAGCTAGGCTGACACCGTGGCACTCTAGCCTGTATGACAGAGGGAGACTCTGTCACAAAAAAAAAGAAAAAGAAAAATTTAGCCCTGCATGGTGGCACACACCGGTAGTCCCAGCTACTTGGGAGGCTGAGGCAGGAGGATCACTTGAGCCCAGGAGTTGGAGACTGTAGTGAGCTATGATGATGCCACTACACAACAGCAACCTGGGTGAAAGAGCAAGACTCTGTCTCCAAAAAAAAAAAAAACATGTACATTAAAGAGATCATTCGTCCTTACTCTCACAAATAGCCATAATAGTACAAGTTTTAATTTTTAGTCCAACTTCTCTTATTTGATTTCACCTCAGCTATTCCTACTTACTGGCAATTATATAATGTGATTTTAGTTAAATAACAAATATGTGTAGTATCAGTAATTCTTGAAAAATAGAATACAAGAAGTAGAAAAGTCACTTTATTTCTATCATTGCTGAACTGAACCTACATTATTAATTAACATGTACCTACTATGAATAGATGTATAACATATACACTATTAAGCCAAAAAAAAAATGCAAGTTACAAAACAGAGTTTACGGTGTAATTCCAATGCTGTTAAAATACATATAGGCCTATGTGTATCTTTTTTCTATGCACATACATGTCTTAGCTATAATAAACCAAAAACATCTGGAAGTAAATACAAGAAAGTTTCCCGGCTGGGTGTGGTGGCTAATGCCTGCAGTACCAGCACTTTGGGAGGGAGAGACGGGAAGATCACTGGAGGCCAGGAGTTCCAGACCAGCCTGAGCAACACAGTAAGACCTCATCTCTACAAAAAACTAAAAAAATTAGCCAGGTATAGTAGCACACACCTGTAGTCTCAGCTACTCGGGAGGCTGAGGCAGGAGAATCACTATAGCCCGGGAGTCCGAGGTTGCAGTGAGCTATGATCACACCACTGCATTCCAGCCTGGGCAACAGAGTGCAACCCCGTCTCCAAAGAAAGAAAAAAGTAAGTTTCCAGTGATTAACTCTGGGGAGTAAAACTGAACTTGTGATTTATACTTTTTGTTAGAATTTGAATTTAGGATGAGCACACATACCTTTAGAATAAAAAGGACTTTAAAATAAGGTTATATCTATGATTTAAAGTATTTAATAGCATAAAGTGATCAAACTCCCACATTACCATATTATGTAGTGAGGCCTCTAAGTTGGAATTGTAACCTTTTATAATGAATATATCATTATATATTTCATCAATTTCATTTATATATGGATATATATTTATTTATACATCTATAAACACATACATACACACCCACTAAAAAATAAGTATGCTCTAATCAGAGGATTTTGTTAAGATTCATCAAACACATACTTTTTTTGTGAAACTGAGTTCTACATGGAAGAATACTTGGACCTGTATCAGAAAAAAACAATATATTAAATTTTTTTTTTTTTTTTTTTTGAGACAGAGTCTCACTCTGTTGCCTGGGCTACAGTGCAGTGGCATAATCCTAGCTCACAGCAACCTCAAACTCCTGGGCTCAAGCGATCCTTCTGCCTCAGTCTCCCAAATAGCTGGGACTACAGGCATGCGCCACCATGCCGGGCTAATTTTTCTATATATATTTTTAGCTGCCCATATAATTTCTTTCTGTTTTTAGTAGAGACGGGGTCTCGCTCTTGCTCAGGCTTGCTCAGGTGTATATATATACCGCGCCCGGCAATATATTAAAATTTTAAAACAGTTCTCACTTGGGGTTCAAATTTTGTAATGTTTTTGGGAGTATCTTAGTCTCTCTTCAAGGCTCTCTTCAAATGTTTCAGACCCTTTAAGAGAACAGATGCAATTCAAAATCAAATCAAAAAAATCTGTCTAAGACCTCACTGTGTCCTAAACACTATTCTAGATTCATTAATGTAAGATTACAGGCCAGGCGTGGTGGCTCACGCCTGTAATCCTAGCACCCTGGGAGGCCGAGGCAGGTGGATCATTTGAGCTCAGGAGTTTGAGACCAGCCTGAGTAAGAGCAAGACCCCGTCTCTACTAAAAATAGAACGAAATTATATGGACAACTAAAAATATATACAGAAAAAATTAGCCGGGCATGGTGGCACATGCCTATAGTACCAGCTACTCGGGAGGCTGAGGCAGGAGGATCGCTTGAGCCCAGGAGTATGGAGGTTGCAGTGAGCTAGGATTATGCCACTGCACTCTAGCCCAGGCAACAGAGAGAGACCCTGTTCATAGTAATAATAATATTATTAGGGACATTTTAATTAATAATTCAGATTTATGAATCTATAGACAGGATTCCATCTGAATTTCACCTGAAACTGAATTATAATTTCATCAAATGCCACTTTCATCTGAGTGGTGTTACAATCTTAAAAATTACTAAGAACTTTGAATCACAGAGACTTAAGCCCTAAATAGGTTAAAAACAATTCTAATGGGTCTGTTTTAACAATTCCATTAGTAAAACTTTTTATGTAAGTTTAGCTAATACAGGAAATTTACTTACATTCTAAAACTACTGTACTGGGTTCAATGGTGTCTCCCCAAAATTCACATCCATCCAGAACTTGAGAAATGTGATCTTATTTGGAAATAGGGTATTTGATGACACAATCAAGTTATATGCAATCATGCTGGAATACTGAAATAGAATAACGCCTAAATCCAATGACTGGTATCCTTATTAGAGAGAAATCTGGACCCAGGGAGAAGGGTAGGAACTGTAGTGACCCAGCTGCGAGCCAAGGATCACCAAGGACTACCAGCAACCAGAAGTGAGGAGACAGGAGATGGATTCTCATTCTGATTCTCATTCAGAACCACCATAAGGAAACAACTTTGCCAACATCTTGATTTCTGATTTCTAGCCTCCAGAACTGTGAGAGAATAAATTTCTGTTGTTTTAAGTCAGCCAGCTGTGGTACTCTGTTATGGCAGTAGTACAAGGAATCTTGGACAACTACCTTCTTCCCAGTGTAACAGGCCAACTCAGAATGCTAGATCCCTTTCCCCATCACCAGAAAAGTGATCCAATGCTAAGAAGCAGATTCACTCACTCACCATTTCCTATATAAGGGTAACTGAATGTGGGACAAAACATGTCATTACTGATACCTGGATATATTTTCCAACTCACACTACTCAAGAGATTATCCAAGAAAATCATTTTTTGATAGGGGAGAAAGAAAAAAAAATAACAAAACACCAAAATATTCACAGCAGCATCATTTTTAAATCAAAGGACTTGCAACATGGTGGTATTCATCCTGACACATGCTTGTGTACTTGCCAGCAGCATGCTCTTCCATCCTTCCACCTGTGCACATCCCATCCCAAGCCCTTATTCCAAAATGCCCTCTCTTTCTTGTTTATCTTTAACTTCTCTCCCACCACCACCCACAACCATTCCTGCCACTGTCCCCCATTCCCATAAATCTATGCTTTATCTACTTTAAAGGTCCATAATTCCTGAACCCTGCTTCCTTCCTCTCTAGGCAACGTATATTGTACTTTACCTTCAGAGCCAAACTTCTTAATCTGTCATTTATATCTATACCTTCTCTTATCTCCAATTCACATCCTGCAATCTGGTTAACAAACCCACTATTTCACTGATGTTGGACAGTCAAATCTATCACACTCTAGAAATTGTCTTTTCCTTCTCCCACAGCTGTCTCTAGAACTGACACTGTACATTACACAATTTACCACTAGAAACCTCTATCTCCTGGTTCTCTGGCTATTCCTCTCAGCCTCCTTTACAGTGTTTCCTTCTGATCGTCCTTGAAAATACTAATGCTCCCTAGAATAGAGTTCTCAACCTGTCTTTTCACTAGACACAATCTTCTTCCCCCACCTTCCACCTTTATACTGACTCTCAGCTGTCTACTTCACACCCACCATCCACATATCCAAATACCAAGTGGCTATCTGCACCCGAATATAATACAGCCAACTCTGAACTCCAAAGATCCAAAACTGAATCTATCATCATCTGGCTTCTCCCCATATTTGCTTCAACCACCTAGAAACTTCAATCATTTGTTTTCTACCTCTTCCTATATAACTCCCACTAATCCTGTCTCTGAAACCTCTTTTCAATGTGTTGCCTCTGCATCATCCCCCAAACTGTCTTATTTCAGGGACTCAATGTTCTCTAACCTGTCGACCCAACTATTTCCAATCTCCCTCCATTTATACCCTTCCTAATAATTCCAGACAGATATTTTGATATTTGATATCACCCCCCTTCTTTTATCCTTCAATGGTTACATACTCCAAAGCCTTAAAGACAGAAGTACAAACTTCTTAACAGTATAAAAGACCCTTCATGATGAAACCTACGCCAACCAGTTCAGTCTCATCTGCTGTCACTACCATACCTCCTATACTTTTGTCATATTTAACCATTTATCATCCCTTTCAAAATTCTTTGTCTTTATATGTGCTATTCCTTCTGCCTAAAATACTTTTTGGAAAGTCCTTACAAGCTTACGTGTCACCTCTTTCAGGAAGGCTTCGTCTAAGCCTCAGGGATAATGGGCTCCTCCTCCAATTCAGAGCCCAGGAGAGAGAGAGAGAGAGAGAATGAATGTATGTATATATCTTTCATATACCCACCCCTGTCTCCTCACCCAACTTTAGGATTTAAGGGCAAGGATCTCATCTCATCATGCTGTATATTTCCAATACCTAGCAGAATACATGACATAGTAGTAGGCACTCAATGAATAAATATTAGATGAATAAACCAAATTCACAGATTGACCCAAAAAAAAAAGCTGTACCACAGATCAAGGAATTAAGGCAAATATGATACTCATCAACTTTATATTGCAGAGGCTCTAATATATTGGTATTTACATTACACATACATATACATATATATATATATATATAAATTTATCATGATGTTTGGTTCCATATAAATTCATTCCCCCAACCTGGCACAATCCTACAGTAATTTTTTGCTGTTATGTATACTGTTTACAGCAAGTCCAAAGAAACTAATTTTAATTGTTCCTAATCTTATAAATTCCTATGCCCACAAATACATGGACTGGAAATTTTTCTGGAAACATATAAATAAAATTACTAGTGGTTATATATGGGTAAAGTGGTTATGAACTGAATTGTGTCTCTGCCCGCCCCCCCCAACAAAATTTATGTCAGAAAATAAATTTCTGTTATTTAATTTAAGCCACCCAGTCTGTAGTATTTTGTTACGACAGCCCAAGCAAACTAATAGAAGAGGCTTCTCATTTATAGCATTAAAATTTCCTAATCATTTACATGGAATTTTTTAAACCAGCAGGGGTTACGTGAATGGTGGGATTATGGACACTTTCACTTTCTTCTTTATGCTGGTCTGTATTTAAAAACTTCAGACTTGTCCTTGTTCTTCTGATGTGGCCTCAGGAACAAGTGCAGAACCTTCGGTAACAAAGCTAACTCTGAGCAAAATGTGCCTCACCAAGAAATGTGACACTGCAGGATCAAGAACAGGAAATCAGAAGGAAAGATAGCAACTCTGAGGTTGGGTGTAAGATTGACATTGCAGTAAAATACTTAGAATGTTAAAAATTATAAAATGCATATCAAGTGGCAGATAAACAGTAACAGTATTTATGTACAATTCAATAGCAGAGATGAAGTACAGTTGGCCCTTGAACAAAATGGGTTTAAACTGCCTGGGTCCACTTATACACAGATGTTTTTCCATAAAAGTTACACTGAGTGTGCCTACCTCTCCTGCCTCCTCTTTCATCTCTTCTACCTCTTACACCTCTGCCACCCCTGAAACAGCAAGACCAACCCCTCCCCCTCCTCCTCCTCCTCCCCCCCCTTCCTCCTCCTCTTCCTCCTCCTCCTCCTCCTCCTCCTCCTCCTCCTCCTCCTCCTCCTCCTCCTCCTCCTCCGGCTACTCAACATTTAAAAAAAAAACAAAAACACTTTTAAAAGGCCAGGCTCAGTAGCTCAGGCCTGTAATCCCAGTATTTTGGGAGGCCAAGGGGGAAGGATTGCTTCTAGGCCAGGAGTTCATGAACAGCCTGGGCAATACCGTTAGATCCCATCTCTACAAAACATTTTTTTAAAAATTAGCTGAGCATGGCAGCACATGCCTTTAAGTCCCAGCTACTCAGGAGGTTGAGGCAGAAGGATCACTTGAGGCCTGGAGTTTTAAGGTGCAACGAGCTATGACGATGCCATTGCACTCCAGCCCGACAACAGAGTGAGACTATGTCTCAAAAAAAAAAAAAAAAAAAGTAACTGTATCTCACCTATCTGTAATTAGCTCTATGAACAAATTTCAATGACCCCTATGTGGTTTTTATAATCCTCCCCCTCTCTCTCTCTCTCTCTCTCTCATGTTTTAGATTCTCAGGCCAGTAGGGCTTGATGGCCTTTCAGAGTTGTTTCCCAAAAATGACAGAATTTCTAGAAGACAAAGGAGTAGAGATTCTGAAGGGCCCTGGGCAAACTTCCTGATATCCCGCAAACCTACCCCAATGCACACAGCCCCTCGTTACAAGACAACCTGCCCTAAAGCACCTGGCCCCTCCTTAAAAAGCCCATGACCTCCATTAGTCAGAGAGAGAGAGATTTGAGGCAGCTTCTCCCATTCTTTTCTATTAAAAAAATTCCTTTCTTCCTTGGCAATTCTCATCTCAATAATTGCATCTTTGTGCAGCACACAACTGGACCTAGGCCAAAACCCCCTTGTGGTTTTGATAACATAACTATACTCCCTCAACCCCAACAACCCTATCTTTCTACAGCAGGACTGAGAATTGGAAAGGCCTTAGAGCACCCACATAACTGTGGAAATGACCTAAACTCATATAGTCACAATTTCTTCTTAAACAATGAAAAGCACAGCTTAACGGGGGAAAATAACAGCTTTTTAAATAAACCTTCTATACTGTTTCACATCTACTTCACAATGACCCTACACCCTCATTTATAACTCACCTAGTTATTAGTAATCAACCCTTGGTCAAAGGTAAAAATGAAGAGCTATGGAACTGTTCTCATTTCCCCTTAAGTGTCTTAAAGGCACTGTGCTTAGCATTCCACATGCATTATCTCAATTGAAAGCTCATGGTTTAATGAACCTGCCTAAAGTCACATCAGAACCACCAAATTGTACAACTCCAGGAAGCACAATTTCATTGCATTTTATGTGAGTGCCTTCCCGGCACAACATGAATGGAGTCATGTGATAAAATAGTCCGGGACACACAGTGTAGTGGAGTTCAGGCTCAGAAACTCTGCTCTGTTTAATAAGAAAACCTACACTTAAAACCTTAAACTTACACTGCCTCCCATCAATGAAACTGAAGGATAAACAATAAATATAATAAAACAAAAAACAAGAATTACTTGTTACATAATAAACCAGTTATCAGCCTTGTTAGTAAAGGAAGAAAACGAGGGAGGGAAGGAAGTTCAATAGTGAATGACTACTGATGAGACTGAAACTGAAATGGAAGCCTTATTGAAGAATTTGCCTCAGGTGAAACAGAACATCTTTAGTGCTAGAAGCCAGTAACAAGAGAGAGATCAAAACGGTACTGAGGCACAGGGCTTTTTATTTTTCCCCCACAACCCCTATAGTGTCCCAGTGATAGTCTTATAAAGAATGTCTAGTCCACTTTCAGGTTAAAATGACACCTGCACTCAGAGTAGGAAAAACTATAAATTATGCATTGGACGCTGCTGTCACCAGCCCCTACTTGTAACTCTGAAAGAAGATTCATTTTATTTCTAAATTAGAAATAAATCAGAGTAAAAAACCTCATTTATGGCTTGGAAATATTTAGAATCTATTATAACAAATACTCATTTTCTTAACATGCAAAGAGTATTTACAAATCACTAGAAAAAAGATGACCAACCTAAAAGAAAAATGGGCAACAACACGTAGAAGTCACTATTAGTTACCAAACCAACAGCTACCCCCTCTCACTAGTTCCTTGCTGTCAAGTCCACCTCCCATTATAATGGCTGAAAGAAACGGATCCTTGCTTTCCCAGTCTCACTTGTACCTAGGACACGGGCACATGACCAGTCATAGCCAACAGGATCCAAGGAAAAAGCTGCTGAGGGCTTCTGGGAAAGGTTCTTATTCCAAATAAAAGAGATGTGCAAGAACAAATAAAAAATACATTTTGTCTTTACTGGCGGTGGTCATTGGGCCTGGTGTGAACTATGATTTGCCTTTTTCTCATATCCCACATCCAATCCCTCAACACATCCTCTCAGCTCCACCTCTACAGACGCAGAGCCTCTTCAACTCCTGACTGCCGCCATGCTCCATCTCTCACCCGGCTGCTCCCAGTATTCTCTCAACATGCCTCCTCCTACCTTGATCTCCATTCTCCTCTCAGCATGACAGCCAGCAGGAGCCTTGCAAAGTCTTAGATAAGGTCACTCCTCTGGCTCCAAAGTCCCCACAGGTATCTCAATTGACCCAGGAAAAACCAAAAGATCTCACAATGGTTTGACTCCCTGCTCTTCTCTTTTTCTGCATCACTCAGCTGCTGCCTCACTGGCCCTTTCAGTTCTATGAACTTGCCAAGCACATTCCTACCTCAGGGCTTTTGCACTCACTGTTCCTTGCTTCTGAAATGCTCTTCCCCCATATCTGCCTTTGCATTACGACTATCTACCTTTCAGATTCTACTCAAATCTCACTTCATTGAGGCCTTCCCTGATGGCCCCATTTAAAATAACCCAACACAGACCTTCTCACTCCCTTCATGGCTTCATTCCCCACCATAATACTTAATATCTTCGGACATACTATAAATTTTACCTATTTGTTTGCCTTCTCCCTCACCCCCACTAAAATATACACTTCATCAGGGCAAAAAACTTGTTTTGCTTACTGCTCCATTTCCCATGCTTACAGAATACTGGCTGGTATATTGTAGGTGCTGAATAAGTATTTAAGTGAATTAATCTAGCAACCATCAATAACAAGCTGAGGATAAAGGAGCAGGAAAATGTGAAAGCATCTAGGTCCAGGACAATTTCACTGAGCCACAAAATTACATTTGGACTTCTGGTCATGTGAAATAAAATTTTACTTATTGTTTAAGCCATTCTTAATTGAAGTTTTTGTTATTTGAAGCTGAGAGGCACTGGATATGGGACACAGGCAGGCAGTTTGCAAAACATAAATGAATAAATACAAGTAGCAAAAAACTAACGGCAAATATACTCAATTTAACTCAATTATAAGACATGCAAATTTAAAAAAATTTAAAAATGTGGCAAAAATTTAAAAGTTTGGTACATGTATATCCCATTTAACATGACTCACTAGGCCAGGCGTGGTGGCTCATGCCTGTAAGCCTAGCACTCTGGCAGGCCAAGGCGGGAAGATTGCTTGAGCTCAAGAGTTCGAGGCCACCCTGAGCAAGAGCGAGATCCCATCTCTACAAAAAAATAGAAAAATTAACTGGGCGGTGCAGTGCATGCTTGTAGTTCCAGCTACTCAGGAGGCCAAGGCAGGAGGATTGCTTCAACTCAGGAATTTGAGGTTGCAGTGAGCTACAGTGATGCCACTGCACTCTAGCCAGGGCAACAAGAATGAGACTGTCTCAAAAAAAAAAAAAAAAAAAAAACCTCACTAAAACACTAGTAACATAAGAATTTTTTAAATTTTATAGATAAATGTACAATAACTCACTAAGAGTATGATATTCTATTACTTGTATTTCTGCCCATGCTTTAAGTGCTAAACAAGACTGTTGACTTTTGGCCAATACCATAAAAAAACAAATAGTTGACTCTGATAAAGTGCTTCCTCTCATGCTAGCCACTTTTATATGCATTATTTATTGCCCACAACAGCCCTACAAAATTTATTATTCCATTTTAAAATTGAGGGAACTGAGCTTTAAAAAAAAAAAAATCAGCCCCCAAATCAAATAGCTGCAAAGTGGTAAGGTTAGGATTTGAACCAAGGCAGTTTTGAGACCGGAACCCAGCACACTACAAACAACATCAACCAATAAGAGCATTCTCCCAAAGTGAATGTGTTCCACAAAATGTTATTTATTCCACTTGTGCCTTTTTCTGCCATTTAGTTGGTGTTTGGGTTTTGACCCACAACAACTGACAAAAGGTACTCAAGTGACAGGGCAGGAGGATCGCTTGAGTCCAGGAGTTTGAGGTTGCTGTGAGCTAGGCTGACACCATGGCACTCTAGCCTGGGCAACAGAGAGAGACTTGTCTCAAAAAAAAAAAAAAAAAGTAAATATAAATAAATAAATAATTCTATTAGAACTCCCACTCCCATTTTCAGAAATGCATGCCCTGCCTACTTTCTCTCCCACAAACACATGTTGTTGGTGAGGATGCTGGCAAGAGAAAGACATGCTCTGTGAGAGATCAAGCCAATACCTCATTTTTCCAAGGGCAATTGTTTAGTATTCATTAAAATCTGAGGTATTGTATTCTTTGGTAAGAAAACTTTACATCTAGGAATTTACCGTGCAGAACACGTCCATATGTACAAATATACAAGTACATGGATGTTTGATACAAAGACAACAATGGAACTGGAAATCAAGTAAATGACCATCAACAGGGGAATGGTTAAACGAATTAAGGTGCCTTCAATCTTTTAAAACCTGTTTCTCGACTAGAATGGATCTTTAAGCTAAGTAGATGACACTACTGTCCACTCAGCTGCTGAAGCCAAAAATCTAGAAGACAACTTTAATTCTTCTTTCTCCCATATGCCTCTCAGAAAATCCTTTTGCAGATCTTATCACTGTAGCTTTCCAAACATTTATGATCACCTCTCTCCTCTGGCACCATCTTACTCTAAGCTGTATCTGCCAAGATTGCATCAATAGCCTTATTGGTGTCCGGTTTAAAATCCTCCAATAGCTACTTTCTATTCAATGAGGATAAAATCTCAGCTCCGTATCGTGACATGAAGGGCACTATGTAATCAGGCTCCTGCTGACCTCTCAAACATGATCTACTAAGCTCTTCTCATTGCACAATTACAGCAGCCTTTTTTATTTTGGGAGAAAGAAGGGTCCCTTGAGTATGACACACTCGTTCTTGTTTTAGAGCCTTTATGATGAAATGTGTTCTTCCTAAAATGCCACCTCATCATTCAGGTCTATTTCTGGGTGGGTTGGTTGGTTGGTTTTTTCAGATTCACTCTGTTGCCCAGGCTAGACTAGAGTGCATCCAGTGGTATCATCATAGCTCACTGCAACCTCAAACTCCTGGGCTCAAGCGATCCTCCCACCTCTGCCTCCCAAGTAGGTGGGACTACAGGCATGCACCACCAAGTCCACCTAATTTTTCTATTTTTCTGTCAAGACTTCCTCTCGCTATGTTGCTCAGGCTGTTCTCGAAGTCTTGGCCTCAAGCAGTCCTCCCACCCCTGCCTTCCAAAATGCTGGGATTACAGGCATCATACTCAGGCCCAAAATAAAAAGTTGACAGTAATTATCTCAGAAATGTGGATCGGGAGAAGAGGGCCTTTCACTTTTTAAGTTATGCCTTCCTGTACTCTTTGAGTACTTTTACCAGCAGGTATTACGTTCATAACTCTTTTTGTAACACCTTTTCTAATCCTCCACATGGTGTAAAAGGCCTAACACACATAGTGGGTATCTGCTTTTCTAAACACCCAGAACACCTCACACACAACTTACTGCTCCTATTATAGTTCTACAATCTAACCCATTCTGAAACATTGGATAAATATCTAAATATTTATTACTTTTTGGTCTAGTCCAGTGTGAGAACTGAAAGAGATCCTCTGGTTCAAAACAGCAGACCAAACATATACATTTATCCCCCTTGCATGAAAGACCATTTAAGTGGTAGTGAAAAAAATGTAATAAAAATTATTTTTGAGAAACAAAATAAATGGAGAAAACTCCCTCTAAAGAAAAAATACATGGGCTGGGAGAGAGAACTAGTGAAGCTAATGCAGGAATTAGCACTTTGGGTAAAACAATGAACTCCTAAATGTCAAAATACAAAAGAATAATCACCAACTTCACCCTAAAGTGAAGGCTGCCAGCCATTAATTCCTGCAAAGAGCTCATTCTGAGCTCCTCTACTAATGCTTAAATCTGAGTGATAACCAAGGATCCCCCGATATTTGATAAAAAGACTACAATATTAATGAGACCAAGATAAAAACAAAAATTACAATAAGGCAAACAGGTAAGAGGGAGAGCATTAACTTTAAAGAAAACCCTCAACATTTTTAGAGAGAGTCAAGACTATAAATCCCTAAAATGAGAAGGGTGCTGGGGAAGGAGGGAATGAAGGAGAAGTCTCAAAAATTTAAAATATTACTGCCAAAATAAAATTAAAGGGTCTAAAAATAAATTAAGTAGAAGAAATGCCCAGGGGGGACAAAAGCAGAACAAAAAGACAAAAAGATTGGGGGGGGGATTAATTTAGGAAGTCCAATAACTCAACTAAAAGGAGTTATAGAGAAAACAAAGAAAAGATAATTAAAGTAATGAGAATTTCCAAGAACTGAAGAACATGAGCCCTTAGTTTATTGTAATGGAAAAGAACTACATCTAGACATCTTTGAGGAATTTCAGTTTAACCGAAAAACAAACAAACAAAAAAACTGAAGTTAAAAGTTTCCATGGATGAAAAGACAAAACCCATGACCCACAAAGGAACAAAAATCACACTGCAGCATCACACTTCTCCTTACCAACAATGGACACTGGAAGATATTGGAACAATGATTTCAAAGCTCTGATGGAAAATAATTTTCAGCCTAGTTGGATTTGAATAAAATAATGTCAGTCACTAGCTATAGGGGCTACTGAACACTTTTTCAGATAACAAAGGATTCTAAAATTTCTCTCTCTCGAGGCCAGGAGTTCAATACCAGCCTGGGCAACAAAGCAAGACCCCATCGCTTTAAAATAAAAAAAAAATTGCTGGGCATGGTGTCAAGTACCTGTAGTCCCAGGTACTTGGGAGGCTGAGGCAAGAGGATTGCTCGAGGTCAGGAGTTCGAGACCAGCCTGAGCAAGAGAGAGACTCTGTCTCTACAAAAAATAGAAAGAAATTACCTGGACATCTAAACATATGTAGAAAAAATTAGTTGGCCATGGTGGCACATGCCTGTAGTCCCAGCTACTCAGGAGTGTGAGGCAGTAGGATTACTTGAGCCCAGGAGTTTGAGGTTGCTGTGAGCTAGGCTGATGCCATGGCACTCTAGCTGGGGCAACAGAGTAAGACTCTGTCTCAAAAAATAAAAATAAAAAATAAATAAAAAGCTTGGTAGCAGGGCAAAATATACAGATAAGAAAAACATGCCTGATTTTAACCTATGATAGAAGATTCCAGTAAGACACTGAAAATGGTTACAGGAAATTCTTAAATAAACCATTAGTTTTACCAGATAAAAATGGTTTTCTATTTCTGTTGTTAGAGGCGGTGGTAGTAGTGGTTTCTTTTTTGTAGGGAGAAGACAGCTGAAGGAGACTGCTACAGCATTATGGCTTATTATGTTTACATTTTGTTTAACAATATTCTACTCTAGAAACAAAACCTATTTTTTAAATAAAACATCTAAAACCATACTGTAATTTATTTCTCAAAATACAAATTACATCATGATTAAGCTTCCATATGATGACAACATTTTTATCTTTAGGGAGTGTCATCAATACCAGTTAAATACATTAGCCAGGCATAGTGGCATGTGCCTGCAGTCACAGCTACTCAGGAGGTTAAGACAGAAGGATTCCTTGAGCCCAGGAGTCCAAGGCTGCAGTGAGCTAGGATTATACCACTACCTTCTGGCCTGGGTAACACAGTGAGGTTTTGTCTCTTAAAAAATAAAATAAAATAGAATAAGTTAGTGCAATTGTTCATGGAGAGTTTAGATTCTACTTTACCATTAAGAGCCAAGTGCCCAGGCTAGCCGTCATAACCTCATAATCCAGTCACCACAGACCCACTTCTCCAGTATCCATGAAATATAACAAAAAGCTAAGAAATATTTAAAACACAATTTACCAAACTCCCCTCAAAACAAGATAGGAAAATAGTGAATAATTTGACTCCTGAAGGCTGGATATGGTGGCTCATGCCTATAATCCCAGCAAGGATCATTTGAGGCCAGGAGTCCAAGATCAGCCTAGGCAACACAGACCCTTTCTCTACAAAAAATTTATAAAATTTAAAAAAGGATATAATTTGACACTTGAATTACATTTTTGTTGTCATTAAAATGAAGCAAAGAAAAAATGGTTCAGAGTTTAGAAAAGATACAACACATGACATGTCTTTTATTTTACATTTTGTATAGGTCTAGAAGTTGAAACTAGGTGCACAAAGCCAACTATAAAACTAGAGCAATTATTTTATAACAATCATGATACTTTACATTAGAAGCAGCAACTGTTTATTCAGAAATAGATACTATTGAATAGTTTATACTTCAAATTTACCTTGTTAGAATACATTATTTCCAAATCAACAGTACCTAAAAAACAGAACATACACTTCAGGGGTTTTCTTTGGTTTGTTTGGGGTTTTTTGTTTTTTGTTTTTTGTTTGTTTGTTTTTTTGAGACAGTCTCACTCTGTTGCCCTGGCTGGAGTGCCGTGGTATTAGCCTAGCTCACAGCAACCACAAACTCCTGGGCTCACGTAATCCTCCCGTCTCAGCCTCCCAAGTAGCTGGAATTACAGGCACGTGCCACCATGCCCAGCTAATTTTTTCTATTTTTAGCAGAGACAGGGTCTCACTCTTGCTTGTTCAGGCTGGTCTCCTGACCTCAAGTGATCCTCTCACCTTGGCCTCCCAGGACGCTAGGATTACAGGCATGAGCCACCAAGCCCAGCCTACTTCAGTATTATTTAAATTTACTTTTAGAAAAATGCCCAAATAGGATTTTGTGGCCTTGGTATAAAAAATACATATATGATGTCTACTTATAAACTAGGCACTGTCACATCAATATATAATAAAAATTATTCTGTAAGATAGTTTAGCATGCTTAACATGTTTTATAAGAAAAAGATATTTAAGGCCACCTGAGGTTAATATTAAATATCTTAGAACAGGCAACACTCTAAATACGAATTTAATTGTGAATATAATGAAGTTAACTCTACACTATCTTAAAGAGTTTTACTTAACAAAAAGAGAACATGTATTTAATTCGTTACACTGGTTTTCTCTGGTCTTGAAACAAATTGTCTAAAAACCACATTAGCTAGACAAGAACAGTCAAAAAGAACAGTAAAAATAAAAATCTCATTAGCTATGGAATTGTTTTGAGCTTTTAAAAAGTTTCTTCTGATCTACTTGAATTCTGGCAATCAGATTCACATAAAAGATATGTTAAAAGTGCTGGTTAAGCACAGCGGTCCTCAACTGTTTTAGCACCAGGGACGGGTTTTATGGAAGACAATTTTTCCACATGCCGAGGGTGGAATATCACAGGTGGGGTGGAGGTGGCGTGGAGCTCAGGAGGTGATATGCAGTCTTTTCCTAACAGGCCACAGACTGGTACTGGGCAGTGGCCCAGGGGTCGTGGACTTAAGGGACACAGATTTTATTTCCTGGGTTTTTTTTTTTTTGTTTCTTTTTTAACTACAACGGAATTAAACCCACATGAAGAAATATGCTAAAAATCCTCAAACCTGTAAATGGTATACCTGAGTCAAAGTATTTTTTCAGAGTTTTCAAACCATATAAATATTTAAATTATGTTAAATGTATTATTACCATTTAAATATCCTACAGAAGTATTATCTACTCTTATATACACAAAAAATTTTTACAGAATTGGAATCAAAATGCTGAGTTATTCTAATATAACTAATAAAACCACTAGAGAAACTAAGTGAAAAAGCCTTAAGAACTAAAGGGGGGGATCATATTTTATTCTTATATCAACTTCAAAAAGCTGAATATAAAACTTTTATAATTATTTGTTCTCTCCTTGCTTACAAGCTAGATTTGATTCCATGATAAAAATACACATCTCTATAACTAAAACTATCACATTTAATGCTTTAATACAGTTAAATACTTAAATACAATAGTTCTTTTTATTTAGTCTTTATTTTTAACAGTACAGTCCAAGTCAAGTCACTTTTCAGAACCATATGGAAAAACATGATCCTCTGAAAAGAAACAGAAACTTTTTATCCTTAGGGAATTTGGGAGTTCTGGCTTTCTACTGTCATTTTACATTTCTGTACCTAAACTATTTCATAAAAACTGCTACCATAGCTCAGATCGGCCATATACATTATCCTGCCAAATCCAATACCACTGGAAAAGAACACTTTCAGCTTCACCCATCCACCACCCTTTAAGCAACTCGTTTAAATAGGGCACACATGCAAAAAAAAAAAAAAACCCAACAAGAACAGTAAGGTTATTTCTTGCAAACCTTTCCTATGGCTCTGAAAATCTCACATGACCCACCCACATACACACAAAACTAACTCTCTCTCTCTCTCTCTCTCACACACACACACACACACACAAACACTCTCTCTCGCGCTCGAGGTGGGGGAATAAGGTGGAGAAAAAAAAGCTTGGGTAGAGAAAGATCCGACGTATAGCAGATGCCTAAAAAAGGTGGGATGGATTTCTCCAAAACCCAGATCCCGAAAACTGCCATGCTACAGCCAGCCATCAGAGAATGCCTCCAAGGTTAACTCTTTGCTAACCATTTATAGGAACTATCCCTTCTGCTGCCAAATTTCAAATAACCCAACAAGTCCATTTTATTATTTTATATTATTTTAAAAAAATCTGGTTGGAAGCCAAGAATATAAAACAAAGGTAAACACGTTTTATATCATTTTATACCACAATGTAAAACCTTAAGTCAGGCAGGGGGACACGCAGTGGCTCAAGCCTGTAACCCCAACACTTTGGGAGGCTGGGACTGCCTGAGGCCAGGAGACCAACCTGAGGAACAATGAAGAACCAGTATCTACAAAACTTTTTTTAAAAAATTAGCCAGACTTGGTGGTGCACATCCACAGTCCCAACTGCTTGGGAGGCTAAGGCGGGAGAATTGCTTGAGCCCAGGAGTTCAAGGTTACAGTGAGCTATAAATGGGCCACTGCAGGCCAACCCCGGTGACAGTTTAGGTTAACCACATCAATAAATGTCCAAATCCTTTACAATCTACTGTCTCTGAAGTGAGGAGGTTAAACCAAAATATAAACCACCTACAGTGGTCTTCATTGTCTACCAAAAATGTCCTAGTTACACAAAGGAAATTTTTCATTTAAACAAGTCTAATTAAGATGCAACCAATTTTTCTTCCTTATATTTATAGATGTTTATCATGATTTTTCTTAAAGTCTTTTTTTTAAAAAAAACCACCGTTTTCAAACCTCAAAACAAACATCTACAATTATGGGAATTACCCCTCCCACTCAATAAACAATTGTATTTCTCCTTCTCCAACAAGAAGGAAGGGAAGGAAGGGAGGCAGGGAGGGAAGGAAGGAGAGAAAAGGAAAGGAGGAAGGAAGGGAGGGAGGGAGGGAGGGAAGGAGAGGAAAGGAAAGGAAAGGAGGGAGATGTAACTGCAGTCTACTTCTGTTGCTCTAATAAACTAGCTTAAATGATGATTCAACAGTGGTCTTGGGTTATCAAAGAACTAGTATATGTCAATAAACAAATGTTTTAAAGACTTTCAATATGGGGGGTGGTAAATAGGGTCAAGTTCTGACTTTCTTCCCACAGAGGCCAGGTCAAGAAATTACTTTTTTTCAGATCTGTTTTATCCTATAAAATCTTACCAACTCAGAACCCTGATTATAGATCATCAACTTCCACTTAACATTCTCCAATATTCAATAATATAGGAATCCCACAAAAATTCAGGATAATAAAATTTTTAAAAGATCTAAGACATAACCAAGAAACCAGCCCTGGAAACCTGCTGAATACATCACTGATGCTTGTATGCAGATGGACAAATTAAAGACAAACTCAGGCTCTCTGGTCAGAAGAAAACTCAAAAAATAGAAATCCATTCTTTTATTATAACAAGATTTTTTTTTTTTTTGGAGACAGAGTCTCGCTTTGTTGCCCGGGCTAGAGTGAGTGCCGTGGCATCAGCCTAGCTCACAGCAACCTCAAACTCCTGGGCTTAAGCAATCCTTCTGCCTCAGCCTCCCGAGTAGCTGGGACTACAGGCATGCGCCACCATGCCCGGCTAATTTTTTCTATATATTAGTTGGCCAGATCATTTCTTTCTATTTTTAGTAGAGACGGGGTCTTGCTCTTGCTCAGGCTGGTCTTGAACTCCTGACCTTGAGCGATCCACCCGCCTCGGCCTCCCAGAGTGCTAGGATTACATACTATAACAACATTTTAAGATGTCATTCCAAAGAACCATCTATAATGAACTGTGAAATTATTTTAAATATGTTTAGAAGACACAATGCAAAAGTTTCTAGATTTTATTTCCACTGTAATGTAAGTATCTTCAAATAAGAATAAAATTCTACACAAGTTTCAATCCCAGGATTTTTATCATTCAATTTACAAAAGTCATTTAGAAAATGTAGATGAAGCACAAACATTTGCCGATTGTGAAAACTACTCAGTAAGATTTAATAAAAATACTGTTTTTGGAAAAATCACTTCTATTATCAATTAAGACATTCTTCACCTAATCATTTTTGGTTTTGTGCCCTTCCACCAGAGCACAAATTAAGATGTTGAATACTGGGCTATTCTGTATACCAGAATCTTGTCGGCAGTAAGATTAATCAAGTACTCTTAGCTGTAATTAACTCATCGCTTCTCCTCAGCCACTCCATGGCTCCCTTGCTTTCACCACAACTTTCCCTAAAATCCTAAATATTACCTACAAAACAAACTTCAGACATTAGTAGGCAGGCACAGTGAAGTCAAGTACTTTGTGGAAGCATGGGGCTGCTCTTGTTTAGCAGCTGCCAATATAAACATTAAGGGAGAAAAGGCAATGAGAATTAAAGAAAACCAGGGTATGAGTGACAGTAATAAAGAAATAGAAATATTCTATGTAGCATGTTTATCTGTGGCTCTCAAAATGTTTACCTATATTTCATTAAGGCTATGAAATAAATTAACTTCTCAGTATTTTCTTGATGAAAGGAAGAACATTCGTTACTAGTCCTAGATTATTACAAAAACAGAACAATACCATGATTAAAACTTTGTTCCTCCTCCAAGTACCATGTTCTACTAATGAGATAGGGGATGGGAATGAACAAAAAAGGACATTAAATCAAATATTTTGACTTTCCAAAAAGTAAAAAATTCTAATGCTTTGTTATCCTAATCTATAAATATTTTTCTTCTACAAAGAATTAAACTATAAATGGACTAAAAGACATAAAGCCCACCTTTTTGGGCCAAACCAATGGATGCCTTCCATGTATTAATTTATAACTTTACCTATAACCTTTCTCTCCCTGAAATATATAAAACCAACTGTAACCCAACCACACCAAGTCCACTTGCTCAAGGCTTCTTAGGTGTGGTTTCAGGTCATGGTCCTCAAGTCTGGCTCAGAGTAAATCTTAAATTATTAAAAAAAAAAAAAAAAAAAAGAAACAAAGAAAGAAAGAAACTTCAGTACACAAAGGTAATTTTCTACACAACCAAATGAGGCAAAATACTTACAGCAAATATTTTAAAATATGTCATACAATGACCTTTAAATCAATACTACGAAAAAACTAAGAAGGCCTCCCTCCCCAGTAAACTACACACAAAATATCATTGGGCAATTTATAAGAAATACAAGTAGTGAGGCCTGTAATCCTAGCACTCTGGGAGGCCGAGGCAGAAGCATCGCTCAAGGTCAGGAGTTCAAGACCAGCCTGAGCAAGAGCAAGACCCCCGTCTCTACTAAAAATAGAAAGAAATTAGCTGGACAACTAAAAATATATAGAAAAAATTAGCCGGGCGTGGTGGCACATGCCTGTAGTCCCAGCTACTTGGGAGGCTGAAGCAGGAGGATTGCTTGAGCCCAGGAGTTGGAGGTTGCTGTGAGCTAGGCTGACGCCATGGCACTCTAGCCCAGGCAACAGAGCGAGACTGTGTCTCAAAAAAAAAAAAAAAAAAAGAAAGAAAGAAATATAAATAGTGAAACTTAAAAGTATTGACTAGTCCTACTAATCAAGAAAGCAATAATTTGAAATTGAAGTACTATTTTTCAATTTTTAAGCTAAGGAGTAAGATAAAAATGTTAATATGCCATGCATGATGAAGATTTTATGAAACTGGTGCTATCACACATTGCTACTGACATTACAAATTGATGCAGCCCTTTTGATAGAGCATTTCAAATTTTTAATAAACACAATAGTTCTTTTAAGTGATGAAACTGGGCTGTAAAAAAAAAAAATTAAGAGTTTTATTTTATTTAGGCCGGGCGTGGTGGCTCACGCCTGTAATCCTAGCACTCTGGGAGGCCGAGGCGGGCGGATTGTTTGAGCTCAGGAGTTCGAGACCAGCCTGAGCAAGAGCGAGACCCCGTCTCTACTAAAAATAGAAAGAAATTATATGGACAGCTAAAAATATATATAGAAAAATTAGCCGGGCATGGTGGCGCATGCCTGTAG
>CM052437.1:181500308-181550424 GCA_028533085.1 Varecia variegata
GGGGGGTGTTTTGGTTTATTTGGCTGGACTCCACTAAAAGATGGAATTAAGAACAAAACCACAAAGACTTCACTGTGACCATCAACTATGTTGCTTCTAATAAAAATGGATTACAAAAGGTGTAAAAATTAAAAGTGTCCAAGTATAAGATGTAAGAAATCATTTTAAAACCACACAGTAAGTCCCATTACATTTAGGGAGGCCTACTAATAAAACCCTGGTCAGCAGAGTGAAAATATTTTTTAAAATCCACAATGACAACATTTACGGGCTTGGGTAACGAAAAAAATTTAAATCATTTTGTAATAACATTACTACATATACAGCTTCTAGGCAATTGCTTTGGTTGTTTTTCACGTGTTACTCATAATGAAAAACATTCTGTAGTGATTTCTGCTTACCTAGCTTTTTTATCTTTCTTCTTTTTCTCTTTATTAGGGACATCTGCACAGAAAGGGAATCTTTGCCTCCTACCCCCAGTAACTACATTATTTTATGCCATGGCATTTTTACATCGAGTTTGGCATCTCATCACTTCTGTCACTAATAGTTCCATGATAACAAGCAATCACTTGACTGATAATTAATGATTAGTGGCAATGACAATAACAATAATAGTAAATCCTTACAATAGCACCTCTTAATAGCACTTAGTTTGTGCCAGACACTATTCTAAATTCTACATATAAATTCACAACAAGCCTAAATTAGGTGTACCATTATACTCTCTCTATAAATGAGACAACCAAAACACAAAAAATTTAAGTAACTTACCCAAGGTCAAACAGCTAATAAGTAGTGGATCCTAGATTTGATTCAAGATAGTCTTGGGGCCGGGCGCGGTGGCTCACGCCTGTAATCCTAGCACTCTGGGAGGCCGAGGTGGGTGGATTGTTTGAGCTCAGGAGTTCGAGACCAGCCTGAGCAAGAGTAAGACCCCGTCTCTACCAAAAATAGAAAGAAATTATATGGACAGCTAAAAATATATATAGAAAAAATAAATTAGCCGGGCATGGTAGCGCATGCCTGTAGTCCCAGCTACTCGGGAGGCTGAGGCAGAAGGATTGCTTAAGCCCAGGAGTTTGAGGTTGCTGTGAGCTAGGCTGACGCCATGGCACTCACTCTAGCCCCGGCAACAAAGCGAGACTCCGTCTCAAAAAAAAAAAAAAAAAGATAGTCTTGGTTCCAGAGTCCATGGTTGCCCCAGAACTTGGTTTTCTCATTTGTCAAACAATATGCTGTTATAGTTTTAATTATTAGCTTTTTTGAAAATGCGCAGATGTACATTTGAAGTATTAATATTTATTATGTATCCTCCCAAATCTTTCTGGATGCACAAAATATATACATAGTTTGGGTTTGTGTACTTTTTACAAAATAAAGTTAGTACTAAACTTATTGCTTTACAACTTTTTGCAAAGTTTTCCTCAAGTAAACAGTGTATCATAAACATTCTTCCACTTCAGTATCCACAGATCTACCTCTCTGTCTTGATTAAAAACTGCATGGTAGTCCAGTGATGGGCATTTTGTTGTTGCCAACTTTTCTCTATGAGTAATTCTGCTGCCATGAGTATCTCCGTATGTACATATTGCCCATTTGTACTGAGAACATATTCTGATTGCCTCTCTTACTCTTCTGGGCATTCTTGGTACCCCATCTCCTAAGGGTAACACAGCATCCTTGTCTTTTACTATTTCCCACACTCCATATTCTCAGTGATTACAAGCAAGTCACATCTTTAATCACTTACCCTAGTCTATGCCTCAACCCCAATCCTACATTCCCACATGCTCCCCAGGCATCCAATCTATCTTCTGGACATCTATGACAGAAACTTTGAGATTCCTCCTCCACAGTCGCTGGGATCTCTCTTCCATCTCATCCATACTACCAACAACATCTACCCTTTTCCTTCATCACCTCACACTACCACTACTGCAACAGCCTATTATCTCTGCCTCCAGGTAACTCTTCTCTCCATATTATTACCAGAGTGGTTTTTCTAAAACAACCATAATCAAACCACCAAGTATTTGAGTGCCTACATTCAACTGCATAAAATGTTACACAGAATATAACATAATTTAATAAGGTTCCTGTCCTTAGGAAGACTGTAAATATCTACTTTTAAAACCTTAATTTAAAAAATAGGCCGGGTGCAGTGGCTCACGCCTGTAATCCTAGCACTCTGGGAGGCCGAGGTGGGAGGATCGCTCGAAGTCAGGAGTTCGAGACCAGCCTGAGCAAGAGCGAGACCTCGTCTCTACTAAAAATATAAAGAAATGATCTGGACAGCTAAAACTATATATAGAAAAAAATTAGCCAGGCATGGTGGCACATGTCTGTAGTCCCAGCTACTCGGGAGGCTGAGGCAGAAGGATTGCTTGAACCCAGGAGTTTGAGGTTGCTGTGAGCTAGGCTGACGCCACGACACTCCAGCCTGGGCAACAGAGCGAGACTCTGTCTCAAAAAAAAATAAAATAAAATAAGACAACCTGGGCATAAAGCAGAATTTGAAGACCAACAGACCACTGGTGTTCCACAGAGTAAACCCAGCCTTTAAGACGTAGTCCCAAATAGTGTTTTAAATTTTTTTTTTTTTTTTTTGAGACAAAGTCTCGCTCTGTGGCCCAGGCTAGAGTGCCATGGCATCAGCCTAGCTCACAGCAACCTCCAACTCCTGGGGCTCAAGCAATCCTACAGCCTTAGCCTCCCAAGTAGCTGGGACTACAGGCATGCGCCACCATGCCCGGCTAATTTTTTCTATACATTTTTAGTTGTCCAGCTAATTTCTTTCTATTTTTAGTAGAGAAGGGGGTCTCGCTCTTACTCAGGTTGGTCTCGAACTCCTGAGCTCAAACAATCCGTCTGCCTCGGCCTCCCAAGTGCTAGAATTACAGGCATGAGCCAACGGGCCCGGCCCTGTTTTAAATTTTCATTAATGGAAAACATTTAAAAATCAAGAGATTTCACATAAAAATCCAAGTTTCCAGCCTCTGTCGAAAAATCAGAGTATCTAGAAACAATATCTCAAATAGCACCCATCAGCCAGAATTGTATATTTATATCACCTTAAGCAATGCATACAGACTCCTAGGACTCCCCAAGGCTGTTTTCACTCACCATTTTCTCCTCAACCCAAGGCTTTAAGAGTTAGTTGTCATTCATGATCTTACAAGCAGCACACAATTCATTTAAATTGCCTACCTTCTCCCTATAAACAGTTTATAACTCCTGGAGTAGAGGATAAAGCCCCAGTGCATTACTCTGGTATTCAAGGACCTTCACAGCTTGGCCAGACAAGTACATTAAGCCTCTGTTCCAGTCACACTCCATCCACCAGGATAACACCTTTTACACCTCCCTCCTCAGTAATTCCAACCACATTTCTCCCCAGAAAACTTTAAACTTTTTTGGTTTTTTGAGACAGAGTCTCACTCCGTTGCCCTGAGTACAGTGCCATGGCATCAGCCTAGCTCACAGCAACCTCAAACCCCTGGGCTCAAGCGATCCTCCTGCCTCAGCCTCCCAAGTAGCCAGGACTACAGGCGTGTGCCACCATGCCCAGTTAATTTTTCTATTTTTAGTAGAGATGGGGTCTTGCTCTTGCTCAAGCTGGTCTTGAACTCCTGAGCTCAAGCAATCCTCCTGCCTTGGCCTCCCAGAGTGTTAGCATTATACAGGTGTGAGACACTGTACCCGCCCCCAGAAAACTATTTCATTTTCTTTTCGCTCTACTTGGCTAAATCCCACCAATACTTCAAGGTGTAATTCAAGTACTACTTCCTCCAAATCTTTGAGGACCCCTCTCAGCCAGTGAATCTTCTTCCAGAGGTGACTGCCCACCCCAGCACATGTTTAGCATTCACATGCTTTTTGAATAACGTGTCAAATGGAAGATCTAAAAATTACAGAAAAGTATAGAAAGCATAACACTTCTTAAACAATTTCACATTTGTGCATCATACATAGCTACTGCTACCACAAAATTAACAGCACAGGCCGGGAGAGGTGGCTCATGCCTGTAATCCTAGCACTCTGGGAGGCTGAGGCGGGCGGATTGTTTGAGCTCAGGAGTTCGAGACCAGCCTGGGCAAAAGCGAGACCCCATCTCTACTAAAAATAGAAAGAAATGATCTGGACAGCTAAAAATATATAGAAAAAATTAGCCAGGCATGGTGGCACATGCCTGTAGTCCCAGCTACTCGGGAGGCTGAGGCAGTAGGATCGCTTGAGCCCAGGAGTTTGAGGTTGTTGTGAGCTAGGCTGACGCCACAGCACTCACTCTAGCCCAGGCAACAGAGCGAGACTCTGTCTCAAAAAAAAAAAAAAAAAAAAAAATTAACAGCAGAAGCAAAGTGAAACAACTTTCCTATCTTTCACATGAGGCATTTTCTAGAATATTACAGTGAAAGAGCAAAAAGAGTTATGTCATCCCTGCTTCTCTTGTGTTCTTAAGCGCTTCAATTCTACAAATAAACACTTCAATTCTAACTTCAAGACTGATCTTTCTATTAAATTTTTCACAATAATCACCAGCATATACTTATATGCAGGGGCCATCATAAAAAAAGAAAACATCTCTTTTCTACTTCATAACTTTTGCAACTTATCATGCCTGCAAGTTCAGAAAATTGCCACTGTACACAAACATGACAAAAATTTTAAAGAGAGAAGGAAGGCATTAATCAGTTTGCTGAAATTAAAAGATAAAAACATGCCAAAACAATATAGAAAAAAAAGAAAAAAAATTAAAGAAAGGGAAAACACACACACCCCAGAAAGTTTATTCCATGGCAGCTAAAAATTATTACTATGTTCAGCCCAAATGTCTCACAGGTTAAAAACTAAACTTGGCCAGGGGTGGTGGCTCATGCCTGTAATCCCAGCACTTCGGGAGGCCAAGGTCGGAAGATTGCTTGAGGCCAGGAATTCGAGACCAACCTTGGCAACGTAACAAGACCCCATCTCTACAAAAAATTAAAAAATTAACCAAACTATGGTGGCACGCCTGTAGTCCCAGCTACTCAGGAGAATGAGGCAGGAGGATGGCTTGAGCCCAGGGGTTTGAGGCTGCAGTGAGCTATGATCAAGCCACTGTACTCCAGCCTGGGCAAGAGAACAAGCCCCTGTCTATAAAAATAATAATAAAATTAAAACATAAAAAATAAATTTTAAAACTAAATTCACATGCTACTAAAGGTATCTCACACCTCCCCACCAAGTAAAGAGTACAAAGAGAGCATCTAATGTTCTTCGTAACTGGAAACTGACCATTTTCATTTTGGAAGGTCAGTGAGGTTTCATTGAATTCCCTCAGTTATACACTTTAAGTGACTTAAGGATACAGGGTTAGACAACCACTATCTTCCCAGAGAAACCAGACTGTGGCCAAGGGAAAAACATGCAGTTTTGCAAAACAGGGGGATGGGAGGAAGCAGTGCAGCTTGTCACTTTGCAAACTGCCTACAAATCTGGCATCATAGAATTAAATGAGAGAACAGAAAATGTAATAAATCACAATTTTCAGAATGGGAAAACAATCCGTTGTGATACTTTTAAATTTACATGGAAATTCATGTTTATCAAGTTTACATATTAATAACCAATATGTTAAATACAAAATTGTATAGTACACTAAAAACATAGCCTCAGATATCAGAAATTCCCCTGAATAAGACCAACAGGACAATAGCAAACTACAGTTAGGTAGAGAACAATCTTGTAACAGACAAGAGAAGGTGATATTCCTGGACCAGCTTTTCAACTGAATTAAAATATTTCAGTGCCCATAAAGTGCCAAAGATGAATTAACTATCAAAAATTTCCATTTATCAAATTTCTTGAAAAATAATAAAAATTAAGAATTGCTATCATAAAAATTACAAATTTGTATCTCAAAAAAGCCGATTAACAGTGGTATCTCTCAACTAAAAACTATTGTTTTATTAAACTGCATATATTGTAATGCAGTACAGTTTTCCATGACTTAATTTCAAGTTCACAGCTATGGCAATGAGAAATTCTGTTGGAGGAAGGGCCTTACAAATACACAGTGGCAACAGTCACCTGCTGCATAGCCATTTTTTGCTGGTCCCTTGTGTAACCTCACTGCTTGTGCCTAATTTTTCTACAACAATAAGGCTGGCTCTCTAATAATAGTAATTGGTTCAGGGTATAAAGAGTTGACTCAAAAAGGGCCAAGGATAGTGCCTCAGAAATCCTATCCCCACCACCTGCTGCTTCTGCACCACCCCACACCCACCCTATTCCTAATATCAACTTTGATGACTTGGTAAGAAACATGGTAGAATATTTCCTTGGCTTCCCAATTTAGTAATGTGAATTTATAGTCTAAGGATGGAAAAAATAAAATCAAACCTTCATGAAAAGTTTCCTCAACATTAACAGAAAAATAATTAGACCTTAGTATATGCATAATATGGCAGGAGGTTCTTCACCAATGGTAAGATCTGATAATGGTGCCTCTGATAAAGATTATGAGCTACTAACTAAATAACCAAATAATTAGACAGTCTTTACGGTTATAGAGAGCTTTTAGACAAATGTAAATTTCACTGTAGCACCTGACATTTGTACAACAGGAAATCCTCATTTATATACCTACTTTTCAAACCAAAACTAATAGCTTCAGTTCATATTTCCTGATTTTAGGTAGTAAACATAATTTTAAAATTATAGTTAATGTAAAAGCAGTAACTATATAGCCTAAATTTTTTTCTCTTTTTTAAAAACCAGAGTGTATTATTTCTTTTTTTCTCTTTTTTAGAAACCAGAAGTGTAATAGTCTATGCTTTTTAAACGTGATAAAACACAAAAAAATTTAACACCATAAAAACAAGAAAATGCTTAATTACCTATTATTAACAATTCAAACTCAAGGAAAGTGTAATTGGAAGGGCATGGTTACCTTTTTTTTTAAATCCAAAGACAAATACACACTACGCTTTTTAAAAACAGTGTCAAAACGCATCTTCTCAAACTTAATCCAATCCACTAAGTCAGTTACCATCTAAACATTACATTTTAAAAACCTTTATCTCTATCAAATTTTACACAGAATATCAGTTTCATTTCTTAGGTGAATTATTTGCAATTTCACATTGTTTCATAGATTACAAACCTAATTTACATTTATTACACATCAGTTTCACTTTCAGGGTCTTTACTACCTAACCTACAGGGTCTTTTTCTGTCTGGACTCTAATATGGTGTAAAGATACACAATTGAAAAACTCTTTGCTTTCCATTTCACATATTAGTATCCATTTACATGTTTCTAAAACAACTGGGAGACTCCATTACCTTCAAAAGACCCCAATTCTTAAGAATTCACTAAAAAGTTTGGAACCATCAAAGTTACCAGCAGACTTTACTTTCCTATAAAGAATGCTGTATTAGTTTTCAAATCAAAAAGGAAAAACTCTTTTAGATTTGTTCTACACATTCCCCAAATTTTTTATGTTTTATATTGTCAGATTATACTGTCATTCAGCAGAAATTTTTTAACTTCTCAAAAAGCCACCTATTTCGTAATTAAAATAATAAAATTGTAATGCCCTAAATCAACCTTTCTTCCCGTGCACTCAGGAGTTGCACTAATATAAGTGAGCTCATTTCGGTAGCAGGGGATGAGTGTGTGTGTGTGTGTGTGCGCGCGCGCGCGCGCACCGCGCGCCCGGATGCATATGTACGGGGACTGGGGTGTGACAATATAGATAGGTCTACTCTTCCTCTAGTAACAATTTAAATGCAAATCTAAAACATAATAATTTTAAAATAATACTCATTAAGAGACCAATAAATGTTTTTTTTTAATAGTGAAATGGGAAACAATCTAGTTAAAACCCTAATGGAGCTTGTCCTGAGTTGCTTTAAAAGACACAAAAAAGTGGCTTAGAAATCTAAAGTTCCCTAAAACTCCACCTTCCTTCTTCAAATTTCAATTAATATAGGAATAACGGCATTTTATACCTGACATCATACAATGCAAGTGGCATGATAAATAAACCCCAACTTTGTATCACAAAGCAGCTAACATAACAATGTATACACAGCTTGTGCTTGTTTCCCTCATGATTTGTCATAGCTAGGTAAGAGCCGGCAATAAAATATGGAAGCAAGTTGAAGGCCCTGAATCATTTTCACAGCAAAAGGATAGCAAAGCAAAAAAGAGCACATTCAGTCAAGAGCTTAATGGGTTCCCACAACCCAACTCTGCTACGCCTCAGTTAACGCTACTATTTTTACTACAAATCACCAAACATAACAATATTACTAAATTAATGCACCCGAACCACAGAAACAGCCTATCCATAAATGTGCAGCCTTCCTTCACGTCCCAGCGTAGCCTTCCACTACCAACAGTTCAATGAGAATACCCTATAATGAAATGAGTAGGCAGCACACGCCATTCTACAACTTCGAAAGACACTCACAGATCTCCACGGCACGCTGAAGAGCCACAATAGCCGAGCAATTCACTGGCACTAAAAGGGGTTTCTTAATTTACACGAAAGTCGCCAAATAACCACTCTACACCAAGACATTTCTGGTCATGTAACAAGCTGGCGTACACCAGCCCTAATGTACGCTCGAAAACAAACGAAACCCTTTCCCAACCCAGTTGTCGCCAAGACTTGTAACAAGTTAAGCAACATTCGCGACTGCATTCTATCTGAGTGCGGGAACACCGGCGACGTCTCCAAAACTTAGGCGGCTTTCCCCGAAGCTGCGCGATCACACCGGAGCGGAGCCTCCCGGCGCCGGGCAGCGCGGGTCTGGGTGTGGGGGAGGGGGAGGAAGAAGTCAAATGGCTTCCTAAGGTATCGTTTAAAGGAGAAAATCTCGCTTTGGGGCCGGGAAAAGTTGAAGGAGCAAGTGACTGACAAAGGAGAGCCGCGTCCGTTCCCCGCGACCTCGCCCGGCCCTGCGCAACCGCCGGCCGCGGCGTTTGACAGCTGCGAGAGTTTCCCGGGCCGCCGCTTTGTGGCCGTCGCGGGCCGCCGGGGACTGGCGGTGCGCCTCGCCGCTCGCTCCCAACGACCCAGCTAGGCCACGGCGGACTACGGGCATTTCCCAGCCAGAGCAGCACGAAGCGAACACGGCGGAAGGCCAAACTCAAAAGTAAAGTGTGCGGGGCCGAGCGAGCGGGGCCGGGCCCCGGGCGGGCGCGAGGGGCGCGGGCCCGGCTGGAGCCGCCGCCGCCCGGGCCGCCCCGCCCCCACTCGCCGGGGGGCGCCGGGGCGCGGGGGCCGCGGGCGGGCGCGCGGTGACAGCTCCGGCCCGGCGGCGCCGCTGGCTCCCGGCCTGGCTCCCTCGCACTCAACTTACTTCTTTCTGGCTCTCTGGAAAGGGGAAGCGCCATCTTTGCGAGGCCGGCCCCGAGGTCTTTTGTCTGCGGCTGCGGGGCTCGGGGCCGGGGCTCCGGGCTCCTCGGGGGGTGGTGGCGGCGGCTGCGGCTGCTCCACGCTCTTGTCCTCCTCCGACGACATCCTAGTCACCAGGAAAGACACATGGACCCCGGGCCTCCTCCTGGGGGGCTCCTCCGCCGCCGCGGCCGCCGCCGCCGCCGCTGCTGCTCGGGTTCCTCCTCCCCGGCTCAGCTTCTCGCATTTCCCGCAGCCCCGGGAGCAGCAGCAGCAGGTACCGGGAGAGGCGGCAACATGGAGCGAGCAGGACACGCACTCACACACATCGGCGCGGGCGCGCGCACCTCCGCGCGCAGGGGCCGGGCGGGGGGCGGCGGGAGGGGCGCCGGCGGGCGGGGCGGACGGTGCGGGGCGGGGGCGGGGCGCCGCCGGGTGCGGGGCGGGGGCGGGGGCGGGCCGGGAGGAGCCGCGCGGGGGCGGGGCGGGGTGGCCGCGCCGGGCGCCAGGGGCGCCGGCCCGGGGTCTCCGCCCGTGGCCCCTCCCCCAGGGCCGCCCGGGGCGGGAGGAGAAAGGGGCCGCGGCGGGGAGCAGCGGGCCAGCCGTTAGGGGCCCCGCGGGGCGGTCGGGGGTTGCGCCCCGCGGCCACCCCTCCCCCGCCGTCAGGCGCGTCAGGCCCCGCGGCGGCGGCGGCGAAGTTTTGACAGCTGCTCCGGTGGAGGCGGAGGGCTCGGGGCTGCGCGAGCGCCGGCCCCTCAGCTTGCTCGCTCGCACTCGCGCTCACACACGTTCGCTCGCTCTTCGGGGCCGAGGAAGAGGAAGTTTTGCGGGTGTGCGTGTACCCCACACACACTACCGTGCCGTCGCGCCAGGCCCGCGCCGGGGCTCCCCCCCGGGCGGCCGCACCACAGACCTCTCAAACTCGCCGCCGTCTCGCCCACACACAACCTCCTCGACGTCCCCCGCCCTCTCCCCCTCCCCCCACTCCTCGGCCCCCCGCGCGCCGCCGCTGCCACTCACGGGGGTAGCTCCGCGCATGCGCCGCGCCCGCCGACGCGCCGCCGCTGACCTCACCGCCCCTCCCCCGCGCGGCCCCTCCCTCTGACGCGGCGCCGGTCCCGGCCAGCTCCGGCTCCGGCTCCGGCTCCGGCTCGGGAGGGTGCCAAGCTGCGGACACAGTGATCCGGGATCGGGGTCGCGGGACCGCGGGGCGGAGGGGGAAGAGGGAGCAGTGTAAACACTCGGCCGTACGCGGCGGGGCGGCGGAGCACACGTGCGCCCCGGGGCCCCGCGCCTGCCCCGGCTGTCCGTGTGGCTGTGCCGGGGGGAATGGAGAGCAGCTTCGCTGTGATCCGACTCCGCTATGCTTTCGGTGTTACAACGCCGTTTTCAAAAATTCAGGGATGGTTTATAAAGCTGTAAAGCAAAAACAACGATGACATTTTGAGGAATAAAACGCTTAAAGACAAAATGAACCAATAAAAACCCAACAACTTGATTTTAACGTGCAGTGTGTTGTGAAGAGGCAAGAACCGAAGTATTTCTAAGCCACCTTTCACCACACGTACAAACGGTACCAGAAAAATGGGGCCAGAGTTAGCCTGAAATTTGCGCTTTCCCAGGAAGAACAGTTACAAATAATGGAATTGTGGATTTCTTATGCTAATAGGTAACGGTTGGGCAATGTTCCATTCTGTGCTTTCTTTTCCATTCACTGTTGATTAGTATGTGGGAGGAAAAAATTATAGATTGAGTTGGGGGAAAATATTAAGACCTACCAACCACTTTGGGAAGGGTTAGGGTAAACTATCATTTAATAAGCATCTACTCTGGGCCCGGTACCAGAGGCACTTTCTTATCATGATTTCTTTAGATCTCCACAACATAGTTTTAATGTAAGGTAAAAATAACAGGCTCCTTTTCCAGCGATGTTGTTCGCCTTCCCTTCCTCGCAGTAGCTAGGATATTAACTTTGAACTATGTTTCCTACTTGGGCGAAATATACACAGACTTCTAGAGTCTATTCTAACTGAAAGCATAGTTTTTGAAATGGCTGAAATGAGGAATAAAGTAAGGTAGTCATTTGAATTCCTTCAGCGTTTAATCCCTGCTGGTTTTTTCAAGTTTACTAAATTTACAGCCAGAGGAAGTTTGGGATTGGGGAGAAGGCTGACAAGGTACATGCAAATTAAAAGTACCCAACTATTACACATAGAAATACAATTTATGACTAGTGATAACTTTATGATGTGGCTTAAAGTTTATTAATTACAAACATGAAAACTCACCTTTTTTTCATTTTTTTCTGCACATTCTACTTTATTTTTTAGTTATTAATTTTTTTTTTTTTTGGAGACAAGAGTCTTGCTCTGTTGCCCGGGCTAGAGTGCCGTGGCATAAGCCTACCTCACAGCAACCTCAAACTCCTGGGCTCAAGCGATCCTCCTGCCTTGGCCTCCCGTGTATCTGGGACTACAGTCATGCACCACCACACCGGCTAATTTTTTTTATTTTTCAGTTGTCTGGCTAATTTCTTTTTTTATTTTTAGTAGAGACGGGGGTCTCACTCTTGCTTAGGCTGGTCTCGAACTCCTGACCTCAAGTGATCCTCCCGCCTCAGCCTCCCAGAGTGCTAGAATTACAGGCTTGAGCCCCCACGCCCGGCCCACATTCTACTTTAAATAAAATACATTTTCAAAATTGGATTATTGATCCGAGTGTTTATCTGTGTTCATTCTGAAATCAGAATATTCATTTCCACTGTGAATTTCATATGCATAAAATTATATATCAGGATAATTTACTTGGAGTCACTTCTTCAGCCCTTCTGAGAACTTGTCAGTATATACAGATTGTAAGTCACTCCTGCTGTAGAGTTAAAAGAAAACAGAGGGACTAGGAGCAGAAAAGTGGGTAGAAATAGAGGTTTGTGCGGTAATTCTTCTGGAAAGATAAAAGACGATGACGGTGAGTAAACCCAGCCTCAAATCTCCATTCCTTCGGCCACTGTGAGCAGACAGGGAGTTGGGATCTGTTTTAAGGGAATTGATAGCAGGCTCTTTGGCATGACATTATCCTGGGTATAGCAAATAAAATATAACCCAGGAAGCCGAAAAAGAATTCAAGGAATACTTATTCAACATAAATAAAAGTCTTCCAGAGATGTTTCTTTCTCAGTCATCCAAATTACACAGCTCTAAGACCACAATGGCAAAAATCCAGAGGCAGGTAGCTGAGGTTCTGCAAAATTATAAAATCAGAAAGGCCTGAGCATCTGGAAATAGGGCCAAATGCAATAAAATAGTATGTCTACTTTCCAATAAGTATACATGTTAAACTGCATTTTTAAATATGGTAGATGTACACTAAACTGTTAACAGCAATCATCTCTGAAGGGTTGAATTACAAGGGTCTTTCACTTTCTAGAATATTTGAATCTTTCAGAGCACATACAGTAATCTTTTAATCATAAAGTAATATATATTTTTTAAATGTGGGGATGTTGGGTGAGGGTTGTTATCTGTAACAAATAAAAACCAACAGCTCAGGAAACTATATGCAAGGGAGATTTTTAGAGTCTCGCAAACAAGTGACAGTGAATAAAAATTAATACTACAGTATCCATTCTTTCTAATGGAAGGCCTATAAAATGTCACTGATACTGTCTTTATTTACAGTGTATTCATTATTGTTTTATTTCAGTGAATGTAAAAATATTTATAAGGCTCTTCCACAGGTTTACAACTAAATGTCCATCCCTTTTGTTTTCCCATAAGGTCTCAAATTCCTCAGGGTTTCGTAGTAAACAAGTTTTTGCAGTTGTGGAAGGATCAATGAACACTTAAATTTTAAATGTTATAATTTTTGTCATATTTTTACTGTTAAAGTTGTACTTTTTTTTTTTTGGAGACAGAGTCTCTTTCTGTTGCCCGGGCTAGAGTGCCGTGGCATTAGCCTAGCTCACAGCAGCCTCAAACTCCTGGGCTCAAGCAATCCTCCTGCCTCAGCCTCCCGAGTAGCTGGGACTACAGGCATGCACTACCATGCCCGGCTAATTTTTTCTGTATATATTTTTAGTTGTCCATATAATTTCTTTCTATTTTTAGTAGAGACGGGGTCTCGCTCTTGCTCAGACTGGTCTCGAACTCCTGACCTTGAGCGATCCTCCTGCCTCCGCCTCCCAGAGTGCTAGGATTACAGGCTTGAGCCACTGCGCCTGGCCAAAGTTGCACTTTAAAGAGTTGCAGTCATAGTCTACTATTTTTGTCCTTTATTTTTCAATAGCAAAAGGTTTTAAAAAGAATTGTAATCAGTTAAAATTAGTTCATATTTAGTCCGTAGTGCATTTTTGGTTTTAGAAATTCATCTTGCGCTGGGCAAGGTGGTGCACATCTTATGGGGGAGGCTGAGGTAGGAGAAGCACTAGAGTCCAGGAGCTTAAGACATGACTGCACCTGTGAATGGCCACTGCCTTCCATCCTGGCCAACACAGCGAGACCCTGTCTTTAAATAAATAAAAATTTTTAAAAATTTCATATTGCTTTACATAAGTTATTTCTGGAATGTTTATCATATACCTGTGTGATGGAAAAGTTAAAGGAAGAAACTGAGAAGGAAACAAACAGAACAATCATCTTCAAAAGTAATCTATATGTAAGACTATGAGGCATCAGTAGATGTTTTGCAGTACATTTTACATAAATATGAATCTTGCCCTTGAGGCAACTAGAAAACAGACATGGAAGAATGTACAAATAGAAATATTAAATATTTACATCCGTTGTGTACAAGACCATAGTTTTAAAAGAAATGCATCTGTGGGAATTAGGGGGAAGGACAGGGTGAGAGAAATCATAGCAAACAGCTATGTCTCTCCAGAAGAGGGTGGCACAGAAAACATTCTGCTGGCAAGTGCCATAAACTAGAAATTTTCAAGTGACAAGTGGTGATTAGGATCACTGTGAAAAAGGTCTCTCCCTCTCTCTCCCACACACTTTCTCAGATTCAGCTCCTTTATAGATATACAAGACTACTGTTGGATGCCTACGGCTGCCACAACAAAGTCCCACGAACTGGGTGGCTTAAAACAAAAGAAATTTATTCTCTCAGAGATCTGGAGGCCAGAAGTCCAAACTCAAGGTGTCAGCAGAGCTAGTTCCTTCTGGGAGGCTCTGAGGAAGAGTCTTTTGCACGCCTCTCTCTTAGCTTTTGGTCATTGCCACAAACACTGGTGTTCCTCGTGGTGTAGACCCGTCACTCCAGTCTCTGCCTCTGTCATTTGATGGCCTTCTTCCCTGGGCCTCTCTGTGTCTTCCCCTGGCATTCCCCTGTGTGTCTGGCTCCTCTCCTCTGCTTTAAGGGACCCCAGTCATATTGGACGTAGGGCCCACCTCACTCCAGTACGACCTCATCTTCATTAACCACATCAGCAAACAACCCAATTCCCAAATAAGGTCAAATTCTGAGGTTCCAGGAGGATGTGAATTTGGGGGGAATACTCTTCAATGCAGTATCACTACCAAACAGCCTATTATGGATGCTAACCCACAGACCAAAATGCATGTTGTTACAAAAATTTATGTAAAAGGGCTAATTGCATGCAAACTTTTCCTGGTACAAGAAAAAAAAATTACATTTTGTTTTAAATCTAATATATTTATCTGAAGGATAAATAAAACCCTTCAAAGTGATTTTAACAATGACAAGGTTCACATGGTAAAAAGTACAATTGTGATTTGGTAGTTCTGTGGTTAGTTTGATCTGTACAGAAGTACATCGAGAAAATTCAGTCTAAAAATTACTGTTTGGGGCCTGTGTTATGACAATGGCTGTCTTTGGGGGTCACAGACAATGATCCCCACTGTCCCCTGTTCTATGCAGTCACGCAGGAGAGGATTTCACAACACCACCTTCTGTACTCTTGCATCAGAAGTGGGATGTACAGTCCCACTTACCACCCTACAGGCTGAAGCACAAATCCCCTGGCCCCGCTAACTGGGTCCTGGAGAGCCCCGTGCCTGGCAGCCACCGTGCGCAGCTCCTCTCCACGCCTGCCCTTGCCACCCAAACTCCAGTCTTCAGAACTACTTTTGATGGACGACACACTTCAGGACGACAAACATCCCAGGCTGTCCCCATCCCACTCCCCCTTTCCACTAGTGCCCAGTTCCTACTTCCTTTTGTTTCATTTTCTTCAGCTCTCAGTCCAGACCTCTGCTGTCCCATGAGGATGCTATGTGTCCCCCTAGGTGCTTCCACAACACCTCGCACCTTCCCCAGTCACAGCTCTCGTCACCTGCAAGGACAGTGCGCGATTACCTGTCTGCATCCACCCTCAGCCCAGCGGAGGCAGCGACAGTTACCCGCCTCACGTATCCTAACATTCAGCAGCAGCGGCTCCACAAGTGGTTGTGGAATAAGTGAAATAAATATGAAAATGTACGTTAGGTGTTAGAAAAAGAGTTAGGATGATCCTTTACAGGAGTGTTTTTTTTTGTTTTAATTTAAGTTTTGGTTTTTTTTGAGTCTCGCCCTGTCACCCTGTGTAAAGTGCAGTGGCATCATCATAGCTCACTGCAGCCTCCAACTCCTGGGCTCAAGCCATCTTCCTGTCTCAGCCTCCCGAGTGGCTGGGACTACAGGCGCCCATCACCACACCTGGCTAATTTTTCTATTTTTAGTAGAGACAGGGTCTCCGTCTTGCTCAGGCTGGTCTCAAACCCCTGATCTCAAGCAATCTGCCCGACTCAACCTCCCAGAGTACTAGGATTACAGGAATGAGCCACCACATCCAGCCAAGGAGTGCTTATTTTTTAACAAAAGAAACTCTATCTTTATAGACAATGTATACATGCATACTTTGCTACATTTTTTGTTGGTTGTTACCTTTTACATTTTCTTTCCCTTGAGACAGAGTCTTGCTCTGTCACGTGGGCTAGATGGCAATGGCCTTATCACAGCTCACTGCAATTTCAAGCTCCTGGGCGTAAGCCATCCTCCCGCCTCAGCCTCCCAAGTAGCTAGGACTACAGGTACATGCCACCACACCTAGCTAATTTTTTCTATTTTTTTGCAGAGACAAAGTCTCAATATGTTGCTCAGGCTAGTTTCGAACTCCTGGCCACAAGTGTCTCTCCCACTTGGGCCTTCTAAAGTGCTGGGATTACAGGCGTGAGCCACCAAGCCTGACTACTACATTTTACATTTCGACAACAATACAGGCAAGTCATCTTTGCTCCCTTAACCAACATTTGTTATGTGACACTTTCCTCAGTGTTGCGGGCTTTCAGAAGCCTGGACATGGATGCTTATTTCTAATGGAGTTTCTAATGGAGTCTCTAAAATCAAGAGGTCAAAATAGTCATCCATGGTCTTCAGACAAATGATATCTCCTTAGAAACATTTCTCTGAGCCAAGATAATGTTGAGGGGGAAATTATTACAGAATAGCACATAATATGTGTCATACAATCTGCTTATGTAAAATTGTGTAAATCTATAATTCTCTTTTTTTTTCTTTTTTTTTTTTTATTCTTTTCCTGCATACATAGAAGATAAAATCTATAATTCTCTATGTGTGCATATAATATATGTAAAGGAGTAATGCTCATCAAAATGTGAACAATGGTTATTTCTGGGTTGAGATTCCAAATGATCACTACTTTCTTTGCACCTTTTAACTTTTATAATGAATGGCCATCTTTACAAAAGCAATCAAGTTGTTTTTCAAAGGAAACATTTTTTTCTCCAAAATTATCTCCTTTTTAGCCTTAATTACATTTAACTTTCATGATGATATATTCCATCCCCCCCCCCCCGACTTTTTTTGAGACAGGGTAGCATTCCGTGGCATCAGCCTAGCTCACAGCAACCTCAAACTCCTGGGCTCAACCAATCCTCCTGCCTCAGCCTCCTGAGTAGCTGGGACTACAGGCACATGCCACCATGCCCGGCTAATTTTTCTGTTTTTAGTAGAGACGGGGGAGCGCGGAGGGTCTCACTCTTGCTCAGGCTGGTCTGGAACTCCTGAGCTCAAGAGATCCTCCTGCCTCGGCCTCCCAGAGTGTTAGGATTACAGGCGTGAGCCACCGCACCCAGCCTTTCCTTTTCTTTTTGGCCATCGTCTCCTCTGTGGAAATACTAAACCAATGCCCACTGTGCTATGACGACTCCTGACTTGTGTCATCATTTTCTCAGGGACATCTGCCATTAACCAAAGAAGCAGGGTTTTTCCAAAGGAAAATGGTATTGCACTGTCTTTCCCTTAATCTGAATAGATATATTTATCATTTCCACCTGGTGCTCTACCTAACACCTATCAGATGCTCAGTTCATTTGGTACAAACCTGTTTCCACTGCTAATCTCTAAATTCCTGTCTTTGTATTCCTCACTACATTGAGCACAGCGGGTGCTCAGTAGACGTGTTAAACTGAGGCAGAATCATGTTGCTCCAATAAGCTCTACCTGAGGAAAGGAGGGAGGAGTGAGGGAGGGAAGAAGGGAGAATGCAGAGAAATAACTAAAATACTAAGGGCTGAGGGGAGGGTGGGGGGCGATTAGCATTTAGACCGCAGGGCCCAGCTCAGTTCCCCGTGGCCTCCTACCTCCCTACCAGGAGGGCGCTTGCCTCGTCCTCCTCCAGGTCCACGTCTATTTGTACATCTGTGGGTTGTCAGCATCTTTCCCTCCCTTGTCTTTACCAGCCTCTGCCAGCTCAGTGACATCACTGGCATTGGGAATTGTCACACAGGCATACACGCTGTGCAGCCTCCCACACCTGCACCCTGACAGACCAACAGGCACCTTAAGGAACCTGATGAACAGAACAAACTGATAAGGTAGCCAAAAATGGCAAAGGCAGACAGACAGCAAAACACGGCTAGTATTACACAGCACTGCAAGAGAAAGCAAAACAAAACACAGACATCATCTCTCCGTTCCCTCTCAACCCTCCCCCCACCGAAAAACCCAGCTTCATCAGGAATTTGAAGTGGGTAGGTATTTTCACCTGATTTCCTCTTCATTGTCTTCAAAGTTGAAACAGAAGTTTCAGGCCTGGTGCAGAGGTGTGTGTACCTCCACTGCTGACAACAGGGCCTGTCGTCTACCTGCTGGTAGGGCCTCCCCTATCCTAACCATCCTTCTGTGACCTCAGTCCCTACCCCTGTTCCATTTGCCACTTTGTGACTTCATCAGTTAAAGATCCTGTTTCAGCTACCAAGGTCCAGAGATTCCAAAAGCCCAGTTCCTTTACAGAATCAATTTGGGGGCTGGTTTTAGGACTGAGCTCTCGCTGATCATCCCGGGGCGCACAGGGGAGCACCCATCCAGTTTGGCATCTTCATATTTCAGTTGATGGGTGTCTGGCTCCTTGTTTCCACTGACCCCTTGAGTCCTTCAGTGACTGGTGTCAAGGCCACCCCTGCTGCTGTTTCTAGAGCATGTCTGCAGCACACAGTGATCTCCCCTCTGCTCAGGCCACGGACAGCAGAGTCCCTTCAGCCCTGGAGCTGCCCCAGCGTTTGGAGCAGAGTCCGAGGGAGGGCCCGGGGAGCCTGGGGGAGGAGGAGCAGCACCTGCTGAGCAGCACAGCCGCAGTGCAGGCCCTGGCCAGCGTCATCCGGCCTTGCTACGGCCCGCATGGCCGGCAGAAGCTGCTGGTGACCACTAAGGGAGAAACAGTGTGCACGGGGCATGCCGCTGCCATCCTCAGGGCCCTGGAGCTGGAGCACCCAGCGGCCTGGCTCCTCCGGGAAGCAGCGCAAACCCAGGCAGAGAACAGTGGGGATGGCACGTGCTTCGTGGTCCTTCTGACAGAAGCCTTGCTGCAGCAGGCAGAGCACCTGCTGAGGGCCGGCCTGCCCCGCCCCCAGCTCCGGGAGGCCTACGCCACAGCCGCCGCGGAGGTCCTGACCACACTGCCCACGCTGGCCATCCGATCTCTGGGTCCTTTGGAAGATCCATCCTGGGCCCTCTATTCTGTGATGAACACCCACACCCTGTCCCACACGGGCTACTTGACCAAGCTGGTGGCCCACGCATGCTGGGCTACCAGGGAGCAGGACGGCAGCTTCAGGGCTGAGCAAGTCGGGGTGTGCACACTGCAAGGAGGGACGCTGGAGGACTCCTGCCTCCTCCCAGGGTTGGCGATATCTGGGAAGCTCTGTGGGCAAATGACCGTCGTGTTAAGCGGGGCCAGGGTGGCTCTCTTTGCTTGCCCCTTTGGTCCTGCCAGTTCAAATGCACCGGCAACTGCCCGTCTCTCTAGTTCTGCTGACCTGGCTAAATTTAGGAAAGGAAGCGAGCAGTTAATAGAAAAGCAAGTAGCCCAGCTGGCAGCCATGGATATTAACGTGGCAGTGGTATGGGGGGAAATCGATGAGAAGAGCCTCACCCTGGCGGACAAGCACTGCATCATGGTGATTCAAGCCAGGTCCCGGGCGCAGGTGGCTTACCTCAGCAGGGTGTTCGGCACACCTTTGCAGCTTCGTCTGCTCCCTCCCCAGAAGCCAGGGAGGTGCCAGCGGGTCTACAGACAGGAGCTGGGAGAAGATGTGACTGTGGTATTTGAGTGGGAAGGGACAGGCACACCTGCCCTCACCGTGGTCCTCAGGGGAGCCACACCCCAGGGGCTGCGGGGCGCAGAGCAGGCTGTCTACCACGGCATCGACGCCTACTTCCAGCTGTGTCAAGATCCCAGACTGATTCCAGGAGCAGGGGCCACGGAGATGGCTCTGGCGAAAATGCTGTCGGATAAAGGAAGGAAACTGGACGGGCCGAACGGTCCTGCATTCCTGGCATTTGCCGGGGCCCTGAGGTCTCTTCCTAATACCTTGGCAGAGAATGCAGGCCTAGTTGCCTCCGATGTGATGGCAGAAATGAGTGGAGTTCATCAAGTTGGGAACTTCCTCATTGGCGTGGGAGCCGAAGGGATAATAAATGTGGCCCAGGAGGGGGTGTGGGACACCCTAACAGCCAAAGCCCAAGCGCTTCGAGCAGTAGCTGAGGTGGTGCTGCAGCTCGTGATGGTAGATGAAATCGTAGCAGCCAAGAAAAGCCCCACGCAGCCGCAGGTCTTGCCTCCTGACTCTAACACAAAGAAACACCCACCTCCGATGAAGAAAAAGAATCCTTGGAATAATAAGTAACAACATCTTCAATAAAATGGGCATTGCCAAGGAGGGCAGAATCACCCCGAAAATGAATGTTTGCCTTATTTATTTCCTTCCTGTTTGGTACTTTAGAGTCAGTTTCTATAGATAAAAACAACATGAGGGAACATCAAAGTTCTTTTCCCTGACTTTTCTTCTGATTATTTTTCATTTCCTGTTTCTTTCCAATCAGATTCTATTCCTTTCCTATGACAACAGTGGGATTCAACTCTATTTTAAAGATTTTTAAATTGAGTGCCTATCTGAGCTTTGGGGATGCAAAAAAAGTACAGTAATCCCTTCCCAAGTACTCGAGCACTCCTGGCATGATAGTCGAATGTATGTGGACTTATGTCGAGATGCCACTTTAGCACTCTGAAAACATCAGTGGCCAGTCATTCCTGCCATGGTTACTTGAAAAAAGAAGGGAATACCATTTTAAGGCAAAAAAAAGGTAGGAAAAGGAGCTGTAGCAGGTGGAAATTTAATTTTTTTTTTTTTTAAGTCTAGGGCATAGATCACAGAAGAACACACTTCTTAGGACTGTGCTAAGGATGTTGTGTAGGCAAGGCAAGTGCTGGGCAGAGGGGGACCCGGGATTGGATGTCCCTGGGCATTAAAGAGGGGTCTGCGCAGAGCTGAGTGGGTTCCGCACAGATTATCCAAAGCCTTTTCCACGTTAGCCATTCAAGTTACTCTGCCTCTTCAGGACCAAAGCAGAACCTAGGGGCAGAATCTAGGAAACGAGAAGCTGAAATCTCTAAAAACCCTAAAACCAAAAAAAGCATTAGATATCTGGGGAGAGACCAGACTCAAGAAGCCAGCGTTTTATAGCATGCATTTTAGCTGCTATTAATAAAGCATAACAAAGTTTTAAGCTTCCTGCTGGAACTCTAAAGAAGTAAAGTCCTGAAAAGCTTTTAATGAGCAAAGGATAAGTAGAAATGCATAGAACTATGTTCATTACTAACTTGAGAAATATAAAATACCATTGATACACCTTTATGTGTTTTGTCTTCATCCTTACCTTTTAGTGATTATAACTAAGGGCTTTCCTATTTGTTATCTCTTGCTCTCAAGTTTCCAATTGTTCCCACAAAGTCTCAAACTCCATAATAATAGTGATGATGGCACAAATAGTAAACATTTCAAAGCAGTTCAAAGGCACTTTACATAAATTTACATAACAAGACCCAGCTCTACAAAAAATAAAAAGATTAGCCCTGAGTGGTGGTGCATGCCTGCAGTCTCAGCCACTTGGGAGGCAGAGGAAGGAGACTCACTTTACCCCAGGAGTTCCAGGCTGCCATGAGCTATGATTGGGCCACTGCACTCCAGCCTGGGTGACAGAGTGAGACCCTGTCTCAAAAAAATAAAAAAATAAAAAAAAAATTATTTAATCACCCAAACAACTTTGTGAGAAAGAAACTTGACCATCTCTCAGTTTCAGGACACACCACTGAGATTTAGAAAACATAATTGACCAACGTTAAGTAAGTAAAACAGGGAAACCCATTCTCTCATGCATCGTTTTATTGCCCCAATCACAAATTTTTCCATTTTGGATGTTTTCCTATGATTAGGGGAGAAAGTATGTCTCAAAATGGCCCTTTGAAAATTTACAATTACTGTTTTTTTAAAATCAGATAAAAGCCATGTTTATATTGTAAAACATGAAGACGGCTCCTCCTGCTCACAGAAAACATTTTAGTTATAAATCCAAGACACATGCAGGCCAAAAATATAACGTAGTATATTTTAAATGTCCTAAAAGTTTGACACACAAGGGACTTTTCAATAATTTCTTTGGGGGGAAATCACCTTGCAACATTTCATTACCATCTCCTTTTTCCCTAGACAGAGAGACAGACACACAATTGTGTATCTGAAAAAGCAAGTTAAAAGTAACATCAAGAGCAGCCTTACTAGGGACAAAGTGTGGCAGATACAAATTTAATTGGCTTATGTTGCTAAGAGCTTGAAAGGTAAAAACACCTGACTTAAACTGGAAACTTGAAGAGACAGAATGCTTGTGTCTTATAGGGGGAGGTCCAGGAGCTTGTGCTACTGAAGTCCCCTGATTTGCTCTGTTTCCTATCCACCCCAGGACTGGTTTAATCTGCTCTTCAATTCTGTGTGTGGACTGCCAAGTATCCTTTGTGAACTAAAAATCTCAAACTCATCGCCCCCAACAGCTGACTAAATGGACCCCCCCCTTGGCCAAGGGGACCCCAGAAATACTCTAAAGCTGAGTGCTGGCCATGAAAAGGGAGGTCAGACACATTCATCATGCCCTCCTTTCCCTTCCTGGAGATGTCCTTTCTAACTCATTTGCAGGCCTAAGGCTATAAAAGACAAAGCTTAAATCACACCTGCAGGTCATCAGTTACTTAACAGCTCACTTGAATCTGGGGATATAGCTGGTGACTTGTCTCTGATCAACAGACTTCCTTACCTTACCTTAAAACATTCCAAACCTTTAGACAAAGCTTCATTTCTTTCTTTCTTTTTTTTTTTTTTTTTTTGAGACAGAGTCTCGCTTTGTTGCCCAGGCTAGAGTGCCATGGCGTCAGCCTAGCTCACAGCAACCTCAAACTTCTGGGCTTAAGCGATCCTCCTGCCTCAGCCTCCTGAGTGGCTGGGACTACAGGCATGTGCCACCATGCCCGGCTAATTTTTTCTATATATATTTTTTAGTTGTCCAGATAATTTCTTTCTATTTTTAGTAGAGATGGGGTCTCGCTCTTGCTCAGGCTGGTCTTGAACTCCTGACCTCGAGCGATCCACCCGCCTCGGCCTCCCAGAGTGCTAGGATTACAGGCGGGAGCCACTGCGCCTGGCCAAAGCTTCATTTCTTTAACCAATTACAAATCAAAGCATCCTTAAACCCACCTATAACCTGTAAGCTCCCGCTTTGAGATGTCTACTTTTTTGGGCCGAACCAATGTATGCCTTCCATGGATTGATTTATGACTTTACCTGTAACCCCTGTCTCCCTGAAATGTATAAAACCAAACTGTAACCCAGCCACAGCATGTCCACTTGCTCAAGGCTTCTTGGGCGTTGCTTTGGGCCATGGTCCTCAAATTTGGCTCAGAACAAATCTCTTTATTTTTTTTTTATTTTTTTTTATTTTTATTTATTTATTTTTTTAGTTATTTATTTTTATTTTTCACTTCCTGTTTGTGATCAAGAACAAATCTCTTTAAATTATTTTACAGAGTTTGGCTTCTTTTCTGTTGACATCTTCATATAAATCTCCTTGAGTTGGCCAGAGCTGGGTTCCTCTTCTTGTAATCTAGAGAATATTAACTGCTCCAGAAGGGAAGAAAATGTTACAAAACAGCCAAGGTGATTTCCATGGGCAACTGGCAGGAACGGCTTTGGGAAGAGGATAGAATAGAAAGTTGTTCTAAGGTGAAAGTGTTTGAATTTGGGGTTTCTTTTAGCATCACTTGAGGGCCATCTCCTGTCTCCCAACATGTCTTCTAAGCTCTTGCAACTTAAACTGTGATCCATGAACCAGCAGTATCAGCATCATTCAGGAGCATGTTAGAAATGCAGAGTCCCAGGTGTCCCCCATCAGCACCATGTGCCATCGGTGTGTATGTTAAAGCTTGAGGCACACTGACCTCAGCAATAATCCCAATGGCTACTCCTTGATTATGCCTAGAATTTATGTAGCGTCTTTAATATCACATGTAACTGTCCTTTTCTTTTTTTTATTCTTTTTTTTTTTTAACTGTCCTTTTCTTTATTTTTATTTTTTCCTTTTTTCTGAAAAATGTCCTTGTCCTGTGTCCTCTTTAAGTGTCAAAACGTATGACTCAGACATCAAGTCGGCTTCTTTCTCCTACTGATGATGGACAAGTTGACCAGAATATGACCTCAATTTAGCCAGATCCACATCCTGCTTCCAAGGTGATAGGATCAAGGTCTCCTAGCGTGTAAGATGTCGATTCTCCAAAGGCCTTGGCCTTGGGCTTGGCTCCATGTTTCTCTTCCAGGACGTGCTTCTCTTCAGTTCAGTTCAATTTCAGAAACGACAACTCCTAGAGTACATTCTCTACAAGACTTGCCGTTGGTGACTTGCCTGTTTTCCCATCCCAGATCCCTTTCACCTTTGAGACATTAGCAGACAGTAAAAGCCAAGATCTGGAGAAAACAGGGAATGAAAATGAGAACGTCTGAGTCCTGGGAAATAAAGGAGATGGGAGCCTGACTTGGATGGTGAAGGTTGGGGCTAAGCCCTGCGAACCGTTCATCCATTTAGGCAGCAGAGAGCATCGACCTAAGACTTCACACTCCAAAAATATTGGAGTTCTGACAAAGAAAAAGTCATCAATTTCAAACCATGAGAAGAAGTACGCAGCCCGAGCAAGCACAAGACACTGTTAAGTATTAACTGGCGGGCTATTTCCTGTGCGATACCTGTACTTAACAGGGTGCTGCTGCCCAGAGGGAAAGCTGTCCTTGCTGCACTGAAATGCCAAAACTTGCAGTAGACACAGGGATTCCAAAAGCAGCTGCTCCAACTCATCCCCTAAAACATTACACACTGTTCCTCTCCGCACAGGCCCCCCACAAAGGTTAAAGATCCTCTTTCCTAACTGGGGAGGAAGAGGAAGAAGGTTGGGGTGGGAATGAGAGAGACAGTAGGATCTCTGAGAGGGACTCTGCTCACCTCCCAGCAGGCTCCAAGGAGTGGGGTGGGGAAAGGATGGTATTATAGAAGCTCCAAAAGTGTTTGAGGCTCTGAGAACAGAGGAGATTCTCTGCTTCCGATTTGGAACCCTGGGGCCCCTGAGGAGTTCAGTGTGCCAACTCGACCCACAGCTGTAGGGCAGGAACGGCTGGGCCCAGGGGCAGAGGCGGAGCCAGGGTGGCTGAAATGATGGTCTGTGGTGCAGAGCAGCCTCAGAGAGCAGCCAGAGTTCCCTGTGCCAGGATAAGTGCCTGCCAGGGATTTGAGGGTGTGACCCCTGAACCCTGAGGGCATTTCAAGGTCATAGCAAGAGATAGGATTGTAGATTTTATCAGAGGTCAGAGAAAGACCGCAGGACACCAATATGCTGCGTCAGCCCACGGACTGGAGGCTAATCTTGGGGTGCAGGAGAGAAGGTGAAGAAGGAGATGAAGAACTGACTTGGTTTGGAGTGATGGGGAAAAACCATGAATTATTCCATCCGGCAGAAGGGGCTGGAAATAGAAATAGTGAGATTATTTAGTTATAAAAAGATAGTACACATACTTCCTACACAGTTGGGTTCAGGCCGTGAAAATTCAAATTCTACAAATGTGAATATCAAATGAGGACTTCAGACACTGTTCCCCATGTACTACCAACAGAGTTCGACAGTAGTTACTGTGGTGCTACGCAAGAGAGACTCCATACCGGTTAGCTAAACAACGGTAATCTTTTTGTAACACAGCACATATTTGAGATGCACTTTTATAAATTATATAGGTTGAAAAAAATGGCTAAAAGTTTTCTTTTAACTCACTGAATGCATCATAAAGGAAAGGTGGATCCCAGTGAGTTCAGGGAACATATGCCTCTCCAGAATGAAAAACATTTGCATATTAAGATCAACATTCATTTTTTTAAATGGCTTAACACTTATGTATTCTGCCTCCTTTGCCCACTGACTCCAAAACCATAGCACTGTGGAGTCCCCCCCCACATGCACACACTGCGGCTCCTGACCTGATTTTACCCTCTTGGCTGGCACCCCAAGTTCTAGAACAGCATCTCCTCTTCAGAACAGAACAAGGTCTATCAGCTAATCTAAGACTTCCTTGTGTAGATGCAAAATATTACATTTCATATTTCATTTCTATGTTCATTTTGATTGAAAACTTTCTACTTCAATTTTATTAGTGTAATTTTGTTTATAAAAGGCATAGTACTCCATGAACCAAGACTGAAATATTGTTTCATGTGAAAAATATTTTCAAAAATTATTTGTGATGCTTTCTACGTTAATTTTTTTTTTTTTTTTTTAAGACAGAGTCTCACTCTGTTGCCCAGGCTAGAGTGCCCTGGTGTTAGGCTAGCTCACAGCAACCTCAAACTCCTGGGCTCAGGGGATCTTCCTGCCTCAGCCCCCGAGCAGCTGGGACTACAGGCGTGCACCACCATGCCCAGCTAGTTTTTAGTAGAGACAGGGTCTTGCTGTTGCTCAGGCTGGTCTCACATTAGATTTTTTTTTTTTTTTTTTTTTGAGACAGAGTCTCTCTCTGTTTCCCAGGCTAGAGTGCCATGGCATCAATCTAGCTCACAGCAACCTCAAACTCCTGGTCTCAAGCAATCCTCCTGTCTCATCCTCCCATGTAGCTGGGGACTACAGGCAAGCACCACCACACCTGGCTAATTTTTTCTATTTTTAGTAGTTCCAGGCTAATTGTTCTATTTTTTTGTTTGTTTTTTCAGTAGAGACGGGGTCTTGCTCTTGCTCAGGCTGGTCTCGAACTCTTGACCTTAAGTGATCCTCCAGCCTGGGCCTCCCAGAGTGCTAGGATTACAGGCGTGAGCCACCTTGCCTGGCCTCACATTAGATTTTAATTTGAGAAGAATCTATACATGTCTTCATTTCTGAAATGAGGCCAACCAAGTACAGTGGCTCATACTTGTAATTCTAGTACTTTGGAAGGCCAAGGTGGGAGGATCGCTAGAGCCCAGGCTTTTGAGAACAGCCAGGGCAACATAGTGAAACTCCATCACTAAAAAAAAAAAATAGAAAAAACAAATTAGCTGGATGTAGTGCCATGTGCCTGTAGTCCTAGCTACACAGGAGGGTGAGGCAGGAGGACGACTTGAGTCCAGCAGTTAGAGGTTGCAGTGAACTGTGATTGTGCCACTGCACTCCAGCGTGGCAGACAGAGGGAGACTCTGTCTCAAATAGTTTTTAAAAAAAATTCCTGAAACTAAATAGGGAACATGAAAAAATATACCCAGATGTTCCTGAAATTTAAAGGCTTTATTCAGATGTTCAGCATCACACCACAAAGATACAATCCATGAAGTCTGATGTGCTAAGGCCACATTCAGAAGATAAGATTTCCTATTTTTGTGTGGATTTTTATTTTGCCCTATGCTGTGATCTGTACTATGTAGTAGATAATGAGAATTTCATTAAAGACTTAAAATATGGAAAATTAATGCAATAAATATTTATTCAGAGGACATATTTCTATTTCCTTTTTTATCATATTTTACTTCATTTTCTATCATCTTACAAATTCATTAGGTATAATTACTTTTTCTCCACCTCTCATATTTTATAATATTTTCTGTACATTCTTTGTTTTTTTCACTGGTTGATTTCAAACCTCGAATCATGTATTTTTCAGCCATTTCCTAATTTCTTTGCCCCTGGTCTCCACTTTTCCATTAATTTCTCTTGGTTCTTATTACTACAAGCAATTCATTTTGTTTGCCTTGTATTTCACCTATGGCTTCTGAAATGCCTGCTCTGGCTTACTCTTTTCCATCTTTGTCAAGTTTATTTTTCCTGGCAGTTTCAGGAGGATAATTCCCTATTTTCTCCTCAACTGCTGGATTTCCTTTTCATAAATTTAATTCCTTTTCTTTTTTTTTTTTTTTTGTTTTTACAGCCAACATCATACTGATTAATTCCTTTTCTTTCATTTTTTTTCTCTTTACTGAGCACTTCAGCTTTCATTTTCATAAAGTCTTCCTCCTCTTTTATCTAGTGAATACTTGTAAACTTTCCTATTTTTGACATCCAAATAATGGGCTTCTAGGAATGCTGACAGCTAAAAATCTCCTCTCATTCTATATAGAAACAATGCGGTCCTGGAAGTCAGTACAACTACTCGTAATATATTTCAAGTCATAGCAGGGTACACTTGGGTTTATTACTGTAATTTGAACATTTATTAAGTGTCAACCCAGTGTTAAGAACTACCCAGTGGGCTGGGCATGGTGGCTCACACCTGTAATCCTAGCACTCTGGGAGGCCAAGGCGGGAGGATCTCGAGAAGTCAGGAGTTTGAGACCAGCCTGAGCAAGAGCAAGACCCCGTCTCTACTAAAAATATTAAGAAATTAGCTGGACAACTAAAAACATATAGAAAAAATTAGCCGGGCATGGTGGCGAATGCCTGTAGTCCCAGCTACTTGGGAGGCTGAGGCAGGAGGATCATTTGAGCCCAGGAGTTTGAGGTTGCTGTGAGCTGGGCTGATGCCACAGCACTCTAGCCCGGGCAACAGAGCGAGGCTCTGTCTCCAAAAAATAAAATGAACTACCTAGAAACCACAATTCACCTTGGTCCACAGGAAAGTATCTCAATCAGGCGAATTCACCATTTTCAAATATGAAAAAGTCGACAAAAGAGAGATGGCAGACAGAGTCACATGCTTCTGTCTGCCAGGACAACTGACATGCAGTCGATGGTCAGCTCGTTGGATGAATGAGTGCAGCCTTTGAAAGCTGTGGGATGGTGTGGCTGCTGTGAGGACACCCACTCAGACCTCCTGCTGCAGGTGTGACTGACTGAGAACCCCAGCTGCTGTCCCCAGAATCTACCAGCACCACATTCACAAGACCTGGTTTCCTACAGGCTGTTCCCAGCCAGTGACTGAGTGATAATAAGACTCCTCTGGCGAGAACCTGGGCTCAAGCGCTCTTGGCTGGCAGGGCCCAAACCACCGCAGAGCTGCACTGCAGTCTGAGAGCTTCCTACCTACTCTGCTCCTTGCCTTCCCCATCTTGGGGACCAGATTTCCCTGCCTCCTCCCACTCCCTCCCGTTTTTCCCCCATCAGTGTTTTCCCCCATACATCTCTCCTATGACAATCTTCTTGGCATCTGTTTTTCAGAAGACCTGAACTAGCAGGGGATGGTAAAATATAAAAATACTTTGTAAAAGGTTGTCTCCTCCTAGTAGTACATTTGCCCTCACAAGTCAGCGACTCTCCACTCCTCAAATGTCGGTCAAGGAGAGAATTTCAATTTATAACTAACCACCACACCAATCTCCCATCCTAAGAGCCACTCCCTATGCCACTCCCTAATGGTACACTGAGGGCCACACCTCAACTACACCCTCCCCACCTCGCCCTAACAAGGACACACACACACACACACACACACACACACACTTCACTCTTTCTTAAGTGCCATTATTCATTTGGAGCCAAGTAAGCTTATTCTTTGAAGGTACCCTCCCTTTCTCCTCTTAATGAAGCATCATTACTACACTAATCATAATACCAATATAATGCTTTGCATAATAATAGGGTTTTTTTCTACTTTAACAAGCCTTTTATATACACATTATCTCATTTGATCCTCATAATAACAGAGTGTAGACAAGACCAGTACTATTGGCCTTATTTTACAAAGAAAGAAAGTGAGTCTCCGACTTATCTCTATGGGTGTCAATTTCCAAGTCTGCCCGATGAAGGTCTGAACCCTGTGACCCCTAAGAATTCTTCCACTTCTAGGGGGTCACAAATGAAAAGAAAATAAAAAGAATTCTTCCACTTCTAAGATTGTATAATTTCCATAATTTGTCTGAAATCACAAAGTTAGGTAGTGGCAGATTAGGGACATGAGAGAATGACGTGGTGCCAGGCTGATTCTCTCATACCATATCTTTGCTGGCAACAGCAATAGCTAACAGTTATCAGCTGTCCTGTGTGCCCTGCAGGGCACTGTTGAATGCCTACTCAGCATCTGTCGTCCCCTCCCCCATGCCTAAAATATTGAGATCTCATACACACTTAATGGAGAAGCTGACCCCACCTGCTCCGAGGATGTGCGCTGCTGATTGATTTAACCTGGTCATCATTTTCCATTCACCTGGCCACGGTCCTTCGGGGACTTAGGGGACTCTGGCCTAGAATGCAGGAACTGAAGTAGCTTCCTCCTAGTGGACATAAATTAGGAAGCATTGGTTTCTAATGCTACTGGCAGCCTCTTTGTGGCCCTGAGGGGAAGCCGTGGGATTCTTGTTTGGAACTGATAGTTTGTAGCAGCTAAAATCTATGAGATGTCTATACGTATCTTTAAAACTATGAACAGAGGCCGGGCACAGTGGCTCACGCCTAAAATCCTAGCAATCTGGGAGGCCGAGGCGGGAGGATTGCTTTAGCTCAGGAGTTCGAGACCAGCCTGAGCAAGAGTGAGATCCTGTCTCTACTATAAACACAAAGAAATTACCGAAACAACTAAAAATAGAAAAAAAAAAATAGCCGGGCATGGTGGCACATGCCTGTAGTCCCAGTCACTCGGGAGGCTGAGGCAGAAGGACTGCTTGAGCCCAGGAGTTCGAGGTTGCTGTGAGCTAGGCTGAGGCCACGGCACTCGAGCCCTGGCAAGAGAGTGAGACTCTGTCTTAAAATAAAATAAAATAAAATAAAACTATGAACAGGCCAGGCACGGTGGCTCGTGCCTGTAATCCTAGCACTCTGGGAGGCTGAGTGGGAGGACTGCTTGAGCTCAGGAGTTCAAAACCACCCTGAGCAAGAGCAAGACCCCGTCTCTACTAAAAAAATAGAAAAACTAGCTGGTCGTCGTGGTGCTCACCTGTAGTCCCTGCTACTCTGGAGGCTGAGGCAGGAGGATCACTTGAGCCCAGGAGTTTGAGGTTGCTGTTGCGCTAGGCTGATGCCAGGGCATTCTACTCAGGGCAACAGAGTGAGACTCTGTCTCAAAAAAAAAAAAAAAAAAAAAAAAAAAAAAATATATATATATATATATATATAATGTAATTATGAGCAAACAACATAGGCAAAGGCAGATGAGGTCACCAAGACCCAGAGAGGTTACTAGGCTTTGCCCAGCTCTCGCTGCCTGTTTAGAGCAATTAGGATTAAATTCAACTCTCCAGCAGGGTTCTCTTGGCCTCAGCATGTACAGAGTGACCCCTGTGCAAAGATTCCTAAAAAAGATCACACAGAAGTCTAGCTGCTGAATAGAAGCCCAGAAGTGTGTTTGAGGGGGAGGAAGGAGGAAGGCAGCAGAGGCCTCTTCAGTTCTGCCTTCCTGCCCTGAGGGGATGACTCTTAACCACCTCTAGGGCTGCAGCTGAGTTCCAGGGCTCTTCGCACTGAACCAAGACTCTTTCCCTTCCCCACCCCCATCCTAGGCTCTCAGCCAAGCAAAGAGCCACTGAGATTGCCCTGGGCGAAGGGGCTGCCTGCCAAGTATCTACCCACCTGGGGCCAGGGTAAGGACAAGGCCAGTGACTATATTCAGTGAACAGCTGGAAAAGAAGTGGGCGAAAGGGTGCCCTTCGGGCAACAGGCCTTGGTTCTCATGCTCCTTGTCAAAAAAATAGCAAAAAATAGGCAGGGCGAGGTGGTTTACACCTGTAGTCCCAGCATTTAGGGAGGCCCAGGCAGGAGGATCGCTTCAAGCCAGGAGTTTGAGGTTGCAGTGAGCTATGATGACACCATTGCACTCTAGCCCAGGCAAAAGAGTAAGATCCTGTCTCAGAAGTATGCAAATCAAAGAAACACAAAAAATTTACAAAGAGAATATTTTCCCAACTCTAAGTGTATCTACACAATTTTGCAAGGACAGTTTGGTTAGTCCATTTGATCACAGCTAATTCATTCATTTATTCATCAAGGATTTGTTGAGCTCCTACCTTGTGCCCTGAAGATACTATTACCGGCTCCAGGAAACCCTATATATTTTTTATAATCCTTTCCCTTAACTGAATACTTGGCCCTTTGAGTTGTTTCCAAGAAATGATGGATTCCTGGCCTCAAGTGATCCTCCTGCCTCAACAGTCCTCCCAAAGCGCTGGGATTATAAACCTGAGCCACCACACTCCTCTGAAAAGATGGATTTTCAACAAGACAAAGGAGTTGAGATTCTGAAGGCCCCAGGGCGATTTCCTGACTGCAGGACTCACCATCCCCCTCCACCTGCCCCAAAGCACGTGGCCCCTCCTTACAAAGCCGGTGATCTGCCTTAGGTGGATTTGAGGCAGCTTCTCCCATTCTCCCAGAGACGTTTGTCATATTAAAAAATTTCTTTCTTCATTGGCAATCCCCATTGTCTCAATAATTGGATCTTTGTGCCACCAGCAACTGGACCTAGGCCGAAACTCCTGGTCGTTTCACAATACAGCTCTGAAAAAACACAGAAAAGGCCCCTGTGTCCAGGAGCTCACACCTTAGTGGTGGGAGGGAGAAGGGGAACAGACCATAACAAGTAAATAAACATGATGATTTCAGACTATGCTAAGTGCTCTAAAGGAAATATTTAATAACAAAGTAACAGGTTGGGGGCAGAGAAAGGACCTAGTTCAGTGCAAAAGCCCTGTGGCAAAGAGGTCTTGGCAGAAACGTGGTGTGTCTGGAGCCCAGTGAGCTGAAGGTGCTCCTATAAAGCAGGGATTCTATAAGGCAGGCCCTAGAAAGCCATGGTAGGGAGCTCATGAGAACCTCGGTGGTAGATGGGGTGGCAGCTTGAATAGTTCTGACGTTCTTCTGGATATATTAATGAGCCGCGATGGGTGGCCCTGATGGGCCTCCGAAGTCTGACCTGGGTTCATGTTTGAGATCTCCCACTTTAATGACCTTGGGAAAGTTACTTGAGTTTCCTCATTTGAATAATCAAGGATTTCTTGTGCTTGATGTCAAACGACTTGTGTGAGGCTTTGCTCCAAACTTCAGCCTCTTTAAGTCAATTTATCCTCACAATCAAAAGCTGCCTTTTACAAAACTAGCTCAAACATTTAAAAACGCACATGTAAGTTTTAAATTGTTAGAACAGTACTGCATAAACAGTCGAAATAAAAGTAACTTCCTCAGGAAAAGCTGATTATATTGCTGGGATAATCAAGTTTGCCACAGTAATCTCACTTGGTACTTCAAGAACTCCATCTTGATCCTAGGTCTGGCTTGGTCTGGGCGTTCCAGTGCATTTTCTGTTTTAAACACCCAAAGCAATAAAGATGCTGCTATTGACATTGGTCAATTGTATCCTCGCCCCGTGCCTGCTGTGCTGGGAGGGCTGTTCCAGCCGCGGAATCCGGGGGGACAGGGTGGGGCGGAGGATAGGGAGAAACCTAGCAGACGGAGCACAAGGTGAAAACCTGGAGAAGGGATTCGCTGCCTCTTATTTGAGGGAAGAAGAAGAATGAGAAGTGCCGAAAAGAAAAAGGAGTCGGGGAGACGGGGGAAGAGTGGGGGATCTAAAGGCAGGTGGAGAGCGACTCGGCAGGCGCCCCACGGAGCTCGGGCTCCCGCAACGGGCGGAAAGTGGCAGAGGGAGAGACGAGGGTAAAGGAGAGGGAGAGGAGGACTGGAGGAGGGAAGGACAGAGGCCGGGCCTGAAGAACGCCCGCCGCGACCCAGCGCAGCGTAGCCAGCGGGGCCCGGCTCCGGAAGGGGGCCCAAGGGGGCGGGGCGCCAGGCGGCACGAGGCCAATGGGAGGGCGAGCCGGGACGTGGGCGGGCCTGCGGGGACGTGAGCCCAATGGGAAGACGACCCGAGACGAAGGCGGGCCCGGGGTGAGGCGGGGCGCCAGAGGACTCGAGGCCAATGGGACGGCGGGCCTGGGGCGGGGTGAGACGCCACGCCAATGGGAGGGAGAGCTGGAGGGGGCGGGGCGCCGGGCGGCGCGAGGGCCAATGGGAGGCTGAGCCGAAGACCGCGGGCCGTGGGCCGCCCTGCGCCGGGGAGAGAGACCCGGAAGGCGGTGGGGGTGGGGAGCCGAGCTGACAACCTGTCAAATCCACTTTCGGACGAACTAGGTCACGCGCTCCCAGAGCCGGGGCGCCCCCACCCCGCCAGGCCTGGCGGGTGGCCCGTGGGCCCGGCCGCGCTCCTTCCTCTTCCTGCCGGCGGGGTGAGGGCGGGGCGGGCCTCCGGGCCCCTGCCTCCCCCGCCGGCCGCGCTGGGCCCCCGCCGCCGCCCGCTCGTTCCCCCGCGGCCTGCACACGCCCGGCCCGGCAGCTGCCCGCTGGGAGCTCGCGGGGGAGACATGGCCCGCGCGGGGCGCACGGACTCCCCACGCTCGCGGCCGGCCAACGCCGCGCGGGCCAGCGCTGGGGAAGCGCTCGGGGCGGACGGCGCGGGCGGAGGGATCCCACGTCCAGCCGGGAGGGGCGGCCTCCCCGGGGCCGGGCGGGCGGCGCTTTGTGCCCGGGCGGCGGAGCCCGGCTCTCCCCTCCCCGTGTGCCCAGCCTCTCGTCACCCACGTACTTTCCCTCCTGAGTACGCTCCGCGTCGTTCTCTGATTGTTTCCACGCAAAAGAAATGAAATAAAAGCCTCAATTACAAGTCAGCAGTAATCCAGGTCCCGGGGATTATAAATCTGCTCAAACATCACCATGTGGGATTTATGCTCGTGTAATTCTTCTGCCTGGACCATACGTCCATTTCTTTTCAATATGGATTCGTGATAAAGCTGTATCTGTCTTTTTAATGTCTTCAAAATGGATGTTGATGCAGAATCTCGAATCAAGCAATACTCTTAATATATTAATCCTATTCATCATTTTTTCTCGATGCAAATTTGCTTAGAACTTTAGCATTGAGTAGACAGGAAATGTAATGCTTTAATTTTCACTATTTGACCATTCAAATTATGTTAATTTCGCCCCAGAACACGGTAACGCATTGTTTTGAGTAACAATGACTCATCTACTCTTCTTCCAAATTGTATAAATCGAAGGGGAAAATGTTAAAAAACCTAAAATTTGAATATTTGATACAGCAATAATTTGAAATATTTCTTTGCAATGTCACAGCATTTCAGAATAAAAACATGTCATTTTCATTCAAACATTTCTTTAGCCCACAAATACTTCTTGAATGTTTATATGCAAAGCAATTGTGCTCAAAATGTTTTTATTACTTTACGAAGTGTATTTTTCATTAGTAAAAGAATTTTATTTCGTTTTAAATTCTAGCGTTTATTTAAATGCATTGTAGCTACCATACGGAAGAAAATAGTATGTTGTCTATGTACAGACTGTACAGATGTAAATTTTTTATATTTACAAGAAATGTCATCAAGAAAAAATGATGGGTAAAGTAAAAACTTTAAATTCAACATAAAAATGAGCTTATTTATTAGCTGCAGCATTTTTGAACTTCAATTACAATATTTATTAATTTATATTATAATATAGTTATCAATAAAAGGTAGTAATAGAAGTTCAATCTTTTCAATAGAAATTAAAATCTAACATAACAAACCTTTCATATGTGGTTATTATCTTTTCATTATATTTAATTCCTACTGCCAGCCAATTTTCCAAAGGGAGTGGTTGCCCTCTGTTTTAACCAATTGGCAACCTCCCAGTGATAGAAGTTCTTAGCCCTCATTGATATATGAATATGTTATATCTTTTCTCATTTCAAATATTTTGTTACCTATTCCCAGTGAAGACTTTCTTTCCCTCCTCCTCCTCCCCCATCTCCTCCCCCCTCCTCCTTCTCTTTTATTTTTGTCACACTTTTAATGATTATTAGTACTCACTAAGAAGGCGGTAAAACCACAAGTGTTTTTTTTTTTTTCAAGAAACCAGGAGATTGTCAATAACAGAAAGTCATGTTTTAACACTGTCAAAACATGAGAATGAATTGCATATCACTGTGCAAAAATTGCTGGAATTTAGCCACTAGATATATTACAATAATAAGAAAAACTAAAGAGTTAAAAAATTTAAACAAAATGCAATACTAAAACAGTCATCTTGCTACATTTCAGTGTATTTAACTTAACAAAGTGTAGAAAATGTAACATTTCTTAAAGTGAGTGTTTTGATATGTGTCATCTTTTTTTAACTTCTAATTTCATAAGAAAGCTAACTCCTTCCATCATTCCCCTCCTCAAATATGAAAATTAGAAACACTCTGCCTTAATAATTTCTTCTGTTGTATCCCTTGCTAGCAAATTCTTTTGGAATCAATTTGGGAAATTAATTATTTTTATAAATGGAATTACTATTTTGTCTAAACACTTCATGTATAATTCTTTTTTTTTTTTTTTTTTTTGAGACAGGGTCTTACTCTGTTGCCCAGGCTGGAGTGCAGCAAAGTGATCATAGCTCATAGCAGCCTCAAACTCCTGGGCTCAAGGGATCTTCTCACCTCAGCCTCCCAAATAGCTAGGACTACAGGCTGGAGCCACCATGCTCAGCTGATTTTTCTTACTTTTTTGTAGAGACAGGGTCTGGCAACCCCAAGCTGGTCTTGAACTCCTGGCCTCAAATGATCCTCCCACCTCAGTCTCCTAGAGTACTGGGATTACAGGTGTGAGCCACCGTACCCAGTCTGTAATTCCCTTCTGTTAGGAGGATTTTTATAATTCCCTAACAAAATGTCTTGGCACAGTTTTATTCCTCAATTGGTAGTGAATTTCCTGGACTAGGAAGGAGCAGGAAACCTCCTTACTTCTTTTGTGGAGAAGGGTGGGTGGGTTTACCTTGGTAAAAACATCCTCATGGAAGCACAGCCTGGACTATGTGGTTGAAAATTCAGCTTGCGCCCAAAGGGGGTTTTCTGTAAATGGGAAACAAATACGCCTTGAGTTAGAGGTTACAGACCAATGATCTGCAGAAGTGTTTTGTCTCTCACAATGTTTAGAAATTTTAAAATTAGTTTCCAAGATTTAAAAATTGGGAGACTTCAGATCAATATACAGAATTGTGGCTTCTCTTGAAAATTAGACAGATCTGGCTATTTCTTGCCTGGTTACATGCTGCTTTTGCTGACTAGCTGCTGCCCTCTTTAGACGGGGCGTACACTGTATACATCAGGCTCAACGCAGTCATTTATGTTAGCCACCTGGCCACTGTAGGAATCTGTGTTTTGAATACCCGCTTTCAATTTATGTAAAATTGCGAAAGACTTTGTCATGCAGAAGAACAGTTGCACTTAAGATGAAATGATCTTAGGTTTTTGTTCAAGGTAAATATAATGAACCAGGAAACGGAAAGTTATTGGGATCATATGTGGCAACTGGATACATCCCATTATTTCCTTTTTTGGTTTTTTTTTTTTTTTTTTTTTTTGAGACTGTTGCCCAGGCTAGAGTGCCATGGCATCAGCCTAACTCAAGCAACCTCAAACTCCTGGGCTCAAGCAATCCTTCTGCCTCAGCCTCCCGAGTGGCTGGGACTACAGGCATGCACCACCATGCCTGGCTAATTTTTTCTGTATATTTTTAGTTGTCCAGCTAATTTCTTTCTATTTTTAGTAGAGACAGGGTCTTGCTCTTACTCAGGCTGGTCTTGAACTCCTGGGCTCAAGCAATCTTCCTGCCTCGGCCTCCCAAAGTGCTAGGATTACAGGTGTGAGCCACTGCACCCGGCCCCATTATTTCCTTTGTAAGTCCACAGGCATAGGGAGAGAAAAATTATCAAAGTGAAAATTTTAATAAAAAGTGGAAATAATGTTTTTGTGCTTTACTTTGCACTTAGAAAGTCCTTGCCTTGGGCTGGGTGCAATGGTGCATACCAATAGTCCCAGCTACTCAGGAGGCGGAGGTGGGAGGATCAGTTGAGTCCAGGGGTTTGAGGCTGTAGTGTGCTATGACTGTGCCTGTGAATTAGCCACTGCACTCCAGCCTGGGCAACATAGTGAGATCCTGTCTCTGAAAAAAAAAAAGAAAAGAAAGTCCTTGCCTTGATTCAAATGAACAACAGTGCAAGTCTTGACTGATAGAACCAGAAACAGCAGTAAATTTTGAAAGATTATACAAGAAGGAGGAATTCGCCAAAGGGCTACAGAAATAATAATGATGACAATGATAACAATAGCTTGACATTATTGAGCAATGTGCTGGACACTGTTCTAAATACTTTATATAAACTATGTCATGTCATATTTTAGTTTCCTATTTACTATGGCATCTTCCTTTTTTCAGCTGCCTTGAGCCCTCTAAAACCCAGGCAGGAGGTGAGTGCTAAAATTTGCTGTACCTTAGGGATGGAACTAACCTTCGGTCCTACTGGTTCTAGAAAGTGTCAGAATGCTCTTTCTTTCTTTTCTTTTCTTTTGAGACAGGGTCTTGCTTTGTTGCCCAGTCATGAGGGCAGTGGCAGGATCATAGCTCACTGTAACCCCAAACTCCTGGCCTCAAGCGATCCTCCTACCTCAGACTCTTGAGTAGCTGGGACTACAGTTGTGTACCACCACAACCAGCCAATTTTTCTCTGTTTTTTTTTTTTGTGTGTAGAGACTGGTCTTGGTATGTTGCTCAGGCTGGTCTCAAATTCCTGACCTCAAGCAATCCTCCCCCCTCAGCCTCCCAAATTGCTGGGATTATGGGCATGAGCCACTGCGCCCAGCCCAGAATGCTCTTTCTTTCCTTCCTTTCCCTGACTCTACCCCAAGCTTATCCTCTTTTGGGTCTCTCTTCTCACGGTTGATGTGTTTTTTCCTATTAGCATCAGACTTCTCATCTTAGCAAGAAATGTTCCTTTTCTTGGGCAGAGGAGAGAGAGAATTGGCCAAGACTGAGGCAATAAATGTGGTAGGAGCAAAATGAGGAATAAAAGAGTGAGAGACACGAGATGGCAGTCAGTGCAGATAAATGGAGATGGACGCAGGAACAGCTGCCACCCTCACCCCGCCACCAACATCATCATCAAAAACGAAAACACCCAACGAAGGCAGCGGCATGCTTGAAAAGATTCCAGGTCCGTCCAGATGGGTTGTCCATTTTGATGACTGTGATGAGTGTGGAGAAGAAGAATAGCTCTGTGAAGTTACATTTAGTTAGGGTCCAGATACATCAACGGGGGAATGTTTAAATAAAATTTGTACTTTCATATAATGGAATGTTTATGAAATGGTTTTAATAAAATGGCCTAATGCCATATGTTCGATAAAGAAACAAAAAATAAAATTACATATAAAAACATATTTATGAATTGAAAAATTGTTTTTCATTGATTAAAATATATTTAAAAGGGTGGGAAAAAAAGAGTAGGAGAAAATATGGTAAAATCATAATAGTTATGGATTTCCAAAAATTTTCTAGTGGGCATGTCATACATATGTAATCAAAAGAATAAACTAAAAATCAAACTGAGAATGTACTTAGTTTCATAAAAGAAACTAAAAAATTGTATTACAGCTACAGATGTTACTGTCTCCAGATTTCAAAAATGTTTTCCTACTATCTCAAGAGGACTGGGCGAGAGAGGACAGATGGCCAAGCACAACCTACTCCCCATGCGGGAAAAGCAAATCTAAGCACGTGTCACATTGATGCTACATCTGTAACATCAGCTTGAGCAGAGAAGGATGGCACATAGTATTTTCCCCTACTGCGGCTCTTAAGGCCTATCAGTCCCCCAACTTCCTTTGAGGAAGGATATGATTCAGAGCATCTAAGAAGGTATATGAGTTTGCAAGGGCTGCTGTAACAAAGTCCCACAAACTACATGGCTTAAACAACGGAAATTTATTTTCTCTCACTTCCAGAGGCCAGAAGTCCAATATCAAGGCATCCACAGGGTTGCTTTCTTCTGAGGCCTCTCCCTTAGCTTGTAGAGGGCGTCTTTTCCCTGTCTTTATGCGGTCTCCCTTTTGTGTGTGTCTGTGCCCTCATCTCTTTTTTTTACAAGGACTGTAGTCATATCGGATATTAGGGCCCATGCTAATGACCTCACTTTAACTTAATCACCTCTTTAAAGACCCTGTCTTCAAATACAGTCACACTCTGAGCTACTGGGTTAGGACTTTATCATGTGGGTTTGGGGGGTGGGACACAATTCAGCACATAACAGAAGATGAGGGGCTGTTTGGAGAAGGTGGCCCTGAGTGTTGCAGTACTTGTCAAGACACTGGGTGACTCCCTTTGAATTAGGAGGATGTGTTTTAGGTGCTGGTAAGAGAGGTGCTGTGACTAGAGAGGTAAACAGCTTTCAAGGAGGAAGGAAGGTCTAGTTAGAGTAGAACTATTCTAGGTAGCTGTGTCTTCAGGAATGTTTGGCCAGTTGGTTCTACTTAAATTTTGTAGGATTGAAGAAAATCATCCTAAGATTAGCATTCTGGGCCAGGTGCGGTGGCTCACGCCTGTAATCTTAACACTCTGGGAGGCCGAGGCTGGTGGATGGCTCAAGGTCAGTAGTTCGAGACCAGCCTGAGCAAGAGCGAGACTCCATCTCTACTAAAAATAGAAAGAAATGATCTGGACAGCGAAAAAAAAAAAAAACATATATATATAGAAAAAAATTAGCTGGGCATGGTGGCACATGCCTATAGTCCCAGCTACTTGGGAGGCTGAGGCAGAAGGATTGCTTGAACCAAGGAGTTTGAGGTTGCTGTGAACTAGGCTGACGCCACGGCACTCTAGCCAGGGTGAAAGAGCGAGACTCTGTCTCAAAAGAAAAGAAAAGAAAAGAAAAGAAAAGAAAAGAAAAGAAAAGATTAGCATTCTGGGTAGGACTTTCCAATAATACCATGAAAGTTTACCTAAAATATTAGAACTTAGGAAGGTAAGATAATAGCAGATCTGTTGAATATCCTACATAACCATTTTTATATTTTCTTTTAAGATATCTACCTGGGAAATCTATTAGAAAGAAATTTTATCCCACCAGCCAACAATTGCATTTAAAGAGCTAATGCCTATATGCCTAAATGCAAAGAAGAACTGTGCATTCTAGGAAATTTCTTGTATTGCCCGTATTGAAAGAAGAATAGAGTCTTGGGAAGGTAAAATAAAAAGTGAAGACAAGGATGACAACAGCAAACAACAAAACAAATTCCAACCTGCCTTGACTTTTTCTGCAGTGAGAGAATTTTGAATTTGAACCAAAGAATTCTCTATTTCATTTTGTAGCAGGCTCCTGTCCCTTTTGGAAAAGGTGAGGGTGCATATCATGAATAACTAACATCACCATAGTTTGCCTCAGTAGAAAAAACAGGCATGTGTAAGCAGGAATCTTTTCCTTGTTTCCATATTAAATTGCTTATTTGGACTAAAGCAAACCTGTAAAGATAAAAATCTGCTGGGCATCCATATCAGTCAGCACAAACTCAAAGGAAATCAATCATCATAAGCAAATGCCTCTGAATCAACTTTGACTTTCTCTTCTACTGGACTTCTTATTTAGGCTTCATGGGAACTATATTTTGGAGAAGCCTAAGTCACAGAAAGCTTAAATGATGCTATGGACTGAATTGTGTTCCCCTCAATGCACGAATTGAAGCCCTAACCCCCAATGTCACCGTATCTGGAGATGGGGTCTTTAGGAGGTAACTGAGGTTAAATGCGGTCACAGCGTGGTGCCCCGATCCTGGCTTTCTCTCCCTGCCCAGTGAGGACACTGAGCGAGGTGGCATCTGCAAGCCAGGCAGAGAGTCCTCACCAGAAACCGAATCTGCCTGCACCTTGATCTTGGCCCTGTCTCCGGAACTGTGGGAAATAAATTCCTGTTTAAGCCACCCAGCTGTGTATTTTGTTATGGGCCCGGGCAGACTTACACATGTGACCTGTGTAAAAACCTGTCTCCTCTTCATCCCCCGAGTCTTCATCCTGAGGACCTCTTCATTATGTCCTTTCCTGAAGAAATTATACCCAGGACACCCTGGCTAAAGCAAGCCTCCCTCCCATTCTCTGTCAGAGCACTTTTAAAAAGCATGTATCCTGGTCTGTTTACTTGATTTTCACTTGTATTAGCACAAAGGATTTGTGACACAGGGACCCTGCCTCCCTTGCTCTGTCCCTGGTGCAAGGCAGGCCTGGCTCATGGGACGCAGTACAGGGACACGCTCTGTTTTACAACAGCTGGGCCCATTTTGGTGCACAAACAGACCTGAGGACTTTCTTAGTGGTCTAGTCACAATGAAGGACATTTATTATGGGGGGGCCAGTAGAAAATATTTCTAACCTAGGCTAGGCAATTAACCTGTTGATTCACTAAGTTGATGCTATCTTGAGTTGATTATTTCATTCAAAACACACTCAGACGGGATAGAAGAGAAACTGTTTAAAATCTGGTCACAGGTTCCACTTCTTAATAGATGATGACGGTGAACAAACAGAGGGTGTGACAAATTTACTAAGTGTTCGCTGGGAAAAGAGTTCAGAACTTGGACCCAGGAAAATAGCTCTCTGGTGGCGGTTTTGCTGCCGCTAGCTGTGTGGCCTGGGGCTAGTCACTTACCACTCTCCACACTTCGATTTCCTCTTCAGGAAGATGAGACTGCACCAGTACCTGCCCCACACGCTTCTTGGGGCTGGGGTGAGGGTGGGGATGCTAAAACAGGTTTAAAAATCTTAAACCAAATTTAATCTAGATGGATTAGAAGTCTAGGTCAATATGAGCCACTACTGAAATCTTAACCATATTCTTTGAGTCCCAGAGAAAGGACACAAAATGTCTCTGGATGAAGGAACTGGGCAGATCCTGTCATCCTTTGCGGTGCTCTTCACGGCTGCACCCAAGCTCAGCGTTTGGCAAGACTGACTTTCTTTTTTCAGCCACGACTCACCTAGACAGCGTTGGCTCTTACGGTCCCAAGTTGCCAAAAGGTGCTCCTTTGCCCCTTAAGAGGGTGAAGAGGTGGCAAGTAGACCTCAGCAGCCAAAGATGACATTCCCTTTGGAATCGACTCCAGAAACCCCCCTACCAGAAAATAGATAAAGGCCTCTGCCCGTGCAGAAATCACATTATGAAAGTAAGGATAGCATGAATAGAAGGCCAAGCCTGGCCACACCCTCCAACACCAGAACGGGAAAGTTAGCCAAGAAAGGGAAGGGAGAGGCTCTTTTCCATTAGGGTTTAGAGAACAGTCAACTTACAGGCCAGTTTTTTCCCAAATAGAGTTGAATTCTGATCTCCGTGATCAAGCTCAGGAACTTGTTGGATTTCTTTTACTATGCTTTGGAGAGGTTATTTAGTTTCAGCTGAGTCCCAGTCTTTTCTGGCCAATGTATCTGGCGATCTCCACAGTCACTTCCACACCTACAGCAAATAGTGTTTTCTCTAAGGGACGGTGTAATGTTTTGAGAAAGCCAACCCAGGATAGAGGCCAAAGTGGTCCAAGTTGGGAATTCAATTATATACATGTACAACTCACCATTTTCTACTTTTCCTAACATACAAATATAAAAGAAAAGGAAATCATAAAAAGAATGAAGAGTGGAAAAGAAGAAGGAAGGAAGAAAGGAAGAAAAGGAGTTCAAATGTTAAACATTAGAATGGTCCACTCTCTTGCGTAAACCTGCAGATAGTCCTCAAGTTGCACTGGCCCATCTTTGTCTCTCTCCCATGATAATTTTGTAACTTAGGTACTGTTTGCCAAATACCTAACCTACCTTTCAAGCAATATTCAGAGCAGCTGTCTTCAATTCTCACCTCTATGCAGTGAACTCTTAAATCTACATCTCTAATTTAAACTTCTCAGCAACTCCCAGGCTGCATTTCCAGAATTTATTGGGAACTTCCACTTGGATGTGCTACCAACACTTGAGACACACTGGGCCCAAGAGGACATTCTGTTTCCCCCCAGACCAACATCTCCTGTGTTACTATTCATGCTCGTGACTGACTTCTGACGCCCCAGGTTCTAGGTAAGTGGATCTCAACTGAGCTACACTACAGTGGCACGGGGGGCATTTTTAAAACTTCCTAGGTGATTCAAACATGCAGCCAAGGTTGAGAATTTCTCTGACTCTGCCTTTTGCAACCAAGCAGTGGCAAGTCTGATCTATGATTTATACCCCTAAAGTAGCTCAGAAATCTGTCTCCTCCTTTCTATTCCCAGTATTATTCCCTTAGTTTAAGCATCATTAAAGCATCTCTCTTTTCTTTTTTTCTTCTGTTTTAGAGACAAGGTCTGGCTCTGTCTCCCAGGATGGAGTGCAGTGGCATGATCATAGCTCAACTGCAGCCTTGAACTCCCAGGCTCAAGTGATCCTTTTACCTCAACTTCCAGAGTAGCTGGGACTACAGGGGCATGCCACCATGCCCAGCTATTTGTTCTTATTTTTTGTAGAGAGAGTATTGCTATGTTGCCCAGGCTTGACTGAAATTCCTGGGCTCTAGTGATCCTCCTGCCTCAGTCTCCCCACGTACTGGAATTACAAGCCTGAACCACTATATCCAGCCTAAAGCACCTCTTGGCCTCTTGCTTTCTCTGCTTCTACTCATGCCAGACAAATCCTTCCAATCTTTCTTCAGATCATGAGATCATTTCAAAAACCTTTTACCTGTGATGTGCCTTAGTCAAGCAGTCATATTTGTTCATGATAAGCCTCTTTGCAAAGCTTGGTTAATGCCCTCTACTCCCTTTAATGAACTCTTTGTGACATCCGAAGTAAGTTGCTTGCCATTCCCTGCACATGCCCCTGAGTTTCCTGCCTTTGTGCCTTTGCTTATGCAGTTTCTGCCCCCCTGAAACGACCTTCTCCACCTGTCTATGTCCTATGTATTCATCATAGGGCTGGTGCAAATGCTACCATCTCTCATGACAGCCTTTCCTGATCTTTCCAGCTAGGAGTAAATTCTTCCTCTGAATTCTCTAAGAACTTATATGTTTTGTGTTTGAAGCCAGGAGTTTAAGACCAGCCTAGGCAACATAGTGAGAACCCCATCTCTACAAAAAATTTTAAAATTAGCCAGGGATGGTGGTGTGCACCTGTAGTCCCAGTTACTCAGGAGGCTGAGGCAGGAGGATCGCTTGAGCCCAGGAGTTTGAGGTTCCAGTGAGCTATGATGATGCCACTGCACTTCAGCCTGGGTGACATAGTGAGACCTTGTCTCTGGGGGAAAAAAAAACAACTTATATTAATATAATATGCTCTGTCAGGAAACCACTATAGGGAGACCAATTTGCAAATTAATGAATTGTTTTTCTGCTTTTACTTTCTTTCTTTCTTTTTTTTTTTTTTTTTTTTGAGACAGAGTCTCGCTCTGTTGCCCGGGCTAGAGTGAGTGCCGTGGCATCAGCCTAGCTCACAGCAACCTCAAACTCCTGGGCTTAAGCGATCCTACTGCCTCAGCCTCCTGAGTAGCTGGGACAACAGGCATGCGCCACCATGCCCGGCTAATTTTTTTCTATATATACTTTTAGTTGGCCAGATAATTTCTTTCTATTTTTAATAGAGACGGGGTCTCGCTCTTGCTCTGGCTGGTCTTGAACTCCTGACCTCGAGCGATCCACCCGCCTCAGCCTCCCAGAGTGCTAGGATTACAGGCATGAGCCACCGCGCCCGGCCTCTGCTTTTACTTTAATAGTCAAAGCTAATTATATGCTTTACTAGGATATTGGTTCTCAAAATTGGATGTACATGAGGATCACCTGGAGAACTTGTTGAAAATGTATATTCCCAGGTCTATTTCCAGAGATTCTCAAAGTCTGAGAACTGATGCTCTAGCAGAAACATATGCCAAGCTGCAACGGTTTTTCAAATGGTGTTCTTGTGGACCACACTTTGAGAAACACTGATCTAATTGGTTCTTTCTTAATTTCATTTCACTTGGATCCATGAATACATTAACTTGTTGGAATTTCATAGTATAAATCTGACAATACTAGCACATTGTTAACAGTTCTAAAAACAATATGAAGTGTTTCTTACACCAGGGATTGAAAGCTCAAATGACTGTAAGGACCAGGTAGGTTGAGGCCTCAGTGTTGGGGGACATAGGAAGTGGTAGGAACTTTGAGGAACTAAGGAGGGCTCTGGTGATCACCTCAGCGTAACCAGGGAGAATGTGGAACAAGTATTGCGAGATCATCCATTTTCTCAGAAAGCTAGAAATCCAGACTTTTATGTAACATTTCCAGATTATTAAATGCTAACTTAATGTTCTAGGAACACTGTGAGGTTTAATATAGCTCAATTTACAACACTGACTTAAACAAACAATTAGCTTTAATAATTGAAGTGTAAATAGAAGTAAATATTTGTTTTTGCTGCAGAAATGACGTACATTATCTGATCTATAAATTGATAAATGCAATCCACAAAAATAAAGAGCAAGCTCATTTTAGGATATAGTAAAATCATTAGTCTTTTGGAGATGAACTTACTCTCTCAATTTACAGAAGGGAAAACTGAGGTCCAGAAAAGTTGAGTTACATAATTTTCAAAATATGAAAGTAATTTACACTTTGGTTGAGAGGCAGTGCAGTGTCATACAAGGATTATGAACTTTGTGGTCAGAGGGACATGACTTCCTCCCTTTCAGGTTGTGTGACTGCAGGGAAATTGCCTAAATTTATTTAAACTTTCTTTTCTAACTTGTAAAATAGGATAAATATAAAAGATTAATTGGGTTCTTGTGAAAATTGAATAATATGTTGTATGTAAGATTCCTGGCTTCACTAAATGTTAGTTATTATTGTTATTGAGTTCAAAATCAACCCCATAAAGTCCTCTCACTTACAATTTTTCCCATTGGCTCTACCTCAGCCTTTATTCAATGAAATTATTTTTTAAAGACAACGATTTTAAAAGAAACTGAGTTTCAACTAACTTGTAGATTGACTTGGTCAAATATTTTGAACCCTGCTGAGGCAATTTCCTCATCTGCTAAAGAAGTTGTTCTAATTGATCTTCAAGATTCTTTTCTGTACTTTGTACCCAATTTTGCTATGAGCCAAAAACTCTTTGTTTTTAAATTTTTTCATAGAAATGGGGTCTTGCTATGTTGCCCAGGCTGGTCTCAAACTCCTGGCCTCAAGCAATCCTCCCAGCTCAGCCTCCCACAGTGCTGGGATTACAGAGTGAGCCACCATGCCCAGCAACAACTGTATTTTAAATTATAAATGTATCCCTTTGTTTCATTTTACTATTGACAAGATATAAGTTGTACTTTTATGCTGTGCTGGAAATGGGGAAGAACTGACAAGTACAGAATTTCCCAACCCCCAATTGTAGTATCACGAAAACGACTGAATAGTAAATAGGTATTTCACATTAAATCAAAGTACTCAGAGTAACTTTTTTCATTCCCACCCCAGTGGTATCTTTACTATGATGGGCTGTGCTCTAGCACAGCAGTTCTCAGCGTGTGGTCTGAGGACCCCTGGGATCCTGGAGACCCTTTCAGGGGGTCTGGGAGGCCCTCCCTATTCCAACTTCATATCCCTGTGAGGCCAGATTCTCTTCATATAATTCAACCAAAACATCATACTGCCGTAGATTGAATGCAGATATGAGAATCCAGCTGTCTTCTATTAGGCCAGATAGCACAGAGATTTACAAAACTGTAAAACAATGCCACTCTTCTCAGTGTTTTCTGTTTTGGAAAATATAATTATTTTTCATAAAAATGTGTTATTTAAATTAACACGATATGGGTTTATTCTTTTAAAAGGAATTAATAAAGAAATGTTTTTAAGTGTTCTCCATTTTAGTTTCTAGCATGGTAAATATCAAGACATATAACTCACATAAACAAATCTCCTGGGGGGATTTTTGTAATTTTTAAGAGGGTAAAAGTGTTCTGAAACCAAAAAGTTAGAAAACTTTATGTTGAGAAATTTCTGCTCCAGCAGAAACATATGCCATGTTGCAAATGTTTTTCATATTAAATGGAAAGAAGTCAACACATAGTAAAATGAAGAGTTTCCCTCTGGCCTCAAACATCATCTTATTGTGGTGTAGTGGACAGTTGATCTAGGCCAGCGGATGTTTTATGGGGGACTAGACCATTGACAGACCCTTGACAACAGACGCCATGCACGAAGTGATAAGAGAAGGGGAACTTCTGTCTCTTCAGATGCATCAAGGTGTCAGGAAACCAGTGGAGTGACAGGCGAGGAACCCAAACCAACCTCACAACCAATGAGAATTTCCTTTGGGATATTTGTGTTTCTTAACATTCTTTTCATTTCAATTTAAAAATAATATTGAAATAGCATTAATATTTTTTTTTTTTTTAGTAACAGAGTCTTGCTCTGTCACCCAGGCTAGAGTGCAGTGGTGTCATCATAGCTCACAGCAACCTCAAAATCCTGGGCTCAAGCAATCCTCCTGCCTTAGCCTCCTGAGTAGCTGGGACTACAGGTGTGAGCCACCATGATGGGCTAATTTTGTTTTGTAGAGACAGGGTCTTGTATGTTTCCCAGGCTAGTCTGAAAGTCCTAGGGCTCAAGAGATATTCCCACCTCAGCCTTCCAAAGTGGTGGGATTATAGGCTTGAGCCACCATGCCCAGACTGACATAATTTTGGTTTTGCTATTTTTTTTTTTTTTTGAGACAGGGTCTCGCTCTGTCACCCTGGCCAGAGTGCAGTGGCGTCATCAGAACTTACTGCAACCTCCATCTCCTGGGCTTAGGGATCCTCCCGCCTCAGCCTCCGGAGTAGCTGGGATGACAGACAGGTGCCACCATGCCTGGCTTATTTTTCTATTTTTTTGTAGAGATAAGCTCTTGCTCAGTCTGGTCTTGAACTCCTGGCCTCAAGCAATCCTCCTGCCTCGCTTCCCAGAGTGTTAGGATTACAGGCATGAGCCACCACACCTGGCCCTGATTAGTTTTTAGATTACAAAAACATATCATGCTGGGTTGAATAGTGTCCCCCCAAATTCATGTCCTTCCCAGAGCCTCAGAATGTGACCTTATTTGTAAACAGGGTCATTGCAGGTATAATTAGGCCAGTTAAGATGAGATCACACTGGAACAGCATGAGCCCTTAATGCAGCACGACTGGCATCTTTATAAGAGGAGGAGGCCGGGTGCAGTGGCGCACATCTGTGATCCTAGCACTTTGAGAGGCTGAGGCAGGTTGGATTGCTTGAGCCCAGGAGTTTGAGGTTACAGTGAGCTATGTTAGCATTGTTGCCCTCCTGCCTGGGGGACAGAGCAAGACCTTGTCTCAAAATAAAAAAAAAAAAAAAAGAAAGAAAGAAAGAAAAAGAAAAAAAAAGTGGAGGAGAAGAGACACAGAAACTCACACACAGAGAATGCCACGTAAGACAGATGTGGGGGAAGACGGCCACGTGACGACAGAACCAGAGATTAGAATTATGCAGCTGCCCGCCAAGGAACTGCAAGGATTGCCAGTGACCACCAGAAGCCAGAAAAATGCCATGGGACAGGGTCTGTTTCTCAGACCCCAGGAAGGAACCAAGCCTGCTGACACCTTGATTTTGGGCTTCTGGACCCCTGAATTGTGAGAAAATAAGCTGCTGTTGTTTTAAGTCACCCAATTTGTGGTAACTTGTTGCAGCAGCCCTCAGAAATGAACATACCATCTAGGGGACAATTATAGAAGACCCACGTGTCAGACACCTCTTACGTGTGACCTCGCTCTCCTGACCTCATTTGCTTCTAGTCCCAGCTCCTGCTACCACAACCAGGCGGGCCACGGCCCCGACCACCTGCTTGCCCTCCCCAGGCACTGCTCTGTCCTGGGGCCCTGGGTGCTGCCAGCTGGGCACCAGCACATGCACAGCCCAAGGGTGGGGCAGCTAATGTCTCTGGGACAAATCTTTGGATGGTAGCATACTAGAGCCAGTGAATAAATTCTTCCCTCTTTCTGCATGTAAAGATTGTCCCGATATGTAGACTATGTGGCTTTTCAGAGGCTGCTCTGTGAGACTGAACATCCCATCGATCCTAGTGCTGGTCAGTGTGATCATTAACACACAGTCGTCTTGGCCCCT
>CM052437.1:181550924-181570373 GCA_028533085.1 Varecia variegata
GGTGTACTCCTGAGGGCCCTCAGCTCAGCTGGGAAAAAATGGTTTCAAAAGTGGGTAAAGGAATTCATTTTGCATTTGACAAACCTACCTAAACCCTCATCTAAATATGGAAACCTCATTCGGTTTCCAGAACTCTGCTCCCGGAAGGCAGAGATGAGCACATTCATTTCTGAGATCTCAGTACCTGCCTGACACATAGGAAGTGCTCAGCAAAGTGGTTGTATGAACGGCTTTGATGCCTGACACTTGCACGTCACTGTTTGTCGGAGGGCTTTCATCTGGGTAGGTTTTCACAGTGAGGGAGGAGCCTGCCATGCCTATTAAGTCAAGAAATCTATGTGCTTGTGTGCTGAGCCCTGAGTGACTGTGGGAATGAGTGCATGGATGAGTGAGCATCTCCAACTGTCTTGCATGTTTGGCTGAAGCTCTGTTAGTTATTGTAGCATGAGATGTCTGGCAGCCCACTCTCACCTTGTCTTCCAAAGGAGGGCCAGACAGTGTGATAGGAAAAGCGTGAGACATGGACTCTGGGAATCTGGTTTAACACCTTTACTGTGTGTAGTTATCTACCCCAAAACTTAGTGGCTTAGAGTTATTAACAAAGATTCTCTCCTTGACCACACTTTAGTCAGGCTCCTTTGAGCCCTCTTCTCAATTAAGCTTCAACCTTGGCCTATGAGAACTGCAAAATCTCAGCAAAAATAATTTTGTCTACCCCTCATACTAAGAGACTTGAAAAAAACACTAGCTTGGTTTCTAACAGCTCAAAGTAATGTCCCTAGCATGACCCAGCCTTTTGAGTTCCTGCCTGGGAAAGCTCGAGGCTGCCAGAAAAATTTATTGTTTCAGATTTGCCTGACCCAACACCTGCCTTGCCTAACAGTTCTCAGGAAAGATATCCCACCTGTTTTTTTGTGATTTTCCACTGCCTGATTCTGCTTGTTCCTCCCCACTCCTCTATCATTCTTTCCCTAAAAACACCCAGTTGTCTCTGCACACCTTAGAGTTGAGCTCAGTTTATATCCAGTGTCTCTCTCCCTTACTGCAGTAGTCTGAATAAAATCTGTCTTGTGTCTTTAACAAATGTTGGGCGCTGTTCCTCTTTGACACTACAGTAAACACTTATTAATGCACCCAGTTTCAGTGGGCCTTGGCTGGGTAGTTCTGGCTCAAGGTCTTTCAAGATGTAGACTGGGACTGCAGTAATCTGCAGGTGTGGCCAGGGCTGCAGGGTCGACCTCCAAAGGCAGCCCAGTCGTGTGGCTGACAACTTGGTGCTGGCTGCTGGCAGGAGGCCTCAGTTTTCACCACATGAACCTCACCACAGGGCCACTGAGTGTCCTTGTGATGGTGGCAGCTGGCTCCCCCAGAGTGAAGAGAGAGCAAGGCGAGGGCTGCAAGGTCTTTCGTGACCCAGCCCTGGAAGACTGACACGGTCATTTCTTCAGTATCCTGTTGATTTCACAAGCCACCCCTATCCCCTGTGGGACGGGACTTCAAGGGCTTAGATACTGGGAGGCAGGAACCATTGGGGGCTATTTTGGAGGCTGGCTGCCATGACTCTGCTAGTGGCCTGTGTCATGACCTTGGGCAGGTCACCCCAGCTCTCTGGGCTGGAGCAGTAAGGGTGGGCTATGCTTGGCCTATGAGGTCCCTCCTGTTCCTGGGCCTGACTTTACCTTCTACAAAGTGAGAGAGCGATTCAATGAGTGAAAGAGTTAATGTGCCTACAGAAGCATTTCTCACAGAGAGTAACTCATCTGCCAGGGTCTGGCCCAATTCCTGGAACTGGGCTGCTTGTTTGGTGGGGGAGGGGGTCACAGCAGCTGTCTGGGTTTCCCACCATTTCTCCTCTCACTTCCGAGGTCGGGGAGATGGGAGGGGACATGAACAGGTGGCTCCTGACTAGGCTGGCTTGGATCAGCCCTGATACAAAGACACTAAGGATTTGGAAATGAAAATGCAAGTGGGGGAAATTGGCAGGCTGCCCTTGGAAGGAGCTGGTCCTAGTTTTGCTCCTTTTAGGAGTTTTGCACCTGATTAATGATTCTGTTCAAGATGGATTAAGCGGCTGGAGCCTTTCTCCATTTAGCAGTGCCAGCTCTTCCCTCCTCTTAGCACTTCTTTTTGCTAGTCCTAGTCTTGCCTACCCCCAGTGTTGTTCCTGGGCAAACCACTGGTCTAGGATGAAATGGGTTTTCTCCTGGACGGGCACAGAGGCTGGACAGCAGCCCCCAGACTCCTCCCTGGGGGCAGGGACTGAGGAGAGAGGAGGGCCACAACTGCGAGTGAGTGGAGCTCAAGTTCAAAGGCCTCCCTGGGCTCCTGAATCGGAGCTTCTCTTGTCTGCTCACTTTCAGGGGACAGTTCCTGGCTCTATTCTCTCTTCCCCAGAGATGACTAGGAAGAAGGAAGGGAGCAGGTAACTAAACCAAGAAGTTGAGAAAGAATTGCTGTTATTCAAGATAAAAAAAAAAAAAAATTCTGGAACATCCAACATCCTCTGCAGAGGTTAACTTTCCTCCCTTCTTCTGTCCTCTTCTTCCCTTCCTCAAGCAGTCTTTTTTTATTTTTACTTTTTTGACTAAAGGGGATACGGAGGGAGGGAGGGACCAAGGGACTGACTGACACCCCTCAAGCAGTCTTATACAGTGAATGGCAAAGCCTTGAAATCATGGTCTCAGAATTTGGACCGTCACCGCAGTGGATTCTGTCTCTTTTCTATTCTTTCCCTTCCTGCAAGAACATGCTTTTGATACTCGTTGATTAGTCATTTGAAAAATTGCTCCTCCTGTTTGACAGCTGTCAAAGTGAGCATCTGATTGGGCCTCAGTTGTTCCGGGGTGACAGAGAACAACACGAAGATAAGGGAGCTGTCTCCACCTTTGATGCACTCCAGTCCCACCCCGCCCCCCTTTTAACTCCACTTTGCTCTTGGCTGTGCCTGCCCCTGTCCGCTGCCGTGGCCCCCCAGTCTCCCTGCCACGTTCCAAGTTGTTCTTTATTCAGCTGGGATCCAAGGATCTCCCTCCAGAGAAAGCAGATCGTTGCTGGCTCCTCTGAGTCCCAGGGTGCCAAGTCCTGCGAGGCCGTGCGAGGAGTCCCGGGACAATGGTCCTTTATACCTCTCTGTGTGCTCTTTCCTGGCCCCAGCTGCCCCCATGCCCTGGTTTTCCTTAGTCTTTTCTTCAGTAATTTTTTTCCAGTTGACTTAGTTATTACAGTACATGGACCTGGGAGGAAAGGCTCTGGAGGCTGGGCCTGGTGCATGGATTCTGAGAGCAAGTGTGACTCCCTGGCCCCACCACGACGTCACCAAGAGGTCATGGGTCACATTCCTGCAGAGAGGGGCCTGCGCTCACTCTACTTTCATGGTAGGGGACAGAGGCAGGGCCTGTCTCCTGATAGCTGGCTTCCCTGTCAGGGTGCTGGCCCCTGCCAGCCTTGGACAGTTCTACAAACAGCACTGAGTACTGAGTGGGGGCGGGGGTGAGGCCATCATTCTCAACTCCGGCTTAGGCATGAAGTATAATAAATAAGATTGACACATACAAAAAAGAAAACTGCTGCAATTAAAGGAAAGGGGGTGATGTTGGAGTGGATGAAAGCGGGGCTGCCAACGTCAGGGACTCAGGGGGGCTTTCCATCCCCCTAGGGATCATGGTGCTGCCACGTGTCACTGCCCTGCCCTGGCCAGCTGAGAGAGCCTCGCCTGGAAGGCAAGACGGATGCCAGCCGGCTTTCTCCTCGCAGATTTGACTTCTTCCTTCGCTCTTGTTCACGAGGGGTTACTAGAACTTTCAAGAGCTACAAAACGTAACGTTGACATGAAACATCTGCTTTAAATTTTTAAAAAATTTTAAATTAAACTCTTTAAATCTGTAATCAGATAACTGGACTTTCATTTTTAAGGTTCCGTATTGCATGGGGACAATACAGAAGTTAGTATGGACAATGAAGATTGGCCAGAACCAGGAAGGCAGAATTCGCTACCACCGTGGTCTTCCCCTCATTTGCATACACCTCAGTGCGCATGTACAGTGTGTGTTGCACGAGGGCGGGGAGCGGACGACCGATGTGTACTGCAGTTGACAGCACTAGAAGGTGGAGGGTAACTGGGAGCACATTTCAGGTGTGACGCTGCTGCTGAAAGCTCCGCCAGAGTGTCAGACACAACTGAAAAAACACCACCGCCACTACCACTCACGGCAGGACTAGAACAGTGAGTGTAACCCAGGTTTAGGAGGTGGTCGTTGCTGGGATGCCTGGGCGGCTACTGGGGGGTTGATACTGGTAAGTGCTGCACCGTGTTGCATACTGAAATATTTCAATACATCTCTCCCAGTCGTGAAATAGATGCAGCTCCACCTCCCCCCTCCCCCCAATATCTGCTCTGGCTCCTCTCTAGGGATCTCCTGGAGCTTCCTAAAACCCAGCTGCTGAAAGGCTAAGTCTGGCATAGCTGGGGTGCAGGACCCTGTTTCAGAGTTACAGCTAGTATCCGTTGTTAAACATTTTGAATATCACCCCTGCTTGTACTGAGGACTACAATATGTGTTGGCAGAGCTATTTGGAAGGAGCTTTGCTGTGGCAATGCTTGAAGGGTGGATCCATTGAATCTGAGAGTGAGTTCTGGTACATGGCAGGGGGAGGGCCCATGGCATTAAACCCATTCCTAGACATTGAAATTTGATTTATTAACATTGGCAACAGTTACAGGCCATCTTGCCAGCAAAGTTTCTGAAATTGAAATCACATGAAACTTTCCTAGTTTCTGCTAGTGCCACATACGCCCTTTTCTTTCTAAAGCAGCAAATTCACTTAAAAATAATTAAGAAAAGATTGATGGGATTTTGGAATTGTAATGAAAAATATGATCTCATTAGTAAGTCATGAGTCAGGGCCAGGCACTCTGTCAGATGTATGCACTTCTGCATAATTAGAAGAAGCTGATGCAAGGAGAGCTAATAATGGCATGCATTTAAAAATTAAAATGGTTTCCCTTTATACTTTTTTGGCTGTGCTGAAATTTTCCCTTTTGCAAAGATTCAGAAAGAGATCTCTTTCAAAAGAACCCTATCAAATGCAACTAAGTTGATGAAAAAGAAAATGGTGGTAAAAAGAATTGAAAAGACTAAATGGATTTCCACTAAATCAATTGTGAATTCTCACTTAGGGTATAGCCTGGTGTGAGAACTGTTCTCATTCACTTATCTTTTTTTTTTTTTTTTTAAGACAGGATCTTGCTCTGTCACCTGGGTGTCATCATAGCTCATTGCAACCTCCAACTCCTGGGCTCAGTCATCCTCCTGCCCCAGCCTCCTGAGTAGCTGGGACTACAGGTACATGCTACTGCACCTGGCTAATTTTTGTATTTTTTGTAGAGAAGTTGCTCAGTCTTGTCTTGAACTCCTGGCCTCAAGTGATCCTCTTGCCTTGGCCTCCCAAAGTGCTGGGATTACAGGCCTGAGCCACCATGCTTGGCCTCATGCACTTATCTTCAAGAGGATAAATAACACACCTGAAGTGAGCATATTTTGAAAAGAGCTGGTAGATCAACCATGTAAATTCCATATAATCTCTGATTTAAACCATAGAATAAAATTTTTAAGATACCCTACAGAAGAGGCATACAAGCTTTTAAAAAGCTACGATGAGTAGGGCTGAGACAAACTGGACAGCCCCCTTACCGCTGCCACTCCAGCTGGGTGACCCTCGGTTGACTTCACTTGCCTAAGACTCTATTTACCCATTTGTAAAATGGGGATAAAGAACTCACCTGTCAGGTTTATTGCAAGAGTGAAATGACATAACATTTAAAGAGCAGGGATTCATTAAGAAGTATTTATCTTTTCCCTTTTCCTTAGGCACCTTACTTTGTTGACATTTGAAAGTGGAACATTTCACCTCCTTCAATCCAGAAGAAACATTTGTTGAGAGTCTGTGATGTGCAAGATGTAGCAGAGGGTACAAAGATGAGGAGGACGTCTTTGAAGAAATTTATAAACTTGGTGCAGAGGGAGTGAAGGAGATGGGCAAGGGTGCCCCATTTATATACAACACAGAATGGGCCCGATCCCACAGAAGACATCCAAAAGCACTGTTGGGGAGTTGCCAAGAGGACGAATGCATGAGGATGCTCGGCCCACAGGCACTGCTATGCCCATGGTGAAAATATTGACATACTTCTGCCCTGCGCCTCCGACTGCCCCATGCCACTCTGGCCCCCTCCCCTGAAACCCAAAGGCCTCCCCCAGTCCCAAAACAATGGGTTAACCCCTATCATGGCAGGGACACTGGAGGTGGTCTCTACCTATAGCCAGAGTTGCTCTGATTAGGTGGTACCTATGGTGTGTCAGTGGTAAAATATGTGTGAGGGACATGGGCTCTGTAAGCTTGCTGGTGTATGAGGATGAAGTGAACCTAACAAAAGAATGGGGTTTTGACGAGTAGAAATCAGAGACGGTGTTCCAGGGAGGAGGAATAGTATGAACAAAAACAAAATAAGACATTGGTTCTTGAACAGTAAGTGGGAACTCTGCATATTGTAGAAGGTCTTGACCATTAAGCGAGGAGATTTAACTTTATTTGGTTGGGACTTACTGAAGATTTTGGAGCAGGTAAATTATGGAAGATTCATTTTGAAGTCATGCATAAGAAATGACATGGAGGCAAAAAAATCAGTTGGAAGACTCTGTAGTCCAGGAAAAGAAATCATAGAGGGCTGAATCAGGATGGTGGTAATGGAACTAGAAAGGGAAAAAGGAATGTAAGAGAGATACCTCAAGCAGACACTATAGAACCTAGCAATTGACTAAATGTCCCGGCCCTCACAGCTCCCCAGAGAGACAGAACCTGACTCTACTGTCACTCTTCCGGACACTATCCCCAAAGAGTTTGAACCTGACATTAGGCCAGGTAATTCCACCACTCTCCCCATCCCTGTCCTTCTCTCCGCCACCCAGAATGTAAGCCCCTGTACTGTGTCCTCACTCTCCTGCTGGTGCATGCTTCCCTTCCCTTGACAAATTTTTGTGTCAGGGCCCCTCTTGCCTTTCCATGGTGCCTTTTAGCTAACATAGTCACTGAGCACCTCCTATGTGCCAGGCACTATGTCGGGAGCTTTGCTCACGTTATCTGATCTGATGTAAAACCTTTTTTTTTTTTTTTTTGAGACAGAGTCTTGTTCTGTCACCCAAGCTGGAGCACAGTGGCATCATCATAGCTCACTGCAACCTCAAACTCCTGGGCTCAAGTGATCCTCCTCCTCAGCCTCCCGAGCAGCTGGGACTACAGGCGCCACCACCATGCCTGGCTAATTTTTCTATTTTTAATAGAGATGGGGTCTCACTCTTGTTCGGGCTGGTCTCGAACTCCTGGCCTCAAGTGATCCTCCTGCCTCGACTTCCCAAAGTGCTAGGATTATAGGTGGGAGCAGCAGTGCCCAGCCTAAAACCTTTTCTTAATGGAAAGCTCCCTCCAGAGCTGTAGGGTAGAGGTGGTTTGTTTATACAGACCCCATATAACAAGGACCTGAGATCAGTGTTCTCTTGGTTCTTCGTTACTACCAGCCTTTTCAAATCATCACACCTCACCTTAGTGTAAAACTCCTTGTGCTCTTTGAGGATTGGCCTTTCAGTTTTACTAGTTTTTACCTCTCCGGCTCCATGCCATCTGCTTAAATCTGGGCCACTTCTATAATAATGGAAGGCTCTGGCAGAGATAGGTGGAGCCTTTCATTGTAGCCCATGTCCTTTATCATCCTGACGTCAGTGCCCATTTGAATAATGGGTATAAAACTCTAGCCTCAAGTTTCCTTATCTCCACTCCCAGTGTTCACTTTCTTGCTTTCAGCCGCCTGTTTCAGTGGTGCACCTAAACTTTGCCATCACGGCAGCTATGGATCCTTATCAGGAACATCACTCTCAAACCCCGCCTTATCTTTGTAGTTCCCTGAGAACACCAGCATCACCACCACCTCCAGAACAATGTTGAATACAAGTGGTGAGGGTGGGCATCTTTCCTCGTTCATAATTTCTAAGGGAAAATTTTAAACATTTCTCTATTAAATATGTTTGCATAGGTTAATTTTACCAAACATTTTAATGCATTTTTTGAAATGATAATATAATTTTTCTCCTTTATTTTGTTAGTGTGTCGAATAATATATTTTTTAGTAAACCAATTTAACATTTACAGTATACATTCAAATTGATCATAATGCATTAGCTTTTTAATATCTTTTTAGAATCAGTTTGGCAATATTTTATTTGGCATTTTTGCATCTATGTTTATGAATGATATTGGCCTGTAATTTTAAATTTTTTCATGTAATACCTTTGACAGATTTTGGTACAAAGTTATGATAGCCTCATATAATGAGGTGAGTAATGTATTCTTTCTCACTTCTCTGGGAGAGTTTGTGTGAGATTGGTTTTATTTCTTCCTTAAATATTGATAGAATTTATAGGAAAAGCCATCTGGGCTTAAGAGTTTTCACTGGGGGAAGGTTTTAAATTATAGATTCAACTTCTTTTATAATTATAGGACAATTCAGGTTTTCTGTGTCTTTTTGTGTCACTTTTGTTTTTCACCAAAATTTTCAAATCTTTTACATAAGTTATTTAAAGTATACTCGTTATTTTTTTGAATGTCGGCAAGAACGCTAGTGATGGCTCTTTTTTCTATCCAAATATATTTTTTTGGTTCCTGTTCTCTTTTTTTTTTTTCCTTCTTGAGCAGTCTCATCAGAGATTTATCAGCTTCATAAATCTTTTTAAAGAACCAATTTTTGGCTTTATTGATTCTCTATTTTGTGTTAGTTTTCTATTTCATTAATGTATGCTCTTATCTGTACAAGTGTTATTTTCTTCCTTCTACTTTCATTTAGTGTTTTCTGCTACTCCTGTTCTATCTTTTGAGATAGATGTATAACTCATTAACTTTCACTTTCTTCTTTGTTAATATAGTATTTAAGGCTGTAGAATTTTTCCCCAAATAATGCTTAAGCTGTATCCCACTAGCTTTATATGTAATATATGTAATATTTTCATTATCATTCAGTTCAAAATATTTTATAATTTCCACTTGTTTCCTTTTTTGTTAATCCATGAGTTATTTAGAATTATGTTTCTTACTTTCTATCAATATGGAGGTTCTATTTTTACTTATTTATTATTTTTAAAGAGAGGGTTTTGCTCTGTCACCCACACTGGAGTGCAGTGGTGTGATTATAGCTCACTGCAGCCTTGACCTCCTGGGCTCAAGCAGTCCTCCCACCTCAGCCTCTTTGAGCTGGGACTGCAGGTGCATGCCACCATACCCATCTAGTTTTTTCTGGGTTTTTTGTTTTTTTTTTGAGACAGAGTCTCGCTCTGTTGCCCGGGCTAGAGTGAGTGCCATGGCGTCAGCCTAGCTCACAGCAACCTCAAACTCCTGGGCTTAAGCGATCCTACTGCCTCAGCCTCCCGAGTAGCTGGGACTACAGGCATGCACCACCATGCCTGGCTAATTTTTTCTATATATATTTTTAGTTGGCCAGATAATTTCTTTCTATATTTAGTAGAGACGGGGTCTCGCTCTTGCTCAGGCTGGTCTCGAATTCCTGACCTCGAGCGATCCACCCGCCTCGGCCTCCCAGAGTGCTAGGATTACAGGCGTGAGCCACTGCGCCCGGCCTAGTTTTTTCTGTTTTTAGTAGAGACAGGGTCTCACTCATGCTCAGGCTGGTCTCAAACTCCTGGGCTCAAGAGATCCTCCTGCCTTGGCCTCCAAGAGTGCTAGGATTATAGCCGTGTCCTCAAGGTTGGAAAACATATGACAAGTGGATTCAACTTTAAGGCTGAAGAACATTCATGACTCTGTTCAGTATTGTGCCCCAGCTGGAGTTAGGTGTTTGGAATGCTTCTTTCCTCGATGTGGCAAAATAAGGAGACAGAAAGAGATGTTCACCGGGATTACAACAGCCACTATTTACTGAGTCAGACACTGTGTTAATCACTTTACATACACTGTTGTATTGTAATCTTCGCAGCATTTCCATGAGATAGATATTATATTGTTCCCATTTTTCAGGTTAGGAAATAAAGGCTGATATGATATACCTTCAGTTTCATATTTAACAAATGGCAGGACAGGCGCGGTGGCTCACGCCTGTAATCCTAGCACTCTGGGAGGCCGAGGCTGGAGGATCGCTCGAGGTCAGGAGTTTAAGACCAGCCTGAGCAAGAGCGAGACCCATCTCTACTAAAAATAGAAAGAAATTAGCTGGACAACTAAAAATATATAGGAAAAAAAATAGCCGGGCATGGTGGCTCATGCCTGTAGTCCCAGCTACTTGGGAGGCTGAGGCAGGAGGATCGCTTGAGCCCAGGAGTTTGAGGTTGCTGTGAGCTAGGTTGACGCCATAGCACTCTACCCCGGGCAACAGAGTCCAAAAAAACAAAACAAACAACAACAAAAAAAACAAAACAAAAAAACAAATGGCAAAGCTGAAATTCAAACTCTTTTTCTTTTCTGGCTTAACACTTGTGCTCTTAACCATATAGTATGGTTATAGTATAATACTAATACTAATACTAATACTAATAATACTCCAAATTCCCAACTTTTAGAGACCATATTTTTCTGAACTGGAAGGCATGGTCAAACTTTAATCAGAATTATTAAAATCTTTTTGTAGAATTTAGTAACTGGGGAAAATAACAGGGAAATATTTCTGGACATAAGAGCCAAATTGTTGCTCCTAAAATCATACTACGTGACCTTTTATTTATTTGGATTTGGCAATTGTGAGGTTAAGAAAATTGGAAGCGAGGAGAGACCCCTTGGTGTTCTACCTGGAGGCATGGCAGGCAGACGGGAGATCTTTGGCCCAGACCAGGCCATAATTCCAGAAATGGAGTGGATGAGCCAGGCCCTGCTGATGGTGAACACAGTGGACTCCGGGAACTTAGTCGAAATCACTGTCTTTGGACTGCCCCGTGTGCAGAATGGGGTGAAGAGCATGCTTTTATGCTTGGCACAGTTCACAGAGAACATCGTGCCCCAGCTGAGAAGATGAAACATCTTGAGGGGCATTTGAAAGCTTGTATGTCAGGTCCCCAGCGTCCTATTGCTTAAGGCAACATAATTGTCAGAAGCATTATGAGAACAGTCATGCTTCTGCTACTAAAGTTGAAGAGAAGCAAGTACAGTATTCCTAAATCTCTGCATTCCTCTTTCTTGTACCTTGACGGATAGTGGTTTATTTTATTGCAAAAATGAGTTTGTAGAACTACTCTAAAAAAGAGATAGATTTCTATTTTGTCCAATGGCGTAAAGATCTTTGCTCACTTAAAATAAAGGAAATTTGTAGAAGAAGAAAAAAGAAAATTGGAAGGGATAGGTTAGGGAGCTGTAAACCAATTCAATACTCCAGCAATCAGACCAATTATCCCTCTTCAGTTTTTACCAGGACAAGGCCAGAAGTTTGTCAAAGGATCATTCATTCTTATGCTAGCAAAACAAACCTCCCACCGCTCCCCGGAGAACAAGTCAGTTTCAGAAGGGAAAAGACATGGGTTCTTCTGAGCTTTCAAAGAACTTAAGGAGGAAGAGGGGGGGAAGAAATCTTCCATAAAATGAAGGAAAAAAAAAATCTCTGGATAATTTGATTGTTAAATAATTGTTAAAGTGATTGTACCAAAGTTAAAAATCCCTAAGACTTTTGAACATTCCTGTTCTGGGAGCTAACAATGTTAAACATATGTTTGGACTATAATTGTTAGTATTTTAATTATAGGTTAACGATGGTGCATGCATGCAGTGTTTGCCTGCTTGAAGAAGTTGCTTTATAAGTAGTATGGTGCTGGTAGATAGTTTAAAAGATGACTGCATTAGTGCCCTTGCGTTAGGCATTATCTTAGGAAGAATAGTCATAACCTTATCCTTTATCACTAATTCAGTGTGTGACTTTAGGCAAACCACCCAATTCTCTATTGGTCTCAGTTCCTTCAGCTATAGAATAAGGACTGGAATAGATGACTTCCAAGTATTTCTTCTAGCTAGGAGAATCTCTAATACTAAGAGTGATATTTATTTGTTAAGTTATTCATCCCCTAAGCATTAATTAATCCCTTCCCTCAAGAAGTTTACATTCTAGTGGAATTAAGCTTATACCAAAGTAGGGCTGACTTTGTGGGCATATTGACTTTTGAATGTGAGTTGAAGCAGTAGTAAGAGACCATCTACTCAAAAATATATCTCCTAAATTTTGTATTTAATATTACCATACTACTTAGTTTTGTGGTTTAAAGCAGCATCTCCCAATGTGTAGTCTTTGGAAGGTTTGTTTATTCATTGACAGATGTTCATTGAGTGCCCACTGGGTACCTTGCTATGTGCTGCCTTCACAAAAGGTTCCATGGTTAAGTAAGTTTGAGAAATACTGGAATACACAAAGCTGAGACTTCTTACACTCCATTATGTAATATGACTAATGCCCTTCAGAACTTCTCACCATGGAGACTTTATTTTGGAGGAGGAGTTCATAGAACCACTGTCCTGCAGTACACATTTTGGGTTAAAGGGAAGAGCCCTCTTAAAATCTAAGCATTTTAGGGGGTGGGGAGTGGGAAATAAATTGGAAAGCTATTTATGCATGTATTGGTCAACATCTTAAGTAGATCTAGAGTATTAAAACCCTATAAAAATATTTTTCCCAGAAACTTGATTTAAGGTAGTCTCTTCCTTGAGATGGCATCCAATTCAGGATAGAATTAGAATATTAGATTAACTAAAGTTAATTATTAAGGGCTTGGAAAAATGGGGTTGGAGCTCACCCTAACCAATGGTATCACCTTATTTATTAGCAACAAGACTGTTATTTCTGTGTGGGTGATGTCTCTGTCCCCAGTCTGCTGGAAGAGAATCGGCCGAAATATACTAATTGGAGGAAGTGGAAATTACAGGAATTTGGAAATGGAGCTGATAAAAATGCAACCAGTGCTAATCAAAGGCTAAGTACTCTCCACTGGTGAGATGACCACCTGGGGGTGTGAGTGACAGAAAGCCAGGGCCGCAGAGGGGGGATGAAGGACCAGGGCCAGGCCCAGATGCCACTGCAGGGAGGGTGGGCTTTTCTAAGAGGTTGTTTTCTACAGTATTTGTGATTAGTCAAGAAACATTTTTGGGTTTTTACTGTCTTGTTTACCAGATGAAGTGTTGCTCAGGGGAGCCCTGGGGCTCTGGGCCACAGTAATGACTGCAGTTGAGAGAATGACAATTTACATTTGTATGGTACTCCCAGAGGACTCAGAGCTCAGGGAGGAGTGTTCTAACTACATTTTAATGTTAGATGATCAGATCTAAATGAAGGAAAGAGAAACGCACAGAATGTGAAAGGGAGGGCCTCTTGATAATGAGGGTGGGGGATGGCTGCTTTCAATTATGTGCTTCTGGACAGGCTCCTTTGCAGGTTTGCACTCCATTGCTTCAGCAACAGCCTAATTTGTGGGTTCCAAACTGATTGCCCCCATTTCTTATTTTGTAGGGATAGCTCTGTCAAAAGCTCTTCCCAGGAATTGAATTAAGATAATTCTTTGAGGCAAGAATTGTTCGTGTCCTATTAACAAAAAAAGGAAAAATACGAAAAAGAGGAAAAAAAGATAATCCATTCCTTGAGATGGTATCCATTTTCAGGAGAATAATAACATAAGAAATAGCAAGCTCTAGCTATCACCATGCGGGTCCTGAAAGACAGGGTGGGTCACAGCTAACACAACCCCACCTAGAAGTCCCAATGTTTTAGCAGTGACTCTGTATTTACCTTTCCGTTATCCTAATTTGAGATAGGCACAGAATACTATCTGGGGTCTGGGATTTACCATCCACATTTACATAGATTGTTGACTATGTACATTTACATAGAACAATGTGGCCAAAGATAGATGCCCAAAAGTAAAACCAGTGCTCCCCTTGTCTGTCTTGGACACCCCACTGTCTCAGGAGTTCCCCCAGGGAATCTGTTAGTCTGGTGGAAAGAAGAGGGAGAAATACACATGCCTGATAAAGCTTCTGATCAGGCAATTAAAGAGCCAGAAATATTAGCATGGACTAAATTTAGAAGAAAATAAGTCTTAAATTATGAAGAAACATTGTGTTCATCTAATCTGGGCTTCCACCTGATGCAGTCATCTCTGCACCACGTGCAACTCCTGCTTGAATCCACTTATTCAAGGGAGTCACCACCTCCCAGGCAGTTCCTGTTGGTGGTTAAAAAGTTCCTTCTTAGATTAGGCCTAAATTTACTTCCTGATAACTTTTACCCTTTGGAATAATAAGAGCAACTACATTCCTTTTTCCTTCTACACCATTGCCTTTCTAATAGTTGAGAACAGTCACTAGTCCCTATAAATATTCTCTTTTTAGTCGATGGGAAAGTCAGAAGGAAGAAAATAGTAAGTACTGTCCTGAGTCAGTACACTACAGGTTAGGGCATTCCCTCCTCACCCCCAAGAAGGAAAAGAATTCTGGCCGCTCTGTCCTGAGGTTATGTACCTGACCAAATCTTTTATGAGACACAAGTAGTAAATTTATAGTGCTACCATTTGGACAAAATAGTATCATTTCTTCCCTATTCTTGTCAAACTTTCAAGTAAAGACTATATTATGGGCTGGGTATTGTGGCTCATGCCTGTAATTCTAGCTCTTTGGGAGGCCAAGGTGGGAGGATCGCTTGAGGCCAGGAGTTTGAGACTAGCTTGAGCAACATAGTGAAACTCCCCCTCTACAAAAAATAAATTTAAAAAATTAGCTGGGCATGGTGGTGCATATCTATAGTCTTAGCTACTATGGAAGCGGAGGTGGGAGGATCACTTGATTGAGCCCAGGAGTTTGAGGCTGCAGTGTGCTATGATCTCACCATTGCACTCTAGCTTAGATGCCGTCTCTAAAAAAAAAGAAAAAAAAAAAAAAAGATTATATTATGAAAAATTCTAAAAAAGGAAGACAAGGCAAATATTTGCAAAGTATATAGTAAAGGTATATTATCCTTAATGAAGTAGTCTCTTAAGTCTTGCTTTTTAAACAAAAAATTAGTTAAGACCACTTTTTTTTTTGAGACAGGGTCTTGCTCTGTCTCCCAGGCTAGAATGTAGTGGCGTTATTACAGCTCACTGCAACTTCCAACTCCTGGGCTCAAGTGATCCTCCTGCCTCAGTCTCCCTAGTATCTCCCTAGTTAGCCACCATGCCCAACAAGACTTTATTTTTTCTAGAGCAGTTTTACGTTCACAGCAAAATTGAGAGGAAGGTATAGAGATATCCCACATACCCAAGCCACCAAACACTCACAGCATTCCCCATTATCAACATCCTCCCCCACCCCCAGTAATCCATTTCTTACAATTAATGAACCTACACTGATACATCATTATCTCCCAAAGTCCATAGTTTCCATTAGGGTTCACTTTTGGTTTTGTACTAAATCTATTTTTTAATGAGCGAATAATAACTAATACTTATGACGTGCTTACCACAAGCCAGGCAATGTTCTCAGTGCTTTGCATGTACTAGAAACTCAGTTAATTCTTACAATGACTCTATTAGTTCCATGTTATCCCTATTTTACAGACAGGGAAACTGAGGTGTAGTTACTTGTTCTAGCTCAGATAGCTGATGAGTGGGACAGAAGTGGAGCCCAGGTGGTCTGGGCCAGCCTGTACCTGTGCTCCTGACCTCCTCACTGTGCTGTCCTTGCAGAACAGGGACACAGCAAAGGAAGAGAAGTGGTGAGGGGAAAGGAGAAATCTCAGCAGCTGGGGCAAGCAGAGTGAGGTGCTGAGGTACTATCTGCTTTGAACCTTCAACCAGAAACACCTAGTGCTTGTGAAGCTGCAGAGAAATGGCACTCTTCTGTGCCGCCAGAGCTTTGCGGCCTTACTGAAGGTTAACCCCAGCACCGAAAAGTGTGCATTTTGACTCAGAAGTACTATTGATAAGTCCTTATCCTGAGGAGATAAATAAGATTGGAAACACAAGTTTAGTTGTGAAGATATTCAGAGTCATTATGGTAGAGTGGCTGTGATAGAAAAAAGTTAGAAAAAACCCAAGTTTTCAGCCCGAGAAGATTGGTTAAATGAAGCAGGACACATTCATACAGTGGGATGCCAGGCTGTCAGTAGAAAAATCTACTGAAGTTTTGGAAAAGGAATTGCAAGAGAATTTTTAATACATGGTAATATGTTTGTGATATAAATCGGAAAAAAACAGGTTTCAATATAAGAATAAAATGGTATTTTCTCATTTTTGTAAATAAAATAATCATTTATATATGCATCGAGAGAGATATATGCCATGTTGTACCTAATGATTATCTCTAAGTAATAGAGTAATGGTGATTTTAATTTTCTTCTTTGAGTCTATGGTATTTAAATTTTTTTCCAAATTCAATACACAAAAACTTAGTAATATAACAATAAAAGTTATTTTTAACTAAAAATGGCAAGCAGAAAATTTCAAAATAAAGAACCTATTGGGACTTTACTCTGAGAAAAAATAGCCTATCTCCCATGGCATCTTGTTGTTAAAGTCCACAGGGGGTCTCTGATAATGATGATTATAGTTTCCTTTCACCATTAAAACAAAAATCCCATCAGAACACAGTCATTTTCTTGTAAAAAAAGAAAGTTGTTGGTAAGGGAATCACAAGTAGAAATAGTTTCTCATTTTCCTTAAATTTGTCCGTGAAAGTTTTATACCTGAGTATGGAATCTCTAGAAAGGAATAAGAATATGTTTGATTTCTGTCTCAACCAGCATTTCTAAAGAGGTCAAGACACTTATTGAAGTTTATGTCTCTGTCATCCCTAGGACAACCCCCTTTATGGGGACTTAGGGTCTCTTGGGAAATTCTTTGTAATGAGATGTTTTCTTCCCTTATCAGATGTCTGCTAAACTGTACAAAGTCTGTTCAGTTAATAAGGCTCACTCATGCTTCAGTCTCAGCTCCAGGGGCTTGTTTGAAGCTGAAGCATGTGGGTGGCTCTTAGCGGTCATGTTAGTGTCAGGGTGTGCCTTGCGCACTGGCAGTTCAGCCCGGTTTCCAGTGACCCCATCAGGGAGGGCTGATGGAAGTGTTCTGGACATCTTGAGGCAACAGGATGCACACTGGGTCTGTGCTGGGACCTGTTGGTAGAGTGCTCTTTTACTGAAGTGTCCTTGGAGACTCAAAGGATGTCCAGACAACTGTTCTTCTCCAGGGCATGAACCTCTGGAGTGCTAAAAGACTGTAATTCCTAACTCTTCTAACTCCCAACTCCTCTCTTTTCATAGGGCACCTCTTCTTTTTTCCCCTCTGGGTCTTAGGAGGATGGCATTAAACATGTGTGTGTGTGTGTGTGTGTGTGTGTGTGTGTGTGTGTGTGAAATCCCAAATATGGTAATTTAAGGTCATTCTTCAAGTGAATGAGTTTTTATAAACCTTAGGTAACTATTAATATTATTTGATAACTCCGGGCAGGAAAGGAAAGTAAAATCTATAGATTATATAAAGTCTTTTTTTTTGGCAGATTATCTGAATGGTTTTCTTCTTGAATTTCACTCCAGTGGCAACCTCTTCGCTGACCTGCTGCCTTCCTTCCAGCTGGCCCAGGCTCGCCCATTCCCGTTTCCCCCGTGGCGTTGCCACCCACACAGTTCCTCCGGCTAGAGACTGGGGCTCACTCCTCACACCCCAACTCCCACCCCCAAGAACCAATCCTGCCAACACTACCTCCAAAACACCCTTCTCTGTATTCACACTGACGTTGCCCTAACTGAGGCTTTCTTGTTTGTGCTTTATCCACCCATAAAATTTAAGTTTTAAGGTCAACCTTGAAGACAAAGAAACTGCTTGTAGTTCATCTTTGGAACTCAAGAGTTAGTCCTTAAACAGATGAATACTGTCGTCTGGCAGCAGAGATGTTCCACTGGTACACAGTAGGAGATGGGGAGAGCAGTCCTGCAAATGGATGAGGAATGAGGAAGATGAAGTAATAACTGCTGACCAGTAGTTAAGAGGTGAATCAAAGCCTGACAGCATCATCTAAAATGACCACATTGGCCGGGTGCCTCTGCTTGCTTAAAGTAATAATACTAATACTCATACTAATATTACTAGTAATAATACTTCTTGCCAAGTCCATAGGTATGAGCCAGGACCATCCCTGGCAGAGCAGAACGTTTTGTCATCCTATTTGGAGCTGACTCTACAGCTGAGTCAGGAGTGGTCTGAGGCTCCAGTTTGTCTGATCGGAACCTCACTTTCCTCTAGCATGGTGACGATTCAAGGAGACACACAGGGCTCTCCAAAGCCAACTGTGTGCCAGAAGGATTCTGCTGATGACTTTGGGATTATGGCAGGTGCTCTCCCCACCTGTGCTTGATTTGAGCAGTATGAAGGCCTGGAGCTACAATAGCCACATGTGAGCCTAAGGCAGAAGTGTGCTCTTGGGGATACACCCTCCTGGATCCCTGCCTCCTGCAGCACAAGCCATGTGAAGAGGCCACAGACAGACCTTCTGGTTGGTGGTCCCAGCTGGTTTCCAGGAACAGCAGGTAGCAGCTGCCATCGGTGGGAGAATGCCCACTAGACATCCAGTCCATCGGCCATTCGGGCCTGGTTACATCATTTTTGGTTTTGTTTTTTTCTTCAGCTTTACTGAGGTATGACTGACAAATAAAATGGCGTGTGTTTAAAGTGTACACGGTGATGATTTGATATATGTATATTGTGAAATGATTACTACCTCATAAACTAACACATATATCACCTCACATAATTACCTTTTTTTTTGGTGAGAATGCTTAGTACTCTCTTGGCCAATTTCAGTATGCAACACAGTATTATTAACTATAGTCACCATGCCATATAATTAGGTCCTCAGAACTTACTCATCTTATAACTGAAAGTTTGTACCCTTTGACCAACATCTCCCCATTTCCCCACGACTCAGCTCCTGACAACGACATTCTACTTTCTGTTTCCATGACTTCAACTCCTTCCTTTTAGATTCCACATGGAAGTGGATACCGTATAGTATTTGCCATTCTCCATATGCTTATTTCACTTATCATAATGCCCTCCAGGTTCATTGATGTTGCAAATGTGAAGATTTCCTTTTTATGACTGAATAATATTCCATTGTATATATATAATATTCCACTGTTTATGTAGACCATATTTTTTTAATCCATTCATCCACCAAGAGACACTTAGATTGATTCCATACCTTGACTATTGTGAATAGTGCTGCAAGGAACATGGGAGTGCAGATATCTCTTCAACATTACTGATTTTGTTTCCTTCAGCTATATACCCAGAAATGGGATTGCAGAATCATATGGCAGTTCTGTTTTCCATTTTTTGAGGAACCTCCAAATGTTTTCTGCAATGGATGTACTAATTTATATTCCCACCGACAGTGTGCAAG
>CM052437.1:181570873-181606574 GCA_028533085.1 Varecia variegata
TCAGCCTCCCGAGTAGCTGGGACTACAGGCATGCACCACCATGCCTGGCTAATTTTTTTTTTCCATATATATTTTTAGCTGTCCATATAATTTCTTTGTATTTTTAACGGGATCTCGCTCTTGCTCAGGCTGGTCTCGAACTCCTGAGTTCAAACAATCTTCCCACCTTGGCCTCCCAGAGTGCTAGGATTACAGGCATGAGCCACCGCGCCCGGCCCTTCCTTTGTTATCCCCTTTCTCAAACTCATTCTTCACAGTTACCCTCGTCTTCATTCAACAAATATTTATTAAGCACCTACTATGTCCCAGATGCAGTGGTTACAGCAGTGCATTAGGCCAAGGTCCCTGACCTTACAAAGCTTCCTTCTGTTCTTGTTGGGGGCCTGGGGAAGCCAGGCAACACATAAATAGGCAAACAAACACATTTTAAAAAGTTGACAGTGAAAGACAATTAAAAAGAGTGATGTGATAGAGGAATGGGTGGCTATTTTACATTAAATGGTCTTTTTTTTTTTTTTCCCCCTGTATCTTAATCCTCAGCACATTAAATGGTCTTAAAATGTCTTTAGGCTGGGGATGGTGGCATGTGGCTGTAATTCCAGCTACTTAGGGGGCTGAGGCAAGAGGATCACTTGAGCCCAGGAGTTTGAGACCAGCTTTGGCAACATAGTGAAACCCCCTATCAAAAAACAAACAAACAAAAATAAATAAGCTCACTGAGTCTGAGAAGAATAAAAATAAATAAAAAACTTCACATCTAAATAGTGGGTAGTTGGCCGGGCGCAGTGGCTCACGCCTGTAATCCTAGCTCTCTGGGAGGCCGAGGTGGGCAGCTCGTTTGAGCTCAGGAGTTCGAGACCAGCCTGAGCAAGTGCGAGACCCCGTCTCTACTAAAAATAGAAAGAAATTATCTGGCCAACTAAAAATATATATAGAAAAAATTAGCCGGGCATGGTGGCGCATGCCTGTAGTCCCACCTACTCGGGAGGCTGAGGCAGTAGGATCGCTTAAGCCCAGGAGTTTGAGGTTGCTGTGAGCTAGGCTGATGCCACGGCACTCACTCCAGCCTGGGCAACAAAGTGAGACTCTGTCTCAAAAAAAATAAAAATTAAAAAATAAATAAATAAATAAATAGTGGGTAGTTAAGAATAAAGACAAAATCCTTGCTATCAGAGAAAAACAGGTGGATTACCTACAAAGGAATGACACTCAGTCTCATATGGCCTGTAACATGATGATTTAGTGATACCATTCAAGTCCTGAGGAAAATATCTTTGATCTTATAATTTTATTCTCTATCAATCTTCCATTCATTAGGAGTAAAATAAAGACATTTTTGGACCTTCCAAGGCTGAGATGCCTTAGGATCTATAAACCCTCTCTGAAAGAATGAATAAAGGACGTTTTCCAAGAAGAAGAGAAATAAACCTTGGAAGATATAATGGGTCGCAGAAACCAATGTGTGCAAAGAAATTAGCAAAAGTTATTTTGTCTAAATAAGCATTGATTGTGATTTGTTTTGAGGTTTAAAAACTATAATCGGTAGCTAGAAGGAAACTGGGGCTTAGAGAGAAGAAAAGTAGCTCACTCTGAGCCAAAGCTTTTAACCACTTGTTTTGTAAACCTTTGTTCCCCAGTGTCTAGCGCAGGACCCAATACAAAACAAGTGCTTAATAATTGCTTGCTGCAAGAATGAATGAATGGAGTGATGAATGTTTCTGTCAGTATGCAGCCTTTCCAGAATATTAGCATTTTCACAGAGTGAGATTTACCACCTTCATGAATCCACCAAGGTTGTTGTAGCCATGAGCTGGGACAGGAGCAGCCTGGGAGGGTTTTGTTGCCTGACTATTCTAGAGACAAGTTTGGATTGTGCTCCTTCCAAGGGCTTCTGGGAAAAGTGCCTCTCTGTCTGGCAGCTCTGCCCTTCGGCCTGAGGCCAAGAACCCTCCGAACAAATAGTCTGCTGCTTAGTGAGGGAGCAGGGGAGGACAGCCACATGTCTGGAGAGCACACACTTCCTGTTGCTGAGTGCCAGATGGGACTTTCTTTCTACTTATTCCAGATCAGGTCTAGATTCTTGACAAACAAATAGACCACCCCCATGTGTAAGCCTCACTTGTTGCCTTATGAAAAAATAAAACAGTAATGAGTCAAGAGTCTATGCTGCAATATCTCCTCACCTCATTTAGTTCTAACACTCCGTGCCTGAACCTTCACAAAGAAATAACTACTTGGAAACTAGAGGATGCACTCAAACACCATTTATGCCAGATGGAGAGATGCTTTTCAATGCAAGGCACAAAATAATGAAGTCATCTACTCACCTTTTTCTAATGTTAGGGTGGAATGTGGCCGAGGGGAGAGCAAACTCCACCCTTTATTTCCCAGGAAGAGATCACGGTAATGTTTTAGCAAGGGTGGGGTGAAATCTTGAACACCTCACTGATTTCTAAGGCAACTATTGACTTTACAGAAAAGTTCAGAACCAAGGTAAGACAAGTAGAAGACCTGGGTTGGTCACTAAGTGCCAATGTGAAAGAGCCCTGGTGTTTACCTTTCTCAAAAGGACCCTCTTTATCTAATCCATTGAGATCATTGTGACTCCATCTTTAAGGTTCTTTCTAGTTCTAAAGTTGTTCCCTTTTTACACCCTTTCTTTTGCTCTCCCTGTTGTGACAAAGGGTCCGGTCATCATTTGTGGCGCATGTTTCATGCTCTGTAAACCTATATCTTGCTCTTGCCCTATAATCCTATCTTTCTTTCCTCAATAAACCTCATTTTTGTGCTTGCCTTAAAAAATAAAATTTAGTTGTATGATTTGCCATATTTTGGCTGCAATAATTTCCTAGTTTCCCATGGCCATTCCTATTATTCTATTCATTTTTAATTACACAAGTGTTACCTGACTTCACACAGTTCCATTGCTACTTTCAAACCATATTCCTGCATCCACCCAGCCACTGGCCCTCTCAGTTCCTACACAGCCACCAGCCAGACAGTAAATATTTATCAAGTGCCTATCAACATCGGACAATGAACAAAGCAGAGAGTCCCTGCACCCAAGGAGCTTATATTCCACAAACAATAAACGTGTAAACAAATACATACATAGAATAATTATAGGTATGGATAATAACTACTAGTGTTACCAAAAGTTCAGTACTTGTCCCCAAGGCCAAACAAAGAATGAGGACAAGTGGCTTGAGGAGAAGGAGAGAGAAGTTTATTAATTTGCTGGCAAATGAGGAGAGTGGCAGACTCTCATCTTTAAAATAATCAGCGTCTGGGGACTGTTCCTGCCCTGCACTGGCGTGCACATGCAGGAACTCCACGAAGGCCCCGTCCCAGGCCACCAGCTCCTGGGGAGGCCATCTCAGGGTGAGTTCCTTCAGAAGGATTCTGGTAACTTCAGATGCTCTCTGTTTGGGTAGAATAAGCCTCTACCCAGCCTGTAAAGGTATCTACTAATACAAGTTTAGGCATCTGAGTGAAATCAATTTGCCAATCATGGAAAGCGTGGGTCCCCACATTTTGGGTTCCCCATGTAGCAGGTTGCTTTTGCCTTTGGATCATTTCGAGCACATAAATAGTTTGTTGCAAATGGGGTCCTCTTAAATGAGGTCCCACCAAATCCATTAAGGCATCACACCCTTAACGTGTGCTTCAGGTAGGAGAATGAGTCCATGAGAATTCTGTCTCCACTTAGCTGTGCCCTCCCAAATGTCAGAGCCGCAGTCTTTAGTTTTAAAGGGGGTTTATATTGGTCTAAATCTAGCCAGGGTATCAAGGCCCTAGGAATAGATAACCTTTAGCTGCCTCCTTTGTAGATCTGCCAGCGGCCTGATTTCTTTTCACAACGTAAGTATCTCCCCTTTTTTGGTGACCAGGACAGTGCACGATGGCCACCTGCTTGAGCTCAGCCATAGCCTGTATCAGGGCCACTATTTCAGTGGCATACTTAATGTCCTTATTTCCTCCTGTCAGGAGCCCCCTTTCCTTCCAAATGGCACCATGAACATGCATAATCATAAAAACATATTTAGAGTCTGGATAAATGTTTACCTTTTTTTCCCTCTGGATAACTGAAGAGCTCTGGTTAAAGCAATCAGCTCAGCTTTCTGGGCTGAAATCCCAGGCAGCAGTGCCATTGTTCCCAGTACCTGTCATTCTGTGACCACCCCATACCCAGCTCTTCATTGTCCATTGTCCATAAAGCTGCTTCCGTCAGTGAAAAGATCCCAATGTGGCTCTGGCATCGGCTGATCTGACAGATCCATCCTGCTAGAATAGACAGTCTGCAGAACCTCTAAACAGTCATGCTGCCAAGGCTCATTCTCTTCAGCTGGTAACAGGGTGGCAGGATTGAGAGTAGACACCGTCTTTAATAACAACTCACAAGTAGCTGCTACGGTCTGGAGGTGAGGAGGCCATTCTTGCACAGTATTGTCCAGTGGCTTTGACAAGTATCTCACTGGCCATGGGACGTCTCCCAGCATCTGTACTGAGACTCCATGGCTTATTCCTTGCTTTTCATGAAATTCTTTCTGTGAGTCAGGTGACCCCAAAGTGGGAACAATAATAAGGCTCTGCTTCAGGTTTTTAAAAGGCATTTTGACAGTATGGGGTCTAGATCAGTGGCTCCGTATCTGTTCCTTTAAGGGCCTTGTACAAGGGCTTTGCTATTAGTCCAAAGTTTGGGATCCAGGTGCAACAGAACCCTGCCATTCCCAGGAACCTGCACAGTTCTTGTGAGTTCTCTTGCTAATTTGGAATCCCAGATAAGTAACCTGCTGTTTGCAAATCTGTCCAATTGCAGGTTCCACAAGTGCACCACCAAGCCCTCACCAAAAAGGGCAGGAGAGTCTTTTTAAACCCCTGAGGCAACACCATCCAGCAGCGCTGCGAGGCCACCCTAGTCCCAGGATCCTGCTGTTCACATGCGACTGAGTACCATTCATAGTCACTTGTACAATGTCATTAATGGCATGTAGATCCTGCACGAATCTATATTCATTGGTATGGGGAATTCAAATTCTTTCTGTATGTTCTGGGGTCCCGTCGGCCTATACGGCCTTACTTTTTGGTAGCTTCTAGTAAATGCTGTAATGACGTGCAAGTCTGCTGAGGCCCAAACCTCAAAAGAACTGCTTGGCAGTGGCAGCCTCCTGTGTGCTTCACCAGCCCTGGTATTCATCCAGCAGGAGCTTGGCGGTGCCCCGGGAGGTGAATTTCTGTGGCTTCTGGAACAGCTCCCTGTGATCTCACTGCTCACCCAGGCCCACTGGATTTGGCGGAAGAGGTGGCGACAGGAGCAGCTCCAGCTCTGGCGTTGGCTCTCCGGGGTCCACCTCAAGGGTCCGCCTCCTGGGCCTGCAGTGATGTGTTCCTCAGCTGCCGCCTCCGCCTCCACTTGTTGAGGGCTGCCTCATTGCAGCCTGCCCTCCCCCTACAGGCTCCCCCAACGGCTGGTTTAGGAGCACTGTGTGCTGGTGCTGGGGGCTGGGGCCGAAGTGGGCTGCGCTGCTGCCCATGTGGCTTGGCGCTGCTAATTGAGTCGCCATTGTTAATCACACCGGGGGCTCCTGTGGGGATATTTGGATTGGAGCCGCTAGTGAGGTATGGAGCCGTCTGCAATTTTGGGCAGTATTCTTTCCAATGTCCTTCCTTTTCACAAAGAGTACACTGATTGTACTTCAACCTGGGGCAACTTTTTCTGCCCTTTCCTTTTGACGGTCTCAGAGGATCCTTGGTTGGCGCAGCTAACAGAACACACATAGGTTTCAGTTTCTGTTCTTCCCTAGCATTATATACTTTAAAGACAATGTCAACAAGCTCTGAGGGACTCATGCCAATGGTCCCTTCCACATGCTGCAGCTTCCTTCGTATATCTGGAGCACTCTGCCCTATAAAAGTCATATTAATCATGCATATATTTTCAGGACCTTCAGATCAGCATCTGTATATTTCCAATATTCCTGATAGATGCATTCCAAAAATTCAGAGGGACCTTCATTAGCTTTTTGTTGTAATTTTTGGACCTTGTTTAAACTCCTCTGTCTAGGAACTCCCCTCCAGAGGCCTGCCAGAATACACTTTTGGTAATGATTTGTTCTCACACCGTCTGTATCTGCATAAGGATCTCAATTTGTGTAAGTCCAATAATGGCCTGTCAAGCCCCCTATCTGCTATTGCCATAATGAAAATTGCCCTGCCCTGGCTATGGGTGTCCTCTGGCCAAACTGAGTTCCCTGCCAGGTCTTGGAAGGACAGACCATTCCCACTCCCGAGCCATAGCCTGGTGGGTGTGGGACTGAAGAATTAGTTCCAGTCATGCCCTCCCTGGCCCCTCCAAGAGGGCGACCCTGGACATAGGCTGGGCACCTCCCATGGACTGTCCCAGCTCCAGCGGGCATCATGCCTGCCCCTAGGGAGCCTGGTGGGTGCCAGCACCTCTCTACTGTGTCTCGCGCACACTGGTCGCCTCTCCTGCTGCTGGGTCCACCCCCAGAGCGACGGTTCCACATGGTGCTCCTTGTGTCAGCTGGTGCCCGGCATCTGACTTAGAACTGGTGCAGACCAGGGGAATCTGACTGTTTAATTAAAACAAAGCATTGCAAAGGCCCATGGAAGATGGGGCAGCGGGGCCCCAGCAGTGCGAGCTTGAGCTTGGCCAAGGCTGCAGCACCTTCCCCAGTGGGTGGAGAGCTGGCAGCAGGAAAGCGGGAGGTTTTGGATCCAACCTGGAGATTCCCTCCCCTGTTTTGTCACACAGCCTTTCAGCCTCTTTATTATGCAATTGCATGAAAGATTGTACATATGGGATCTCGTCCCATTTACCTGAACTTTGAAAAAATTATTCCAGTTATAAGATCATATAATAGTTTAAACTTCCATTCAATGGCCACTTCTCACACCCTAGCACGAACATTGGATTACAATAACACCATTCTCTTTTAGACATAGACTTATAGCTATAAGTTGGCCATTCAGCCAAGATTCTCCCCAAGGGGCTTTCGGATGGAATAGAAACGGAGCCTCCCATGTTGACAAACAGTGATGAATATAACATGGCAAGTAGACAATACAGGGAATTTCCAGCACAAACAATCTCAAATGCCAAGGCCTTACTAAATGAATGGGAACCGCATAGATGAGACCCAAATTCTCAAATAAGAACCAACATCTCCCAATCCAAAAGGGAATGAATTCCCCAGGTTCTCTAGTTCCATTCAACCATGACTTCCACACCCAAATGGCGGCTCCAAACAAAATGCCCTGCCACAGGGCTGGAAGGTTTGAAAACTTCCCCCAAATGTGTAGAATCAAGGGTCTTGGTGTGCACACTGGGGAACTTACCAACTCAAATAGCTGAGGCATAGTGACACTTTCCAAATCCATTTCCTTCTCCTCAACAAGGTTCAGGTTGGTCAGAGCAGCGTCTAATTCAGGTAGCAAGAGACAGGAGTTCTCCAGAACTAAACAGGCTTTGGCAGCTGCTGGGGCAGTCCCTTATTCTCTCCTCCCAACAAGACGCTCTCCTCCTGGTGAAGACCCACAGCGTGACCTAGGGCGGCTCCCTGCTTCTTCCAGCTGTGGCAACAGTTGCAGGGTGCCATTCCACTGCAGTGCTCATAGGTCCACTCAGGCACGCCAAATTCTATTACCGAAAGTTCAGTACTTGTCCCTGTGGCTGAATGAAGAATGAGGACAAGCGGTTTTAGGAAAAAGAAACAGAAATTTATTTATTAATTTGCCAGCAAATGAGGACAATGTTTTTTATTTTTATTATTTTTTTTAAGACGAGAGTCTGCCATCTTCCTCATTTACAGAGGATGAATGGGGGGATTAACAAGTGTAGACAGTGAGATCGGTGAGGTGGCTGCCATAGTAGTCCAGGTAAGGAAGTCAGAAGGCTTGACTCAAACAGTAGCTGTGGGAAAGAGGAGAAGAGATGGGAGGGGAGGAGAGGGTGAGAGAGAGATCTGACACAGAGATCTGAGTCATCAGCAATATGGCAGCTGAAGCTCTGACCAAAGAGAACATTAATCACAGAGATCCTACAGAGTAAGAATATGAACGGAGCAAGCCCAGGACGCTGCGAACACCAGTGAAGGTGAAGGAAGCAGAGCTTGAGAGAGACAGTCCGCCCACTGCACAAGTGCATGGCTCAAGGGAAGTCAGAGGTGCAGAGGGCCAGCAGTGAGGCGAGCCCTTTCCAAAGGGAGAGGGTGGCTAACTCGCCACCCTCTTTTTAACAGTAAAATGTTAAAATTTTTCTAACAGTAAAATGCCACGCCTTTTCACTTTAAAACTCCTTTGATGTCTCCACACCTATAGAACAATTTCTAAGTTTCTTAGCTATTATATGGCATCTTTCATCTGGCCTATCTTACTTTGTTAACCTTATCTCATCCATTCCCTGCCACGTACCTATGCCTGTCCCATTGGGAATTCTCTGAAAATGTAACAGAAGTAAGGCCCTGAAAAAGGGCAAAATGTGTTATGAGTTGTCTCCTTAAAACCCCTTACCCTTTTTGAGGAATTAAAACCTGCACTCCTGCCTGAGGCCAGTCATCAGAAGGGCAGAGGAGTGTTCTTTGTTTTAAACCACAGGAGATGGCTCAACAGAATCAGCCGGGAAAAGGTCATGGGATCATCTTCACCGTCAACCAGGACCACCAACCATAGTTAAACAGCAATACCTCGAAGCTGAAAACCCCTTTTAAAAGCCCTGTATTTCTGCTTAAAGGGAGGACGATGGTTCCTTAAGATGAGAGTTTGCCATCCTCCTCATTTGCCAGCAAATTAATAAATTTCTTTCCTTTTCCTCAAACCACTTGTCCTTTTTCTTTGTTCTGCCTCAGGATAAGTACTGAACTTCCGATAACAAAAACAACATGCTGCTTCTCAGAAGCACAGGCCATATAATTTTCAAGGCCCAGTGCAAAGCCTCTTGTTAAGAAATCTTTAAGATGTTCAAGGGTGACAGCAGCCCAGTAAGGAGCACAGGACCCTCTGAGTGTGGGGCTCTGTGTGACTACACAGGTTGCATGCCCATGAAGCCACTTTGCTTCTTCCTTGTGTTTGTGTTTTTTAGTAAACTGCTTGCTCTCCTTAAAATGACCTTTCCTATGTTGCCTACCTGGCAAACTTCTAGTTATACTTCTAGATTGCTGTAGGTAGTTCTTAACCTTTTGAGGTAAAAGGAGCTCGGAATTTCACCCTAAAATACGACTCCTTGGTATAAAAAGTATCTTGAATTAAAGGCCCTAGAAATCAACAGACATTGGAAGGGGCTTTCCCTCTATCTGCATAAAACCAGACAGATCCATCAAAAGAACAATTGCCTTTCCTTCCCCTCCCAGTTTTCCCAATATATTGCAGGAAAGAAGATCAAGAATGCATCCATACCTGGCCCAACTCATTTTAAATATAATACCTGTGTCGCAGGTTAATTTAATTTCCAAAGAGAATCATTTACAAGTCAATCTGTTTCCCCCCATCCATTCATTCTTCCAAGTATCTATTCATCCTCCCTAGTAACTATTTATTGCCCCTAAACAGAATTACCTACATTCTTCATCTTCCCCTCCCCTCTAAAATGAGAGTATATGAATTTCTGGACCCCACTGGGTATTGGGTAATCACTCTGTGATTCTCCTTGTGGGCATGGTAAATAAATCTCTTTCTCGTATTAATCTGCCTTAATGTGAGCTCATCTTTCAGCAACCTTTCCAAGGTCAAGGGGAGCTTCCCCTCACCCCCCACAAGGTGATCACTAATCCTTTTAGGAATATGTTGAGGCCAGGCTCTGAGCCTCTCACCTATAATTCCAGCACTTTGGGAGACTGAGGTGTAAGGATCACTTGAGGTCAGCAGTTTGAGACCAGCCTGGGCAACATAGTAAGACCCTGTCTCTTTCATTTTTAAAATTGAAAAAAAAAAAAAAAGAAATATGTTAAAAACTATGAGCCCTTTGAAATTCCATATGCATACAACATAAAGTTTGGAATACAATTGCAGAGACCTCATACACTCTCTGAAGCTCATAACCTGAACCCATGGAGGATCGTGGACTCAGATTAAAAATCTTATTTGAGGCCGGGCGCGGTGGCTCACGCCTGTAATCCTAGAACTTGGGAGGCCGAGGCGGGTGGATTGTTTGAGCTCAGGAGTTCGAGACCAGCCTGAGCAAGAGCGAGACCTCGTCTCTACTAAAAAATAAAAATAAAAAAAAAATAGAAAGAAATGATCTGGCCAACTAAAAATATATATAGAAAAATTAGCCAGGCATGGTGGCGCATACCTGTAGTCCCAGCTACTCGGGAGGCTGAGGCAGTAGGATCGCTTAAGCCCAGGCGTTTTAGGTTGCTGTGAGCTAGGCTGATGCCACGGCACTCACTCTAGCCCGTGCAACAGAGCGGGACTCTGTCTCAAAAAAAAAAAAAAAAAAAAAAAAAAGTCTCATTTAAGATTCAGTTCAAATGTCACCTTCTCCACCGAGCTTTTCTGGCCCCCGCTGGGCAGGAAAAAGCACCGCTTCCCATATAGGGCCTCATCCATCCCTCTGTTGTTATAAAAATCATTATAAATGTTGCATGATAGTTAAAATTTCTTGAGGATCTGCCATATATTAGACAGTTTCAGAACTTACTGTAATTTTGCCCATGAGGTATTTTATTACCATCTTTACATATGAGGACCTAAGGTTCAGAGCTTAAAGGCCAGAGCTTAAGAAAAGGGGGTGATACCACTCAGGTCTGCACCCCTCACAGCCATGGTGCCCTTGAGTTGCCTATCCTTCTGCTAGAGTGATTGACCTTACAATCTGAGCCCCGGGAAGGCACAAAGATTGTGTTCTGCTCATTCCTTTATTGCCCAAGCCTTTCCAGCAGATAGTTTCTACTAAATAAATGATTGTTGGGTGAATGAATACTTGATTCTACCCCTAGCTTCTTTTTATAGTCCCAGCTCAGTCAATCATATCCGCCAAAGAGATGATTGGAGAAATCTAGGATATTATCTCCATGAAAAATGCCACATCCCTACCTCTGGGCTTCTCTTAGACTTGAGCTGGCACAGAGTGACTGCCCACAGACAGCTCTAAGTCAAGCTACACTAACCCAACTCTGGTATTCTCTTCCCTCAAGAATATTCCTCTTCGCTTCTAGTTTTATGAAAGAAAAGTAAAAAAAAAAAAAAAAAGAATATTCCTCTTGTCCACAGGCCTGACAGCTTTACCGTCTGGTCTGTGCTTCAGGCATTTCTGATAAGATGTTTGTGGTTTTATAACAAGGTTTGTTTGTTTTTTAATAATTTTTTAAATTTTATTTCTGTTTATTTCCTTTTTTTTCCCCCTGGGAGGTCTCTTCTGATGTTTTCGGCTTTTTTTGAGATGGAGTCTTTTTTTCTTTTTTTTGAGACAGAGTCTCACTCCGTTGCCCGGGCTAGAGTGCCATGGCGTCAGCCTAGCTCACAGCAACCTCAAACTCCTGGGCTTAAGCAATCCTTCTGCCTCAGCCTCCCGAGTAGCTGGGACTACAGGCATGCACCACCATGCCCGGCTAATTTTTTCTATATGTTTTTAGTTGTCCAGCTAATTTCTTTCTACTTTTTTAGTAGAGACGGGGTCTCGCTCTTGCTCAGGCTGGTCTCGAACTCCTGAGCTCAAACAATCCGCCCACCTCGGCCTCCCAAAGTGCTAGGATTATAGGCGTGATCCACTGCACCCAGCCTGAGATGGAGTCTTGCTATGTTACACAGGCTGGTCTTCAACTTTTGGCTTCAAGTGATCCTCCCAAAGCACTGGGATTACAGGTGTGAGCCAAGTTCTTAAAAACAAGCAAACACAAACTTCAATCACTTTGGGTAAATATTTACCCTATAAACATTACTGTACTTTGGGGTTTGGATTACTAAATGCCTTGATGTTCAGGTTTAAATGACTTAATATTTGGATTCTTGGTGATTCTTTTTCCATTTTTATCTGAATTCCTGGTGCTATGTAAATCATCCTATGGATGCAATTAGAAATGGTTACATTTTCAGCTTTGGAAATAGTCATTGAATAGCTGATTGGAATATCTTACCTGTAATCGATGTAGCTGACTCTGGTATATCCATCCATGGTTCTGAGATTCAGGAAGAGAATGGACATGCAGTTCTTAAATGTTTGTGGAGCCAGTACTTTCATCCTTCTTTTCCAGACTTGGAATCCCAAACCACCTGTCTGAATTTTCTTAGCAGGCACAACTGAACAAGGTTTCTCCGGGGTGTTGCCAGGAGACTCAGGCAGCAGCCAGGGCCCCAGGCATGACTCTGGCCGCGGGGACCCTGTGGTTCAGGACTACTGGTCTTCAGCCAGTGTGATAGCTGCTCTGCTTGCTGTTTCAATCTTCTAGGACAAACTTGCAGAGTCGGGGAGGACTGAGCTATAGGTAGTAGAAGGGCTGGTGCTCAATGTGAGGTCCTGCTGCTTCTTTTTTGGAAGTTGCATCCACTGTAGTTAGCAATGAGCAGCACAAGACCAAGGCCAATCTATCCTTGTCTCTTCCTGATAGGAAGCTGCTATGAAAAAAATAGATTATGGGTGGGTGCATTTTTGGAACTTTTTGTTATTGTTGTTAACAATATTAAGAGACTTTTCTAAGGTTTTACATAGAAGGACACAACAATCTCTCACAACAATCTGGATAAAAACTCCAGTTTATTTGGGGGTTTACCATGTTCCACGTACTGTGCCAAAACTGTTCTTTTTTTTGAGACAGGGTCTTGCTCTGTTGCCCAGGCTGGAGTGCAGTGGTGTCATCACAGCTCACTGCGCCCACTTCAGCCTCCCAAAGTGCTAGGATTATAGGTGAGCCACCGTGCCCAGCCTGTGCTAACATATTTTCTTATTCTCATAACAATCCTGTGAGATAGGTTTTTGATTCTCTTAGCCATATTTTACTTAGGAGGAGATCAAAGCACTAGGTCAAGTAATTTATTCACAGTCCCACGATTGGCAAGGGGAGTGCTGGGATTGGAATTTGGCTCTATCTGATCTCAAAGCCTGGCCTTCTCATGACTGGGATCTATTGTTTTGTTTTGTTTTGTTTTCTTTCTTTCTTTCTTTCTTTTTTTTTTTTTTGAGAAAGAGTCTTGCTCTGTTGCCCAAGCTGGAGTGCAGTGGCATCATCATAGCTCATTGCAACCTCAAACTCCTGGGCTCAAGTGATCCTCCTGCCTCAACCTCCTGAGTAGCTCAGACTACAGGCATGTGCCACCACTCCCAGCTAATTTTTTGATTTTTTGTAGAGACGGCGTCTTGCTCTTGCTCAGGCTGGTCCTGAACTCCTGGCTTCAAGTGATCCTACCACCTTGGCCTCCCAGAGTGCTAGGATTACAGGAGTGAGCCACCGTGCCTGGCCTATTGTCTCTTAATTGTAGAAACCCACCTCCTTCACATTTCAGGCCCCTCCAGATTGATGCTCCCACTGCCATTTTCCTCTTCCCCACTTGATCCATTCTACATGCCAAGGCCAAATTAGATTTTCCTAAAATATTGCTTTAATCCTTTTATTATTAATGCCTATGTGAAGCACCCTGTTGACTACAGGAGCAGGATAGCATTCAAACTATTCTCTTCTGATCCTCAGCTGCCCTCATCTTGCAAAATAACTCTTCTACAACTTCTGCACCCTGCAGTTGGGGAACATAAGAAATCCACAGCTAAAATTGGGACAGAGGGATGTAAACTTTGAATGAACCTATATAAAACCTTATGAATATTTTCTACCTTCATTAAAATAAAGTATTAAAGGAAACATTTTAAATAAAGAGACTATCAATGACATTTTTTACATCTTAAATTACTAATGGTGGCTAACGTACAATTAGATTCTCTTTGCCATCTGTTGCTTGCTAAAAACTTTAGTATGTCTTTCCAAGGAAATTTTAATGAGTGGCTCATTAAAAAAAAGAAAAATTTTATTTTTTCCAGAAATGTATACTAAATTTTTTCTTGTCTGATTCTCTATTCAATCGTTTAATGTTGTTTTGATTGTAAGATGTATTAGGAGAGCCTCACATTTTGAACAAACTTGCTTTAAATAGTCTTCCTGTTGAAGAAAAGGTATGAGGAAGTAGTCAATGCTTTTTTCATTTGGTTTGTTATGGTTCAACCATTTTTCTCTGATTGTTACTAATCTCTTTTCCCAATAACCTAGTGATCATCCTCTGTGTTTACCAAAAATCATTTTAACAAAGCTACAGAAAAATTATGCTGAGAACAAACGCTGTGGCATATTTCACGGTTTCAGGGTTCTTTCTTTGTGGGAGAAGGGTACTTTTTAATTTTTTTTTTTTTTTTTTGCCTGAGTTGAAAGTGGAGAGACCATGACATGTTTTACCTGACAAGGGGGACTGTCCTCTGCCTGTCCACTTCATCTCTACCACATACTCTGGCTGAGACAGTTACCTTCCCAGCCATCACTGACAAGGAAAGTAGCCACAGTTTGGTCCTTGCTGTACACGGGCATTCCTGCATTAGGGAGGAGGCCAAATCTTCGAGCTTCCTTCTAATCCCTAGGTGCTATGATCTGGTCCTTGCTGGCCTCTGTATCAATAGTGATCTTGGCCATGTCATTCACTTACTTTTAGGCCTTAGTTTCCTCATCTGTAAAATCAGCATGTTTGTTCAGGCTCTCTCAGAGGTCTTTCATAGATCTAAAAGCATGCGGCCTTAGAAAGACACTGAATGAGAGTACAGCAAAATACTAACAATAGTTACATCTGGATGTGGGTGGTTTTACTTCTTCCATTAGGTATTCTTCTTGTAGGTACTTTCCAGATTGCCTGTAATTTATACAGTGGAAAAGCAAAACCACAGTAAACTCTATTCAAATAGGAATGATATGGAAGGTTGAGGCACTCTACCGGAGACACAGCTGTGCTCAGAGTCACTCAACCTTGGCTTTGTCCCCTCCCGACACCTGGAGAGTGTTGTGGGTTTTGTATGGTCCACAGAATAAAGTGCACAGAGGGTCCTGCTATATTTTATTACTTAGAGCAGCTTTTGCTGCACTACAAAGCTTGCCACTCGGCTGATGAAAAGTCTCTGTACAGCACACCCTTGAGTCTAGGCTGCTTTTTTTTTTTAATTAAAAAAGTATTTTGCTTTGATTGTTTTGGGTTTTTTGTTTGTTTTGTTGCTAGTCAAGAAGTCTGGGCTTCTTTACCTTACTAACTAGCTGTGTAACCTGGGGCAAGTCAACCTCTGGGCCTCATTTGTTCAAAAAAGTGTATGTTGGGCAGGGAGCTGACTATCAGATGATCTAAAATTCAATGGTTGTATGATTCAGTGTCACCTGAGGCCAGGTTGAAAAATAGTCTTAGACACTTAAGCACCACCACCCTTTATCCCCAGGACCACCCTTGGACCCTCCCACTCACATCTGCCCTGGAAGGTTAAACCCAGGGCCCAGTGGCCCCAGTGGCTGTACAGACTGAGTGCCAGACTGAGACCGTGACATGTTTTACCTGACTTACCTCTCGGCAAGTCCATCTTCTTCCCTACAACGGGGAAGCCCAGGACCAGCCCCTTTCTGCAACCACAGAGAACCCCATCAATGTTTAATTTCAGTCACAATAACCTGAAGCAGACTGTCAGCATCTCCTGGCAGCACTCCAGCTCTGGGAAAAAGAAAAAAAAATGGGAGAAGAAACGTACTTAGGTTCAGCTGCAATTTACTCAGCAGAGTGATTAATCAATTAATTATTCCATTCATTGAACTATTCAAAAGCATTTTTGAGTGTTTACCATATGCCTCCTTGTATTGTTGGAGGGCTTGAGCAGCTAGAGCCGGAAGGCTTGGAGTGAAATGAGATCTGGAGAGCTGACAGACACGTTTACAAAAGGGCCCAGTGCCAGCCTCGGAACTGGGGAAAAGGCCGGCGTCCTGCCCCTCACCCCCAGACACCCGCAAAGCTGAGGAGTTCTGGGCTGTTTGTCCCCACCCCTTGACTGCTAATCCTCTGGTTTGTCTTTCTCACATGAATCTTCTACACAGGCAATAGAATGATCGTTTTAAAGTGAAAAATCTACCTAAAGCTCTTTGTTGTTTAAAAGTCTTAAGGTTTCCCTTCCCCTTAAGGAAAAGGTTCTTCTCCACAGGTATAGAAGGCCCAGCATGAGGTGGGTCTCAGCCACCTCTTCTGCCTCCTCTCCCTGCTTCCGGCTTCAAACTTCCCTTTTGGGGGACCAAATTGTGAGCCATTCCCAGGCACATGAACACCATTCCTGCTCTTCATCACTTTGCTGGGTCCCTTCCCCCAACTGGCCTCCCAAGCGTACATTAAACAAACCACTGCCACCAACAGCCAGAAAGCCTGGCTAGGGCATCTTTATCCTCTGAGATTCCCCTCAGACCCTCAGAAAGCTGCTCTGACCTTATTAACCCACTTCCTGCATGTCTCTACCCACTCGCCCCCTTGTAATAAGTATCTGCTTATTTTTGTGTCTTCTTCCACACATTGCAAGACCAAGAGGGCTGTCTTTACTTATATTTGTAACTCCAGTGCCAGGCATAGAAAGGTTTGAATTAAAGTGAGCCCTCAATATGTGTTGGTCGGGAAGTAGAATTACATGTCTGTGTCTGTAATGGCTTTTGGTTTGGAGAGGAGAAGGCAAACTGTCTATACCTCTGTATCCAGAAGATAAGCAGAGAACCTGAGATTTTAGAGCAGCAAATGGGTCAGAAAGCCAAACCAGCCTAGTACCTCCCTTGCATTTCACCTGGCTGTACTGTGTCAGGGTGAGAAAATGCTTATTTCCCTTTCAAGTGCCTGCAACTCTCTAAAAAATGTGATTATTGCATGCCCAGGCCAGATTCTTCTCCTTAAATTCTCTGCAATCAGGGGTAGAAAAACCATTCAATTCTTCCCGTGTTTCTTGTTTCATTTAGGAATAGAGCTGGAAATGTCCTTCCATCAATACGTACCACGCACATTGTTAGGGTCAGGTAAAAGAAGGTATTTGGAGCATTTAGCACGTCTGGCCTGTAGTAAGTGCTCAGTGATTGCTGTTGTTGTTATTAATGAGCTGAGCTCGCAATTTTATTGTGGCTTTTCTCCAAGATGCTGCTCTGGACTTGGGGATTTCCAGTTTTATAGGGAGAGACCCTGGTCATCTCTACGCAAAGTCTGTTCACCATGGCAGACATTTGCCTGATTCCAAAGCTCTCTGTTCCTGGGTGGAGCTATCAGAGAAATCATTATCTGAACTGGCTTCCTGATATACTGTCCCTGCTGGGAAGAAGCTTCTTGAGTTTATGGGACTTGGCTAGATGCTAATGAAGACAGGCGAATCCCATTCTTTTCAGTGATCTCATTTTCACCATCTTGAGTAACAAGGCCTTCTCTCTTCATTTCATCCTATTTTGGATATTCAAATCTATCCGCACTGACTTCTTTAAAATCTCAATTTAGCCATTTGGATATATGTTTGTGTATTTTCTCTGTTCACGAATGTTACAGACAAATGTAAGGGTGATTAGGCTGCTCTGCTTGGCTTTCCAAATTCCACACGGATGGGTGAAGGGATGAGGGAAGAGCAAGAAATGTAATTCAGGGGATAGATTGTGTTCCTGTGACTTCGTTCCCCACTGTTTTATTAGGGGCAAACATGGTCAAGATGTCCATGAAAGGGAACAAAATTGAAGAACAATTCAGTCTGACAGGTTTGTGTGGAAAGGAAGTAGGGGTGGTACCACCCTTCTATCTTGGGGACAGTGCAAATATTATGGGCTGATTTTATGTTGAAGAGGTCAAGTTTAAAAAAATACCCAGCCGAGCTCATTCTTCCCCCTTGTCAACTGGTATCATCAGCCACTTCCCAGCTACCAAAGGCTACAAAGTCTCCCAAGTCTGGGATCCAGGCCTCAGCCTGATTCTCCGCTCACGCAAGTCTCTTCAACAATCTCCATTTGGACTATGTTGTTAGCAGCCATAGAGAACTCCCTGAAATTAAACTGAGTTATGCTCTTGGCTGAAAATAGTCTTACTCTATCAGGGAAGATTGTTCTCTGCAGATGAACGCTCCTGAGAGTTACTCTGCCCTGGCAGCAAGATCAGCTAAGTGTATCTATCCAGTAGACTAAGGTGGGAGCAGAATTTGTGCTGAGGCCTTCACTACATAGAAGCTGAAGTACTCTGTCCTGGATAATCACTCCAAGAATACTCCATGCTTGGGGGCAGGCGTGGGGCAGCAGCACGAATCCACTCTCAAAGATAGGAAATGGACATGGCATTGGTATAGGCCTATACCTATAGGGCTATCAACTTACATTTAGGTTAAAAGTCCAAAGCAAGCCTCTCGAATGGTGCCATGCATTGGAATGGCAACCTAAATTGCATGAAAAAGCAACAAAAAATTTCAGTGGTAGGTGTTATATAGAAACAGCTTTATTGAGGTACAATTAATATATAACAAATTACACATACATAAAGGGTACATTTTAATAAGTTTTGACAGATGTATACACTCACAAAACTGTCAACATAATCAAAATAATGAACATATTCATCACTCCCAAAGGTTTCCCCACACCCTTTTGTAACCCATTCTTCCTGTCTCTTCCCACCCTTCATCCACCACCACACTCTCAGTCACGTCCCAAGGACACCATGGATCTGTTCCTATAGGTCAGTTTGTATTCCATCCATGCTTTTGCCTGGCTTTCAGTGTATAAATGCACCAGTTTGCCTATCACCTGCTGAAGGACATTTGGGTTGTTCCTAAATTTTGGCAATTTTGAAGAGAATGGCTATGAATATTTATGTACAAGTCTTTGAATGGACACATGTTTTGATTTCTCTTGGGTCAGTGAGTAGGAGTGGAATGCCTGGCATATATACATAGTGTATGGTTAACTTTAAGTTAAAGGCCGGGCGCGGTGGCTCACGCCTGTAATCCTAGCACTCTGGGAGGCCGAGGCGGGCGGATTGTTTGAGCTCAGGAGTTCGAGACCAGCCTGAGCAAGAGCGAGACCCCGTCTCTACTAAAAATAGAAAGAAATGATCTGGACAGCTAAAAATATATAGAAAAAATTAGCCGGGCATAGTGGCACATGCCTGTAGTCCCAGCTACTTGGGAGGCTGAGGCAGTAGGATCTCTTGAGCCCAGGAGTTTGAGGTTGCTGTGAGCCAGGCTGATGCCACGGCACTCACTCTAGCCTGGGCAACAAAGTGAGACTCTGTCTCAAAAAAAAAACAAAACAAAAAAAAAACACTTTAAGTTAAAAAAAAAATCACTCAACTGATTTCCAAAGTGGTTGTAATATTTTACATTACCAACAGTAGTGTACGAAAGTTCCAGTTTTCTGTATTACCACCAATGCTTGATAGAGTCTTTTTATTTTCATTATTATTTTTCGAGACAGGATCTCGCTCTGTTGTCCAGGCTAGAGTGCAGTGGCGTCATCATACCTCACTGCAGCCTTAAACTCCTGGGCTCAAGCGATCCTCCTGCCTCAGCCTCCCAAGTAGGTGGGACTAATCTTCCTGACAGAGTAAGACTATTTTTCAGCCAAGACTATAACTCAACTTAATTTCAGGGAGTTCTCCAAAGCTGCTAACACCATAGTCCAAATGGAGATTGTTGAATAGACTTGCATGGGTGGAGAATCAGGCTGAGGCCTGGATCCTAAATTTGGGAGACTTTCTAGATTACCAGGTAATCTTTAAATTTTCTGTAGAGACAGGGTCTCACTATGTTGCCCAGGCTAGTTTCAAGCTCCTGGCCTCAGGTGATGCTCCCACCTCGACCACCCAAAGTGCTAGGATTACAGGTGTGTGCTACTGCACCTGGCCAGTCTTTTTATATTTTAGCTATTCTAATAAATGTGAAATGGTATCTCATTGTGGGTTTAATTTGTATTTCCCTAGTGGCCAATGATTTGAACATCTTTTCATGTGCTATTTGCCATCCATATATCTTCTTTGGTGAAGTGTTTGTCCAAATCTTTTGCTTATTTTTTTAAATTGGGTAGTTAACTTGTTATTATTGAATTTTGCGAGTTAAAAAAATATACATGTAAAAGTGTGTGTTTATATATATATTTTTTTCTGTATATAAATCCTTTTTCAGATTTATGATTTACAAATATTTTCTCCCAGTCTGTGGCTTGACTTTTCATTCTCTTAACATGCCACTGATGGCCAAAAGTTACTAATTTTGATGAAGTACAATTTATAATTTTTTTAATTTATGGATTGTTTTTGGTTTTCTAAGACATCTTTGATTAAGTCAAGATCAACAGATTTTTCTCCTGTGATTTCTTCTAGAAGTATCATAGTTTTAGGTTTTACATTTAGAGGTAATTTTTGTGTATGGTATGAGGTAAGGATCTAAATTATTCTTTTTGCATGCAGATATTGAAGTGTTCCAGCACCATTTGTTGAAAAGATGATCCTTTCCCTAAGCTGCCTTTGCATATTTGTTGAAAATCAACTGATGTCTGTATATATGTTCGGATCTGTTGGGCTTTTATTCTGTTCTATTGATCTGTTTGTATTTATAGCAATATCATATTGCCTTGATTATTGTAGCTTTACAATAAAGTCTTTTTTTAAAATTTATTTTTATTTTTTTAAATGTGTCGAGGGCTGACTTTGAATAGATCACAGTGAGGGAGCTGCTCTGCTACGTACAAAACCCCGATCCAACTATAAAGTCTTGAAGTCTTAAAAATTCATATTTTAAAGTCTTTTAAAATAAGAATTTTTTAAATCAGCTTGTCAATTTCTACCAAAAAAGTCTGCTGGGATTTTGATTGGGATTGTGTTGAATTTAACAATATTGAGTCTTCCAATTGATGAATAAATATATTTCTCCATTTGTTTCGGTCTTCTTTGATTTCTCTCAGCAATGTTTTATTAGTTTTCAGTGTACATCCTTTATTTTGTTTTGTTTTTTTGAGACAGTCTCACTCTGTCGCCCAGGCTAGAATGCCATGGCATCAGCCTAGCTCACAGCAACCTCAACCTCCTGGGCTCAAGCAATCCTCCTGCCTCAGCCTCCCAAGTAGTTGGGACTACAGGCACATGCCACCATGCCCAGCTAATTTTTCTATTTTTTAGTAGAGACAGGGTCTCCCTCTTGTCAGGCTGGTCTCGAACTCCTGGGCTCAAGCAATCCTCCCGCCTCAGCCTCCCAGAGTGCTAGGGTTACAGGTGTGCACCACCTTGCCCGGCCTCAGTGTACATCCTTTGCACATCTTTTGTCAGATTTATCCCACCATGTTTCATACGTTTTTGTGCTATTGTAAATATTATTTTTAAAATTTCAAATTCCAATTGTTCATTGTTTAAATGTAGAAATATAATGTTGGGTTTTTTTTTCTTTCTTAGAGATGGCGTCTCACTCTGTCTCCCAGGCTAGAGTGCTATGGTGCAATCACAGCTCACTGTAGCCTCAAACTCCTGGGCTCAAGCAATCCTCCTGCCTCAGCCTCCCAAGTAGCTGGGACTACAGATGCATGCCACCACACTTGGTTAATTTTTTTTTTTTTTTTTTGAGACAGAGTCTCGCTCTGTTGCCTGGGCTAGAGTGAGTGCTGTGGCATCAGCCTCGCTCACAGCAACCTCAAACTCTTGGGCTTAAGCGATCCTACTGCCTCAGCCTCCCGAGTAGCTGGGACTACAGGCATGTGCCACCATGCCCAGCTAATTTTTTCTATATATATTTTTAGATGGCCAGATAATTTCTTTCTATTTTTAGTAGAGACGGGGTCTCGCTCTTGCTCAGGCTGGTCTCAAACTCCTGACCTCGAGCGATCCACCCGCCTCGGCCTCCCAGAGTGCTAGGATTACAGGCGTGAGCCACTGCGCCCAGCCAATTTTTAAAAATTATTTATATTTTGTAGAGATAGGGTCTTGCTATGTTGCCCAAGCTGGTCTTAAACTCCTGGGCTCAAGTGATCCTCCCACCTCAGCCTCCCAAAGCCCTGGCATTATAGGTATGAGCTACCATGCCTGGCCTACAATTTTTTTTGGGGGGGGTGTTGTGGTGTTTCTTTTATTCATTCAGCTAATCTACATCTTTTAAGTGGGGCATTAAAACCATTTACATTCAATGTTTCTTTTTTTTATTTCAGCATATAGTGGGGATACAAATGTTTAGGTTACATATATTGCCTTTGCCCCACCTGAGTCAGAGCTTCAAGTGAGTCCATCCCCCAGACAGTGTGCACCGCACCCATTAGGTATGTATATACCCAACCCCTCCTCCCCCCTCCCACCTGCCCAACACCCAGTGAATGTTACTACTATATGTGCACTTCAGTGTTGGTCAGTTAGGTCATTTAATACCAATTTGATGGTGAGTACATGCGGTGCTTGTTTTTCCATTCTTGTGATACTTCACCTAGCAGAATGGGCTCCAGCTCTATCCAGGATAATCACCATTGTTTTTTGTGGCTTAGTAGAATTCCATGGTACACATATACCACATTTTATTAATCCACTCATGTATAGATGGGCACTGGGTTGTTTCCACATCTTTGCAATTGTGAATTGTGCTGCTGTAAACATTCTGGTGCAGATGTCTTTTTTATAGAATGTCTTTTGTACTTTTGGGTAGATGTCCAGTAATGGGATTGCTGGATTAAATGTTAGTTCTACTTGTAGCTCTTTGAGATATTTCCATATTACTTTCCACAGAGGTTGTACTAGTTTGAAGTCCCATACAATTGTTTTTGAATACTGATATTGAATCCTACAGTTTTGGTAAATTTGTATTAATTCTATCAGCTTTTTTATAGATTCCATCAGATTTTCTACATAGATGATCATGTCATCTACAAATAGTTTTACTTTTTTCTTTGCTTTACTACTTCGTTCTTTTTAATTATTAATTTTTCAGGCCTTATTGCCCTGTCTGGAACATCCAGGGCACTGCTGAATACAAGTGGTGAGAGTAGACATCCTTGCTTTGTGCCTGATCTTAGGGGGAAAGCATCCAGTCTCTCACCACTAAGTACGATGTTATTTCTATGTTTTTCATAGATGACCTTTTTCAGGTTTAGGAGGTACCTTTCAATTCCTAGTTTGCTGAGAGGGTTTTTAAGGAATGGATGATGGGATTTGTCAAATGTTTTTTCTGCATCTATTGAGATGGTTTTTTTTTCTTGAGTCTGTTAATAGAGTTAATTACAGTGATTGACTTGCAAATGTTAAACCAAGTTTACACTCATGGGATAAACCCCACTTGGTCATGATGTATTATCTTTTTAAAATATTGGTGTATTTTATTAGTTAAGAATTTTTACATCTATGTTCATGAGGAATATTGGCCAACAGTCTTACTTCTTGTAATGTCTTTGTCTGCTTTGGATAACAGAGTAATGCTGGCCTCATAAAATATGGTGAGAAGTGGTCCTTCCTTTTTGATTCTCTGGAAGAGTCTGTGTAGAATTACCATTATTTATTTCTTCAATGTTTTGTAGAATTCAAGAATGAATTCTTACTATTGTAGGAAAAAACTATGAAAGACTGAAATGGACCAAAAAGATTACTGGTTGTATTCTGTCTAGCTCATGCTTCTAGGCTATCTCAGCCTTTCTTTGTTTTTAAGCTGTTTTATAAATCTGTAAATTGTAGAAAACTCATAATAATGCAAATGATTCTTGTCCATAGAAATGCAAATTAATTGTGTCTGGTGGAATGCAATTTATTTTTGCCCTGTGGATAGACCTATCTTGCATATATTGTAAAGTCATTTTATATTATTGCCTATTCTTTTTTTTTTTTTTTTTTTTGAGACAGAGTCTCGCTTTGTTGCCCGGGCTAGAGTGAGTACCGTGGCGTCAGCCTTGCTCACAGCAACCTCAAACTCCTGGGCTCAAGCAATCCTCCTGCCTCAGCCTCCTGAGTAGCTTGGACTACAGTCATGCGCCACCATGCCCGGCTAATTTTTTCTATATATATTTTAGTTGGCCAGATAATTTCTTTCTATTTTTAGTAGAGACGGGGTCTCGCTCTTGCTCAGGCTGGTCTCGAACTCCTGACCTTGAGCGATCCACCCGCCTCGGCCTCCCAGAGTGCTAGGATTACAGGCGTGAGCCACCTCGCCCGGCCTTATTGCCTATTCTTTAAATTATCTTTTGAATCAGTTGTAACATCTTACTGGTTCCCCCATTAGTTAGTAAGTTAAATAAAATCTTTGACATGAGTACATTTTATAATTAAAAAGGAATTATAATTTTACCTTTTAAAAAAACAAAAAAAGAAAAAAGAAAAAAAAATTTTACCTTTAAAATTACCTTTCAAAATAGGAAGGATAAAAATTCATCACACAGGCTTTGTTTATTCCAAGTGTTATCAGGTGGGTTAGTTGGTAATGACACACAAGGTCATTTATTATAGATAGTGAGATGATGATATTCAGAGAAAAGTTATTTTAAGATTAAAGAGAAGATTGGAAATTGTTTTCTCATCTCTAAAAAGAGGCATTTGGATCGATAATTTCTAAGATCCTTTCCCATTCTAACCATCCAACTCCAACCCAGTGATTTCATGGTGAATTTATTTCAATTTCCAGAGTTGAGTTTCATTATTTGTTAAATGGGATAATGACACCTTCTGTATACATCTCAGAAAATCAAATAAGATAATAGATATGAAATGTTAAAAGTGCCATATAAGTCTAAGGGCTTATTATCTATGCCTCATGGAAAGCAAAGATAAATGAGATGTTCCTAATTCCCTCATTTTGGTTAGTAGTTTAAATTCTGTAATCTGTGTAATCTTCTAGGAAATCTGAATGAGTTGATTTGAATTTAATCTTTTTTCCCATTGAAGAATTATCACTGGCCGGGCACGGTGGCTCATGCCTGTAATCCTAGCAGTCTGGGAGCCCGAGGTGGGAGGATCGCTCGAGGTCAGGAGTTCGAGACCAGCCTGAGCAAGAGCGAGACCCCATCTCTACTAAAAATAGAAAGAAATGATTTGGACAGCTAAAAATCCATACAGAAAAAATTAGCCAGGCATGGTGGCACATGCCTGTAGTCCCAGCTACTCAGGAGGCTGAGGATCGCTTGAGCTCAGGAGTTTGAGGTTGCTGTGAGCTGGGCTGATGCCACGGCACTCTAGTCCGGGGAACAGAGCAAGACTCTGTGTTAAAAAAAAAAAAAAAGAATTATCATTATCTTAAAATTAATTTCATCACAGGTTTTAAATGATCTATTAATAGAATGATATTACAATTTAAAGCTGGAGACTCTGAAATAGATCCCATGTCTCTGGCCTGCTCTCAAATGCGAGGCGGCACAGACAGTGAGATAGGGCCATTCTCACTTCTACTCTGTCATTGCCTGGTAAGGTTTACAGACTTCTCAAAAAAGCTGCAAGTCTCACATTTCTCATGGCCGTGCTGCCCATGGGCCAGGATGCTCCTCCGTGAGTCATCTTCCCACCCTCTGCAGCCACTTCCTTACTGTACCTCATTCTCTAGTCACCTCCTGTAGGAATGTCAGGACATCCAGCTGGAGTGGAGCACAGGATCTGTGCAGCAGTGTGCAGGGGTGCAGGTCCTGGGAGGGAAAACACACTCGTGGGTGAGACGGGCTCTGCGTGTTGGTACTGCCCAATCACTGTTCTGCTGGACTTCCTGATCCAGCCAGCAATCCTGCCATAAACGAAAGGCAGAATTTGAAGACTATTCAGAGGATAAGTGGGTGTGGATAGCTGAGACTACCTAGGTCACTTTTCTGTAGTGAAAAAAGACTGAATTTATGATCTAGCATATGTTATTAAGAGCTGAGGTCATGTATATATCATCTTAACCTTTGTGAGCCTGTTTTCTTATCCTTAAAATGAAATTAGATTGGGTGATATTTAAGTTTTTTCCAATCTAAAGTTTAGAAAATAAGTTTATGGCATAGGAGAAAAATAGGAAGTGTGTCATATATTTTCATGTGTCTATCAATCTATCCATCCATTTACTCTATAAGTATTTTTTGTGGGAAATGCATTATGTAAGCTACTGAAACAATGTCTAAGAGGTAGCCCTGCTTTCAGGATGTTACAGAAATCTTTCTCCTGCCAGGGTATGTTTGGGGGGAAGAGGGGCCTGGGAAGAATGCCTTGAAGGGTCTTTACTAGCCAGTGCTAGAGGAACTGTTAATCAATCAATTAATTAATTAACAATCAGCAAATGGTATCCAGTGGGGAAGTGTGGCTTAGCTTCCAAATGCTAATTATTGGCCCTTTTATGGAGCCGAGACAGGGCAAATCATAGCAGGATCCCAGATGAGTTGGCACACAGACATTGCAAGGAGGCTGTGATTCTCATTTGTATCAGGATGCTTGCCAGTTTTTATCTAGTGAGATTAATTAGAACTTTTAGAAGTGCAAGTTAGAGCCATAAAATATTAATAGTCATGTCATTGGTAATCTGTAAGTGTGCTGAAATAGCCCAGGGTGATTTTAGGGTATGGTTGCTTTCACTGGTATTTGGAGGTTTAGTTTTCTACTTTCTTTCAAGGAAAAGTTCCTCAGTGTCCTGCTCAGTGGCTCTGGATATTCACCAACCTGGCCTTTGACATTCAGCTTCCCTTGCTCTGCGAGTTCATGCATTCATCTCCCTCATCCCTCTCATGCTTTCCGGAAAATGTAATGTTATCTTGGTGTCTTTGTCATATGCCTCCATTTGGAATCCCAGCTGTGACATCTGCAGGAAAACTGCCTGGCTCAAGGTTCCCAGTGGTTCTTTCCATTATTACCATGACCTCTGATGCTCCATTAAGTGAAACTCTGCTAACTAAATGCTCTGTGAAGGTGATGTTAAGAAAGGACAGGTTCACTTGCCTTACATCTTTGCACAACATATTTCCCAAATGTTCCCAGCTAGTAACTATTGTTGATCCTTGAACCTAAACTACTAGAGGGAAAGATCCATGTCTACTTTGGACAAGTTGCACAATTCCAGGGACAGTGACACGTGCAAATGGTGGGTTGATGTTTCTTCCATTCACAATTGCAGTATCATGGATTTACATTCAAAGAAATATAATATTAGAATTTTGAGATGATCTAGTTAAAATTTCTTATGTTCAGATGAACTACCTCAGACCCTGAACTCTTACAATGTCCTGCTGGTGAAAAGCAGAACCCCCTGAGGTGATTGCCACTACTGTGCTGTCTTCTTTTTTTTTTTTTTTTTTTTTTGAGACAGAGTCTCGCTCTGTTGCCCGGGCTAGAGTAAGTGCCGTGGCGTCAGCCTAGCTCACAGCAACCTCAAACTCCTGGGCTCGAGCGATCCTTCTGCCTCCGCCTCCCGAGTAGCTGGGACTACAGGCATGCGCCACCATGCCCGGCTAATTTTTCTATATATATTTTTAGCTGTCCATATAATTTCTTTCTAATTTTAGTAGAGATGGAGTCTCGCTCTTGCTTAGGCTGGTCTCGAACTCCTGAGCTCAAACAATCCGCCCGCCTCGGCCTTCCAGAGTGCTAGGATTACAGCCGTGAGCCACCGCGCCCGGCCTGTGCTGTCTTCTAACGGACAGTAAGACCTGGACATAACTAGAACCCAATAGGCTAATGTGAACAATTTCAGCTCTGTCATGGGAGTGGGCATCTGTCACGTTTGGGGCTTCCCATCACTCTCTAGATGCCTTTCTCCAGTTGGATAAATCCCTGTGTTATGAAATCTGCCTCCTCTACCAAGAAGTGTGAACTCAGACTCCTAGCCTTGTTGTCAGGAGACGTAGGCACACTTCCCAGGTCACACCCTTCAGACACATCTGTGTTAGGCTTCGACTTGACAGTGACCAGCTGGTGGAACAGGTTCTGTGTGGGGATTCCACTTCGCTGGTGCTGGTGGTAGCAGTGACTCTGGTTTCTGGGGGAAGCAGTGGTGGCCAGAGTGAGTTCCTGACGGCATCCGTGATGTATGCAATTTTATGCTGGCAGGGAAGTCAAGCTCCCAGCATTCAGGTCTCAGTAGAGTCTGTGATTATGGTGTGGCTTTGTGAGTTGCTTCACAAAGCTCAGCCTCAAAGCCTTTCCTCTCACCCTCCTTAAGTCTGGGAGTTACTTAAGGTCTCTAGAAAATCCTTTGTAGCTTCTGTCTTTTTCTGCTTAAATTAGCCATGATGGATTGTGTTTTGTTTTTTGTTTTTGGTACTTAAACACAATGACCCTTACATATTAGTACCAGGAGTGGTGCCTAACAATAGACCTTCAAGAAAATGGGGATCTAAAGTTTGTTATCTGAAATGAGTGGGTCTGAAGACAGTGAGAATGCAGGCAGTGTGAAAGGGGGGCTCTGGCAGCTCATAGCACCAGTGGCAGGACTGTTAGTTCAATGAGGACTTGGTTGTTAACTGGAATGCCATTATCTGTTGAAGGCAAAGCTTTAGGGGAAATGAATAGCTATAGCTATCATGGAATATGATAGAAACAAGAAGGTATGATAGAAACAAGGGGCTATTTGGCTCCTTTTAAATACTTTTGAGACAAAAAAAGAGAGATTACAAACTCAAAGTCTTATATTTTGGCTTATGATATTTTCAAAGAACCAGGGAATTTCTGACTATTCTGAATGTGAAGCTCCAAAAATTGCAGCTTGGGCTGCCAGGTCTCTGCAGCTTTGTTTTCTGTCTTACGTTCATGACCTTATTATCATGGGCTAAGAACTGTTATTACATGAGCATTAGAACTCTGATCAGGAAAGAGTAGGATCCTATGACTTGGAATGGGGCCACTTGGAGAGATTCAGATGACCTGGAGCTTGCTGAACCGCCCAACCCACTGAGCATCACTTCCAGCAGAAGCTGGCCCTCTCCACTGCCTGATGGAGCTTAGAGTCCCTGTAATAGACTCACAAGTCACATGCAAAAGGCAGTTAGTCCTTCTCATGCTAAGCTCTCTCCCACTTATCGCCTCTAAACTGGTAGATTCCAGGTTATCTCTAACTGAGTTGGTTTTTATTCCTTGCAACCAGAGTCTAACCAATATAGCTGCCACTTCAGGCTCCTGCTGCAACTTGGCTCTGCTGTCAAAATAGAACACAACAAAACAAAACTCTGCTACCTCTCCTTTCCCTTGGTCTTCCTATTTTGGATTAGCAGGTGGTGGAGGGTAGGGCAGAACAATTGGCTATAACAAGAGATAACATACAGAAATGGCTACAAGGCTATTATCCTACCCAGGGTCCATCTTGGGAAATCATGTGTGCCTATTTTCCTTTGCATCTTCAACTATACATGGGCATTCTTTACTTACTACACAAAATTCCTTATCTCCTGTGGCAAGACTTCCTGCACATACCTCACATGGAGTTCTCATTCCATAAGCAAGTAAATTTGTCCCTGTGCAGTTTCTAGATTTGTTTGTGGAAACTTTAAGGAAGATAACCATGAAAATTCTGATACAAATCTGATGTCCTGGAAGTTGTGATAATGAGAGTGACTATGAATATTTTTTTCTAGTTCTGGAAGGACCTATGGAGGCTGTGGCTCTCAGCAAGCTTGTGGGACTGGCTCAGAGACCCCGCAGCTCTGCGTGAGGTCCCTAGATTAGAATCCATTTCTGAAGCTGACTTTCAATATATTTTTTGGCTTTTAGTATGCATCTAATTTTCTCCTCTCGAGAGGTAAAGAAAGAAAAAAAATAGGAAAAAAAAAAGAAAAGAAGAAACAATTTTTAAAACAATTAAAAAAAATGAAAAGTATGCATCTAAATGTCCACATGCTTGCTTCAGTGCTGTTTAAAAGGGGAAAAACCTTGGAAATAGCCTAACCATCTCCAGTAGGAGAAAGGCTGCATTTATTATGGTATATCCAGAGACCATATGGAAATATAGGCATTAGGCAGATGTCAGAAACTTGGGTAACCAAATTTAAAAAATATTTGTCAAAAGCAAAATGGCTCAAAGACATCATTTTAAATGGCTGCACAATATCTGATTATATGGATGTACAGTATTGTAACTTATTTATCTAATGTTCTATTTTTAAATAGTAAAGTTGTCTTTAATTATATTTGCTATTATAAATAATAACTTAATGATCTTTTTTTTTTTTTTTTTGACACAGGGTCTTACTCTGTCACCCAGGCTGTAGTGCAGTGGTATCACCATAGCTCAAGTGATCCTCCTGCCTCAGCCTCCCAAGTAGATGGGACGACAGGTGCTCGCCACCACATCCACCTAATTTTTTGTTTCTATTTGTAGTTACATGGCAAATTTTTCTATTTTTAGTAGAGACAGGGGTCTCGCTCTTGCTCAGGCCTATCTCGAACTCCTGACCTCAAGTGATCCTCCTGCCTTGGCCTCCCAGGGTGCTAGAATTACAGCCACCACACCTAGCCTCATATTATTTTACTTTGCATTTCTAGATTATGACTTAAGCTGACCACTTTTAACGATTTTTTAAAATTACTTGTGTAATTTCTGAGAATTATCTGTTTACATACTGAGTCCTTTTTTTCAATTGAGTTTTAGTGTTTTTCCTATTAATTTACACATACTATTAACTAGGGCAATTTGAAGTACTGCACACTGCCTACCTGCCCATTGGCCTTTGAAAAGCATTTAGTTCAGTCATAACAAGTGGCCACTGACTTATGCCAAAGATTTCTACTGCTAATCCCCAAGTAAAGACCATATATCTTGTCTATGCAAAAAGATTGTTTGTAAGAAAAATATATTTTCCAAGCTATGTGAATAACTCAAATTACAATTTATTTAAAGTGTGATCTGCTTGTATGGATCATTATGTTAAACCTGAAGGAATCAGTAACTTAAATTTATTTTTATGCAGTGATGTAACAAATCCATTTTATTTAGACCATGAAATTGTAAAGTGATTTATTGTCTTTGGAAAACAGCAGAGTCCCAAGGCTGCTATATCTATAATCTTGTCAGATTTGACATCCTCAGGATATTTTGAGGATGTTTGTTTGAGATAAACCACCAAAGAGTAGGGCAAGTAAGAGCCTGGACTGAGTGAACACCTGTATACTGAATACACAAATGGTAAGTTTACCTGGGAGTCTTAATAGCTGCTCCAAGGCACTGGGATGGCACTTGTGAATTATAAATGGTGGTAATGACTTCCATGATAAATCTTTATTACTAAAAGTTGATTTTCTTTTCTTGTTTTTTTTTTTTTTTTTTGAGACAGAATCTCGCTCTGTTGCCCCAGTTAGAGTGCAGTGATGTGATCATAGCTCACCGCAACCTTGACCTCCTGGGCTCAAGCAATCCTCCTGCCTCAGTCTCCTGAGTAGCTGGGACTACAGGTATGCACCATCATGCCCAGCTAATTTTTTCCTTGTTTTTAGTAGATATGGGGTCTCACTTTTGCTCAGGCTGGTCTTGAACTCCTGACCTCAAGCAGCCCTCCCACCTCAGCCTCCCAGAGTGTTAGGATTACAGGAGTGAGCCACCATGCCTGGCCAACAGTTGATTTTCAAAACAGAAAATAAAGTGGTATTGTTTAGGAACTGATTCAAAGGACCTAAAACTGATCTTTAAAAGAGGCCATAGGAGAAACCACAAACTTAGACTTGAGTAACGGTACCTTGTCTACTGGCCAGCTCTCAGGAACTAGTCAGATTTGGTTGGGGGCCAGTTCTCTAGTCTCCCCACATTTACCTGTGTGAGCTTACTTCTGCTAGTCGTGCACTCATGGAAGATGCACAGCACTGCCCACTCTGTTCTGACTTTTCCTTTCACTGTCTTCTTTGGGCAGATGCATACTATATGCATAGCAACTTGGTTTTCATGCAGTCAGCTTTTCCTTACCACATTTTTTTTTTTTTTTGAGTAAATGCCATATCCTCATTTTACTTGGGAGAAACATCCCTGACTGATGTTTCTCTTTCTGTCACATTCTTCATCAACACCATCAGCCCAACATTAAACCTGTCTGCTGTATCACACCCCTTCTCATCTTCACTACTCGTCTTCTCTGTAGAAGTTGCCCCCTGTTTCTCCTGTGTCCACTCAAGCCCCTGCAATTGACTCTCTACCCAGCCGCTGTAATGATCTTTCAGAAATGTGAGTCAGAGAATGGCACTGCCCAGGCCCAAACTCTCCAGTGACTTCTGATCACATTTAGAATGAGATTCAAAATCCTTACCATGGCCTCTGTGATCCTCCCTGGGTCCCCTCCCACCACTCCCTGCTGCTCCCTAAGTCCCCCCCACCACTTGAGGTTCTTTGCACCTGCTACTTCCTCTCTTTGGAATGTTCTTTCCCCACATATTTGCAAGACTCTCCCTCACTGCATGTAGGGCTCTGCTCAAATGTCACCCCCTCATCTGACACAGTGACTCCATCATCACCTATTGTCCCTCTCTTATTTTTCCTCCTAGCACTTGTCACTATCCGGCATTAGATGATGTAACTATTTGCTGGTGTATTGTTATTATCTGTGTGCTGCCTCCATCTTGCTAACTGTAGTGTCCCTGCTATCAAGAACAGTATCTGGCCAGATTATGTGCTCAGTAAGTTCAGCATTCATTGAACAAATGAATTTTTGAAGCTATTTTTATTCTTTTTACTTTTAAATCTGAGTGCACAGAGACTGTATCAGCACTGGAGTAACCCAGGTAATAAGATGGACAATAAGAGAATTTCATTTCGAAGACTAGCCTCCAACTATGGAATGTCATGGGCAGTGTGTGGGAAGAAAGGTTAAGCAAGACAGCAGAGTTCAGGTGAGTGGGCAGAGAGAGAATCAAAAGTAGAAAGTTAATTTGAAGAGCTTTAAAATTATGAACTGAGCTTTTAATTCTACATTTAGATAATGCCAAAGAAATGAAGTGGATTTAGAAGATTTAGACCATTTTGTTGATGTTGTTCCTATTGTAGTCATCATTTTCAGCAAGATAATTTGTTAAGTACCTAGTTGGTATATGGTGTTCTTCTGGATAGCTCCAAAAAACAAGTTAAACTAATATAGTCAGTAGCATAGCAAAGTCAAGTGGAACTACTAAATTGAGGGGGTAAGGGAAAAAGGAAAATTAGATCAAAGCACCAAAAGGCAGAAGGGGAAAAAAGCAAAACTATAAAAAGCGAGAAAACAAAAAACATAAAAGTATTAAAATTAGACCAGCCATATCAAGGATCATTACAATTTTAAATAGATTAAATTCTATTAAAGTAACAAAGAATCTCATATTGCATTTAAAAAGTTATAAGCTTTTTATAACATACATCTAAATAGAAAACATGAAGATATTAAAAATTAGACCAGCCATATCAAGGAGCATTAAACATTTAAACAGATTAAATAAAAAATTCAATAGAATAAATTCTATTAAAATACAAAGAATCTTATATTGCATTAAAAAAGTTACGCTTTTTACATGAAGTACATCCACACCAAAATTTCACACGAGGGACAATAAATAAACACAGGAGGGACAAAGACAAGGAAAAATAAAGAAAGGAGGACTTGCAATAGTCAAGACAAGACATATTAATAGGACTAAAATAGATATTTATATTAATAAATTATAATAATAATGATTCTTTATGAATTGAGCAGCATAGCTGTAAAATCACAAACCAAAACTGATAGATATATTAGAATTCAATAAGACAATGATAAATAGTGAGAGATATTAAATTCTTTTAAAAACTTAAAAGATCAATTTCAAGTCACTACGGAATTAGAAATTTTTTAATTAATAAAAAGTGAAAAGATCAAGTAAATAGGGAAAAGAAATCAACTGTAATTTGAAAATAGAGACATGATTGTTTGGAACAATTTTGTGTGGAAACGATGAATTAACCAGTAAGTATAGAAAAAATTGAAATGTAGTCACAGATTTGTTCCCCATAATACTCCAAGCCAGTTTCATGCTTAATAGGTTAAGTTCTATCAAAACTTCCAAAATTTATACATAGCAAAATTTTTTGTTATTCAACTGTTCCAGAGAATAGGAAAAAAAAAATGGAAAGAGTTTCAATTCATTCCACAAGGCTAGTATAACCTTGTTGACAAAATTGGGCAGAGATACAATAAAAAGAAAATTATAAACATGGATGTAAAAACATCAAATGAAATATTAGCTAATCAAATCTAGCAATTACAAATTACTATGCAAGGAGACATAAAATTGTGAAATCTATTACCAACTATAGTGATTACCATAGTAATTCACTATACTAATAGATAAGAGTAGAAAAACAAACTTATTATAATAGATGTAATAGCCAGTCCTGAAAAATACTTAGTAACCTAGGAACAGAAGGAAACTTCTTCACTTTGATGAAAAAGTCAACAGGAACTACCACACTTAAAGGTGAAAAAACCAAGCCATCCTCTTTTTTTTTTTTTTTTTTTTTTTTTTTTTTTTTGAGACAGAATCTTGCTCTGTTGCCTGGGCTAGAGTGCCATGGTGTCAGCCTAGCTCACAGCAACCTCAAACTCCTAGGCTCAAGCGATCCTGGGACTACAGGTGCACCCCACCACGTATGGCTAATTTTTTCTATTTTTAGTAAAGATGGGGTCTCACTCTTGCTCAGGCTGGTCTAGAACTCTTGAGCTCAAGCGATCCTCCAGCCTCGGCCTCCCAAAGTGCTAAGATTACAGGCATGAGCCACCACGCCCAACCAAGCCATTCTCCTTGAAGTCAGGAATAAGATGAGGATCCTGAGTATCACTATTAGTCAATATTTCTCTGCAGGCCCTAGCCAATTCAATAATAAGGAAAACAAACTAAATCTCCAAAAGGAAGTGATGAACTTATCACTGTTTACAGATGACATGATTGGTTACTTACAAAATCTATAAGAATCAACCAAAAAACTGAAAAATTTTCAGATAAAAAAGCACCATAGGATAACCAGTTATAAGTAAAACACAAATATTAATAGCACTAGCAATAATAACAATAAATTAGAAATTTTAATGGAAAAAAGAATTCTATTCAATAGCAAAATGAAACAAAAAGCCCACCAAAAACCATAAGATATTTAGGAATAAGCATAACATTAAATGTGTTATGTTTATTTTTCCTATAAAGAGTTCTCTAGGCCAGGCATGGTGGCTCATGCCTGTAATCCTAGTACTTTGGGAGGCCAAGGTAGGGGGATTGCTTGAGGCCAGGAGTTCAAGACCAGCCTAGGCAACATAGTGAGACGCCTGTATCTACAAAAAATAGAAAAATCAGCTGGATGTGGTGGTATGCACCTGTAGTCCCAGCTACTTGGGAGGCTGAGGCAGGAGGATCACTCAAACCCAGGAGTTTAGGTTGCAGTGATGACCTCACTGTACTCCAGCCTGGGAGACACAGCAAGAGTCCGTTTCATAAAAAGGAAAAAAAAAAAAAAAGAATTCTTTAAAACTTACTTAAGAACAAGAAGAATACCTAAATAAATGGAGATTTACACTGGTTCCTAGATAGGAAAATTCATTATTATGCACATGCTAATTCTTTCCAAACTGATCCATAAATTCAATGGAATTTTAAATAAAATCCTAACTGATTTTTTTTTTTTTTTTTTTTTTTTTTTTTTTTTTTTGAGACAGAGTCTCGCTCTGTTGCCCGGGCTAGAGTGCCGTGGCGTCCTCCTAGCTCACAGCAACCTCAAACTCCTGGGCTTGGTAAGCGATCCTACTGCCTCAGCCTCCCGAGTAGCTGGGACTACAGGCATGCGCCGCCATGCCCGGCTGATTTTTTCTATATATATTTTTAGTTG
>CM052437.1:181607074-181631054 GCA_028533085.1 Varecia variegata
CAGAAGTACTTCTATCAAAAATACTCAAAAATTTAAAAGCATTGGCTTTTAAAGAACTAACAATCTGCCCCTTGTACATGGAGGATATGTTATTGGGCCCTGATTTATACTAATAGAAATGTGATATTGTCCCTACTTTCAAAAAGCTTATAATAGGGGTGATATCTTTGTAAACATATTTAATATAAGAAAGTCTGAATGAAGTGGTAAGTGTCCATGTGGGAACACAGAGGATGATTAAGTCAGGGAAGACTTCATGGAGAAAGAGACATTTGAATTGGGACTTAAAGGATTTAATGTTCATTTGACTGGAAAATTCTCCAAAAGGAATGACTGTGGATAAATGAAGGGTTGCTATATTGTTTTTGGCTCAAAATGATTCCAATTATGTAGAAAAATATATGTGATACTACATACAAGGACAAGTGATAGAATGAGATAAAATATTAAGAAAAACAGACCAAAGTTGTAGACAATCACAAAAGAAATAGAAATGGCAAATGGACATTCAAAATTATATTTGATCTTGCTAAAAACCAAAGAAATGCAAAGTAAAATGAGATAATATTTTGCACAGAGCAGTACGACAAAGATTTTAAGAGAGGGATAATACTTGTGGTTTGTAATTGTATAAAGAAACTAATGCTTTCATATACAGTGTAGGAATATAAATTGGTACAACCTTTTAGAAACACAGTTCCAATGCTAAGCACTTATCTTATGAAAATAATCAGTTTTCCAAAGATTATCTATATAAAGGTCATCAAAATAGCAATTTTTAAAAAGAAAAAGCAAAGAAAGAAATATCCAACAATTGAGGATTGGTTAGATAAATTATGGATCCATGCAATAGTATGTGGCCTTAAAAATCAAAATCAAATAAAAATTTAATAGAGTGAAAAAATTATTAAGAAAAAAGCATATTACAAAAGTCTCAGTCAATATGATCCTAGTTTTGATTATAAAATAAAAAAAAAATCTTTGTTTTCCTGTTTCTTTTCTAGATTATGCCTTTTAGGTCTCATCTCCCACATTTAACATTGATGTAATTCTAAACCAATACATTTATTTATTTGTTTATTTGTTTTTTGAGACAAGGTATCACTATGTTGCCTGCGCTAGAGTGCAGAGGCATCATCATAGCTCACTGCAACCTCAAACTCCTGGGCTCAAGTGATCCTCCTGCCTCAGCCTCCCAAATAACTGAAACTACAGGCACCATCATCCTTGGCTACTTTTCTCTATTTTTAGTAGAGCTGAGTCTCGTTCTTGCTCAGGCTGGTCTCGAACCCCTGAGCTCAAGTGATCCTCTCGCCTTGGCCTCCCAAAGTGCTAGGATCACAGGCATGAGCCACTGTGCCCAGCCCAATACATTTATTTTTAATGAAGAATCCTGGAATCAGCCAATGAAATAATTATTTAAATCATTATAATGCTGAAGAAAATCTGAAAGGATATATGAAGTATGTCTGGAAAATATGCAGCCACAAGCATGGGAATGTGGGCCATTGCTAGCGTTGCTCCAGTCTAAAAGGCAAGTCACTGAGGTGTGTGTGGAGGGGTGGAGTGGAATAGGCACAGTCATGTGGATTTTGGCTGGCACATAAACACTGTATGGGACAGTCAACCCTTTGTATCACTCCAATATAGTCATATCCTCCTATGATATCCAGATCTCATACAAGAATAGGATACTCTCACTTCTTTCCTACATGAACAAATGAAAGAGTAATCTTAATATTATGGTAACAACCACTTAAACCACCTTCTTGGGGCATACTAAGATAGTGATGCTGTAGCTGGCCCCACTTTTGTAATTAACTGTACCTGTTATCTCCCTTCCCACCATCCCCTCTACATTGCCCTCACTTTCAGCCACGCATGGTGGCTGGTCTGGTTTGCTTACCTGGTTGGGTAATCCAGGATTTCACCTGCAAGGTGTCCAGGCCCTTGCCCTTGCTGGGCCCTGACTACTTCAATTCCTCATTTACAGTTAATATGGGCATGGAAGCATCACAAGATAGCTTCATTTTACAAAAGAAGGTATATCCCCTCATTTTATACATGGCATGCTTCTCACCCACATCAAATCTTACTATGGTACACTGCTGCCAGATATAGAATATTTAGAAGTACACACACACACACACACACACACACAAAGGGTCATGGGGAGGGGGAATCAGTTTGAAGTACTGGTGTCTGTGAGAATTCCTTTAATCCAGAACCATGAACCCATCCATAGCAGAGTTTCATGCTTTCCCTTCTCTTACATGTTAAGGGTTGGATATCTCATAGAGTGAGCAAGTGGAGAAAACAATAGTTATTTTAGTGACCTAACAGCTCTGATTACATAGAAGAATGCATCACTTATGAGAATACTAAGTGGGAAAAGAGGCATCAGTACAAAACACTGAAGGAAGAGGAAGCTTACTTCATTCAGGAAATAATGTGGCTGACAATCGATCTATCAATTCATCTATCATCTAGCCATGTAGCCATTAACTATCCCACCCACTCATTCATCCACCTATTCATCCATTCATCCAATAATTAAAATATTCAAGATGTGCAGGTAACATTTTGGGAAATGCCAATTTCTTACAAAATGTATTTCCTCTGTATATTCCGATTTCTTTTTTCTTTTCTTTTTTTTTTTGAGACAGAGTCTCACTCTGTTGCCCCAGTTAGAATGCAATGGCATGATCATAGCTCACTATAATTTCAAACTCTTGGGCTCAAGCAATCCTCCTGCCTCAGTCTCTTGAGTAGGTGCGACTACAGGCGTGCGCCACCACACCCAGCTACTTTTTTCTCTTTTTAGTAGAGATGGAGTCTCGCTCTTGCTCAGGCTGGTCTTGAACTTCTAAACTCAAGTCATCCTCCCACCTTGGCCTCCCAGAGTGCTAGCATTATAGGCATGAACCACCCCGCTAGGCCCAGAGTTCTTGATAATGGGAAAGAACTTCATTAGCATGGTCATTCACTTGTGTCTCAGTTGCATATTTCACATGACTACAAGGAAGAGGGATAAAATTCCCATGTTTTCGTTTGACAAATCAATTTTGCCACTTCAAATGAAAGAAACATAAACTCAAGGTAAGTTAATGTTTTATGTTCATGTTATAGTTTCATTAACTTTTAGATTGTTAGATATTAAAATCCATTTATTTTTCAACTGAGGCAAGTCTCCTTCCTGATGTTACTGATGTTACTCTGTACCCATTAAACAACTCCCCATTTCTCTCTCCTCTCAACCCCTACCAACCCCCCTCTGCCTCTGTCTCTATGAATTTGACTACTCTAGATACTTTACACAGGTAGAATCATCAAGTTTTACTTTTGCTTTTTTTTTGAGACAGAATCTCGCTCTGTCGCCCCCAGCTAGTGTGCAGTGGTGTCATCGTAGCTCACTGCAACCTCAAACTCCTGGGCTCAAGCGATCCTCCCGCTTCCACCTCCCGCCTCGGCCTCCTCCCTCAGCTAGGATTACAGGTGTGAGCCACTGCTCCTGGTCTACTTTTGCATTTAAAAAACATATGGTGGGTATCAAATTGCTAAGATACATAGATTTTAGTGAATATATTTAATAAATGTTTCATTTAAAAATGTTAATATGCCAGAAATTACTTTGCCATTATCTAAACTTACAAATAAAATTTTGAATGTTAGGTCAAAAGGTATGAGGGGATACATAATTTTCCAAATTTCTTTTAGGGAGTATGTGAGTAGTATGTCAGTGATCCTAATCGTGTCTCTTTGTTTTACATATAAGAGATCTAATGACTTGCATAGTCACACAGACCTAGTGGACTGTAGTGTATCAGTAAAAACCTGAGACTCTTGATACCCAAAATTTCTTTCCAATCACAGATTCTATGGTCCATAAATTTTATATATTTTGATTTTCAATGCACTATTCACATATGGCCTTATTATGTATGAATACTTTTTATAGTCAAGAACCCATAAGTAATAGCCTATAATTTATCTCTGGCACAAATCAGATTTTTATAAAACAGATTTAAATAGACAAATTTGTATCTGGTAATACAGTTAGTATTTTGTTTTAAGTAAGATTAAGTGTATTACCCTATAAATGATTATTACACTAATATGAACTTACAAACATAGATGAAACTTTAAAGGTCAGCTAGTCAAAAATAACAGAAGAATAAACTAAGGCACAGTGAATTACCCCCAAATAGCCTTCAGGAAATTCTGAATCATATTTTAAATGTTAGAGATATGAATTATGTGACTATGCATAAATATTTCTTAGTCTTTTAAAAAGGATCCTTTAAGAAACTTCAAAATAAATGAATGGAATCCAATAATTTAAAACTCAAGTGCTGTTATTTCTACAAGATCTTAGATTATATGTTCATTTGTTCATTGGAAGAAAAATCACATTTTCATTTCTTATATTTTATTTATATTAGAATGAGCACTTCAATATTAATTCAAATATCTATCCATTAAATGCAAAAATGTTAATGCAATATTAAAAATGAAATTTAAATGAAAGCAAGGGAATATCACATTAAGGTTCCCATGGCAACTCTCACTACACTTTTCAGCTTCTGAATTGTAACATGGTCATTTATTATAGGCTCATATAAAATACAATTTTGCAAATATTTAAAGATGTATAGGTTAATTCGTGTCAATTTAAGCCTTCAGATGCAATGTAATATAATACACTAGGCTAAGAATACTCTAAATATTAACCCATATTCATAATTTAGATATATCTGTATAAAACAGATGCAAACTTCCTAAATTTTGAATGATTTGTTAGCACTCACATGAATCATACCATTTTGCAGTTCCCATCACAGCTGAAATCTGAGCCTTATGTTACTGAAATAGAAATATAAGTATGGTCAAGAGACTCTAACTTTAGGAAGAATTTGAAATTACAAATGATAAATTTTGTAAGAATAAGCAAAATGTAAATTCTTTAGCTCACATAATTTAAAAGTCCAAGAATTCAGTTATGTAAATCAAATGATCCTGCCAAGCCCTACTTTATCATCAGCTTGTTTTTTTTTAACAACCTTTAGTAGTGAATATTGTGTTGAAAACTCAAAAAAGTAAACATTTTTTCACCAAGCAATATATCTTTATTTATCTAAAGGAAATAATTAAATTACTATTAACTTATATGTATGAGGATTTAGGAAAACATAAATAATCTAAATGTCTATCAATAGGGGTGGGTTAAGCACATTATGGCGCACAGAGCTTTGAAAATGATTAGATTAACATATATTGATGTGGGAATATGTCCACAACACATTGTTAAGTAAACAAAGCAAATATAAAACAGTATATAGAGTACGGAAAAAACAAACAGAACAAAACAAAAAGCCAAAACACTCTCTCAAAAACAATATGTAGGCATGTATGGAAACTGGTCTAGATGGATAAATTCCAAAGGATAATGGAGGAGATCTCTGGATGGTGGGATTATGGTTGACTTTTACTTTATTTTTCTGAAATTTTTTCAGATGAATATAATTAGAAAATAGAGATATAAGACAAATAAAAAAGTACTGACTGTTGTTATAAGTGTGAAGATATTAATATTCTTCTCCACTGAAGGTAGGAACATAAGTTGGTATAAATCTTCTTGAGAGGGTTGATAACATGAAAAAGTTGTAGCAAAACTACTTCTATAATTTTTTTTCTTTTTTTTTTGTTTTTTGGTTTTTTCCTTTTTTTTTTTCTTTTTTTATACCAGGGAACCTCACACAGGAATACTTCTATAATTTTTTTAAAAAAATTTTTAAATTTATTTTTATTTTCTCATTATTAAAAAATAATCATGGAAATTGGAAAGCACTTAAATATTTCAAGAGTGATTAAATAATTATATATCCATTCCATAAAATACTATGTACCCATTAGAAATCATATTGTAGAATATTTCTGTGTGAAAATATTACTGATTCCTCATCAAATCAAGAGATCTTAATGCAAGTAATAGAAAACCGAGAATCAGTTTAAACTATTAAAACTTCTGGGCCGGGCACGGTGGCTCATGCCTGTAATCCTAGCACTCTGGGAGGCCGAGGCGGGCCGATCGTTTGAGCTCAGGAGTTCGAGACTAGCCTGAGCAAGAGCGAGACCCCGTCTCTACTAAAAATAGAAAGAAATTATATGGACAGCTAAAAATATATATATAGAAAAAATTAGCCGGGCATGGTGGCGCATGCCTGTAGTCCCAGCTACTCCAGAGGCTGAGGCAGTAGGATCGCTTGAGCCCAGGAGTTTGAGGTTGCTGTGAGCTAGGCTGATGCCACGGCACTCACTCTAGCCTGGGCAACAAAGCGAGACTCTGTCTCAAAAAAAAAAACAAAAACAAAAACAAAAAAAACTTCTGGATAGCCAAAGCAGTTGAACATGCCTATTTGCCTCTAATTCCTCCTGAAACCCTACTAAAATCGCAGGAAAAGGGGGGAAAAGGCATAAACCCATAAAGACAAAGAAAAAGGGAGAGAAGATAATAGCATCCCAATTATTATTATTTTTTTAAAAGGTAAATATGTATTTTTTTAAATTTCAGAATATCACGGGGGTACAAATGTTTAGGTTACATATATTGCCTTTGCCTCGCCCAGTCAGAGCTACAAGCGTGTCCATCCCCCAGACGGTGCGCACCACACCCATTAGGTGTGTATATACCCATCCCCTCCTCCCCCCTCCCACCTGCCCTACACCCAATGAATATTACTACTATATGTACATGTAAGTGTTGATCAATTAGTACCAATTTGATGGCGAGCACATGTGGTACTTGTTTTTCCATTCTTGTGATACTTCACTTAGCAAAATGGGCTCCAGCTCCATTCAGGATAATCTAAGAGATGCTAGATCACCATTGTTTTTTGTGGCTGAGGAGTACTCCATGGTATACATATATCACATTTTATGAATCCACTCATGTATTGATGGGCACTTGGGTTGTTTCCACATCTTTGCAATTGTGAATTGTAGCATCCCAATATTTAAAGCCAGCAAGCTGGTCAATGGGTGTAGGTCTGTGGACCCAATGGAGCAGCTGATGTAGAAACCTAAGAATGCAGCCCAGAAACAGGCTGATTTATCCACCAGAGCTCAAAAAATGCTCACAGAACTGAACATGCTTGAAGTGGGGGTGCAGGTGGGATGAATATGGAGAATGGATGAGTCTATATGAGAAATGAGAAGAACTCAGGTACCCTAAGAAACCAAAATCTACTTGAAATTTTTAAAGGCTAGTTTCCCTTCCACATACAACCATGAAAACACACTGTTCATATATGTGTGTGTCCATGCTATGCTTTTTATCATGTGATGAGTTATGAGGCATATTAAAAATGAACCTTAATGAACTTATTAGAACATTCCCAAATTTCATTCTGCTACTCTCTTGTTTTTCTTTCTAATTTTAGCACTTGTTTAGTTTTGCTTGTTTTTGAACATTTAAAAATTTTGCTACATGAAAACTTGTAAATGAATGTTCATTACAGCATTAATCCTAATAGTCCCAAATTGGAAACAACCCAAATTTCATCAAGTGATGAATTTTTAAAAAGTGGTATATTCATACAATGGAATATATGACAAGAAAAAGGAATAAACTACTGACACATGCTATGACATAGATGAATCTTGAAAACATGATGCTTAAGTGAAAGAAGACTCACAGAAGACTATATATTATGAGATTCCATTTATTTGAAATGTCCATAATAGGCAAATGCATACAGACAGAAAGTAGATTAGGGTTACTAGGGGCTGGGGAGAGAAGGGCATAGGTATGGGGTTTATTTATGGGGTGATGACAATGTTCTAAAATTAAACGGCTGCACAACTTGACACTAAAACCACCAAATAGTATACTTTATTTTTTCTTTTTTCAACACATTCCAAACCTAACCATAGGTTTAGGTTTACTTTAAATGAGTGAATTTTATGGTAAGTGAATGGTATCATGATAAAGGTATCAAAAAAAAAGGAATTATATTGAAGGTATTCTTCTGTAATGTCTTTTTAAAAAATTCATCATGTTTCTAAGATTTATCTAACACTTATGCATCTTCTAATAGTGCATTCATTTATAATGTTGTTGAGTGCTTCACTGAATATACTACCATTTGTTTACCCATTGTATTGTGAATGGATGTCTTAGTTGATTCTGACTTTTGCTGCTGTATACAATGCTAATATAAATATATTTATGCATCTTTGCTGATGCATATGAGCAAGAATTTCTCAGGGATATATGCCAGTTTAAAGAGTATATGTATGTTTAACTTTAAAAAATAATGCCAAAATAGTTTCCCAAGTGCTTGTACCATTATGGTTTTACGTGCCCACCAGCACTGAGTTGGAATTCTCTTTGTTGCACAACTTCCTCAGTACTTGGTATTGTCAGCCTTTAAGTTTCTGTCATCCAAGTGTATATGAAGTGACATCTTATTGAGATCTTCATTTGCATGTCCTATTACTGATGAGATTGAACCTTATTTCATTTTTACCATTCCTGTTTTTTTTCTGTAAAATGTTTCTGAATATCTTTTGACCATTTTTCTATTTATTTTTTCTTTTATGTGTGTGCACAGATATTTGTGTCCATATATACACACATATATTAGCATATACACTGTATTTTGTTTTGAATATTAAACATTTGTTTTTCACATTGAGTGCAAGTATACTTTCAGTTCGTAGCTTTTCTTTTCATTTTGTTTATGCTATCTTCGATGAGTAAAAAATTCTAAGTATAATGTAGTCAGATTTATCCTTTTTCCATTATGATTGCTCATTGGTTCTGTTTTAAGAAGTACTTCTGGAGGGGAGGGGAAGGGGAGACAAAAAAAAAAAAAGAAGTACTTCTCAGCCGGGCGTGGTGGCTCATGCCTATAATCCTAGCACATTTTGGGAGGCCAAGGTGGGAGGATTGTTTGAGCCCAGGAATTCAAGATCAGCCTGAGCAACACAGCAAGACCCTGTGTCTACAAAAAATAAAAAAATTAGCAGAGTGGTGGTATGCACCTGTAGTTCCAGCTACTCAGGAAGGAGGCTGAGGCAGGAGTATAGGTTGAGCCCAGGAGTTTGAGGTTGCAGTGAGTTATGATGATGACACTGCACTCTAGCCAGAGTGACAGAGTAAGACTCTTATCTCCAAAAAAAAAAAAAAAAGTGTAATATTAAGGTCCATACATGCATGGGTTTGTTCTAAAACTCTCTATTTGTTTTTCCTTGTACCAATATCACACTCTCTTACTTTAGCTATATAATAAGGTAAGTCTCCCTACCTCAGTCTTCTTTAAGAACATATAGCAGCCATAGAAATGTACTGCTTAGATCTCCCTTTGAGAGTGTATCAGTTGACAGCCACTAGCTAAAGTGCCTTCAGGATCTGCTGCAGCATTTGAGCTGAGGTTCTTTGCAGGCAGCTAACCAATGCCTGAGCAAGGCAGGGGAACTAAGGGCCTGGCCATTTCTGCCCAAAGTGGGACTCCTCCTTAGACAATCTTTGCAAAGGTGCTCCCTGTTGGTCAGGCCGAGACTTTCTCAGCTGTGTTGCCAGTCTGAAGTGCTTCCTTCCAGTTCTTCCTGCCTCCTTCCTTTCACAGGTGTCAGACTTGGAGGTTTTCCTAAGTGTCCAAAACAGAAGACTGGATATATACACAATGGAAAACTATTTAGTCATAAAAAGGAATGAAATCATGTCTTTTGCAGCAACATAGATGGAATTGGAGGGCATTGTCTTAAGCGAAACAACTCAGATACAGAAAGACAAATACCACATATTTCCAAGTGGGAGCTAAATAATGTGCACACATGGAAGTAGAATGAGGAAGAAATAGATAATGAAGACTCAGAGGTGAGGGGGATGGGGAGTGAATGATGAGAAATTACTTAATGGGTATAATGTACATTACTCCACAATGGATACACTAAAAGCCCTTACCTCACCATTAAGCAATATGTCAGTGTAACAAAATTACACTTGCACCCTATCAATTTATACAAATTTAAAAAATAAAGATTATATTATTGTGGTACATGGAAACCCAAAGTCACCTATAAACAGATTATTAGAATTAAGAGTTTAGCAAATTTGTAAGTTAAAAAATCAATGTTTACATTTTTCTAAGTACCACCAACAGAATTTAAAAATGGCATTTTAAGAATATGATTTTTAATCATAACTAAAAATATAAAGTTTCTAAAAATATATCTAACAAAAATATGCCAGACCTTTTTGGAGAAAATTACAAAGCTATGTTAAAAGAAGCTTTAAAGAAAACCTAAATGAGAGAGGTAGTATGTTCATGATTGAGAGATTCAGCATTATAAAAGACGTCAGTCACTTCTGTGACTGAGCAGTTGATCCAGTGAAATTCCTGTCAAAATCCCAACAAAAGTATTAATATTTGTTTTGCTTTGCTTTACAGTCTTTATCCATTTGGTCAACATATGTAAATGGACTAAGTACTCCAGTTAAAATGACAGTTTTATACTGGATTTTAAAAATACACAGTTGGCTATTGTAAAGAACCATATCTAGACATAATATGGGAAACTTGACATTAAAGGAATGGGAAAAGATCCTCCATGAAACATGAATCAAAAGAAGGATGGGTCCAGGTGCTGTGGGTCATGCCTGTAATCCTAGCAGATTTTCTTTATCCAGTCATCTGTTATGGACACTTAAGTTGGTTCCATATCTTTGCTATTGTGAATAGTGCTGTGATAAACACACAAGTATCTTTTTGATATTTCTTTTTCTTTGGGTAGGTATTCAGTAGAGGGATTGCCAGATCTAATGGTAGTTCTATTTTTAGCTCTCTGAGAAATTGCATTATTAATAATATTTACTGTGGGATTTTTATATATACCTTTTATCAGTTCAAGGGAATTACCTTGAATTTCAGGGGAAGAATTATTATCATGAAAAGCTGTGGATTTTTTTTTTTTTTTGAGACAGAGTCTCACTTTGTCACCTGGGCTAGAGTGCAGTGGTGTCATTATAGCTCACTGCAACCTCAAATTCCTGGGCTCAAGCGATCCTCCTGTCCCCTGCCTCAGTTTCCCAAGTAGCTGGGACTACAGAAGTGTGCCACCATGCCCAACTAATTTTTTTCTATTTTTGGTAGAGATGGGTCTCACTTTTGCTCAGGCTGGTCTTGAACTGACCTTAAGTGATCCTCCCACTTCAGCCTCCCAGAGTGCTAGGATTACAGGTATGAGCCACTACACCTGGCCAAGGTGTTGAGTTTTATTAAAGGTTTATCTGTATCTAATGATACATTATTCTCTAATCTGTTTATGTAAGGCATTGATTTATCTTAGAGACACTGAATTCTATCAAATATTTTTGCACAGACTCAGTGCAAATCAAGAATGTGTCCTTGAGTGGGCTACATGACCCAGTATTTATATATTCCTCTTATATAAAAATGGGAGAAGGGGCCGGGCGCGGTGGCTCACGCCTGTAATCCTAGCACTTTGGGAGGCCGAGGCGGGTGGATCACTCAAGGTCAGGAGTTCGATACCAGCCTGAGCAAGCGCGAGACCCCGTCTCTACTAAAAAAATAGAAACAAATTATCTGGCCAACTAAAAATATATATAGAAAAAATTAGCCAGGCATGGTGGCGCATGCCTGTAGTCCCAGCTACTCGGGAGGCTGAGGCAGAAGGATTGCTTGAGCCCAGGAGTGTGAGGTTGCTGTGAGCTAGGCTGACGCCACGGCACTCACTCTAGCCCGGGCAACAGAGTGAGACTCTGTCTCAAAAAAAAAAAAAAAGAAAAGAAAAAAAGAAAATGGGAGAAGGGGAGCTGGGCATGGTGGCAAGTGCCTGCAGTCCCAGCTACTTGAGAGGCTGAGGCAGGAGGATCACTTGAGCCTAAGAGTTTGAGGCCAGCCTGGGCAATACAGCAAGACCCAGTCACTAAGAGGAAAAAAAAAAAGAAAAAGAAATAGGAGGAGATAGTGAAGCAAAGGTGATATTCTTACAATTCTGATTGGTGCTCAGTGATATCATCGTATATAAGATAAAGCAAATATGTGGTTAACGTACATAGGGTAAAAGGTTAACGAGTAGGCAGGTGTCTTAGGGTCTGGAGAGGGATGACTAATTCTCTCCTACCTTTACACTTCATCTGATAGGGAAGGCTGTAACCAGTACATGCCAGTGAAATACCAGCCAGACTCCAGCCTTTCAAGCCAGGATTCAGCTTTAGTTCATAGGCCTAGTTTCTATTACCTGTGTGTCCAAACTGCAGCTGTCTTGGGCCACTTTTAAAATTTTTCCTTCAAATTTTCCTTTTTCTGACAATTCCCTGCTTTTGGCTGAAATCTTCCATAGGAGGGCTTTGAAGACCAAATAATACAATTCGAGGGATTTGAAGTGGACAAGCTTTGTTTGTCTAGAACTATAAGGTATAGGGGATCAAACTGGAATTCTGAAATGCTCTTGATCTACTTTTTGCCTTATATGAAGTGCCATCATCTGATCTGTCAATGAGGAGGCAAAGATTCCCATGTCACTGTGATTAGAATCATCTCCTTAGGAGCTGTTTCTTGGAGGCGACGGTCAGTCAGGTGGAGGAATTCCCAATTTTATGTCCTTTTCACAAACTTTGGGACTTTGGGGTTAAAAATCAGAACAGAAAGCCCTCCTCACTTGGTCAGAAATAGAGGAAAGAGTATGTTGGACAAAACAGGCAATAGAAGGCTGCTTTTAATACATTTCATGTCTGTTATTTCAAATCTATGAACTACCATAACTTTAACTGAAGTTCTATTTTTTCAGTGGCATTTCTTACTTTTGCAGCATTTGCAATTTAGAAACATTAGAAAAATAATCAACAATACGAGTAACTGAAAGGTCCACTGGGATAAAGATAATTAAGAAACAACTTATCACATTCTTATTTGTCAGGTCCAGGAGGTAGAATGGAACAGACAGCTAAGAAAAGCCCAAAGTCAGGCACAGGGTACATATATAACTTTGAGTCAGCGTAGAGCTCTCAGCTCCATTCACAAATAAACCAGATGGCCAGTTAGAATCCACATCCAAGGATGAATTTAAAGTTTCAAGGTTTGGGGCATGATTCTGGTGGGTTTTTCATGCAGATACCTGTTAAAACAGGCTAGAATAACCTTAAAGAGGAGCCAAATGCTTAGACCTCGTAGAAGGATCACTAAAAACTCCAAGGCAGAACAGAGAGAACCAATGCTATAAAAAAACAGCCAGATAAAAAGGTCTGAGAATTGGAAGTCTAACCAGCAGAAGGGGCCCTTTGAGGGTACTCCTTTCAGGGACTTAGGTAATCTTAAGATTTGGGAAGCTTCCAATTCAACCTGGCAGGGGACGTTTACGCAAGTGCAGATGAGGTATTCAGGACAGCACAAATACCGCCTTGGGCAGTGAGGAGGTAATCCAATGCAATGTAGTTATCTAGGGCTACATGAGCAAGGGAATCTAAAGATCGGTGTTGGGCCCTAATGGCTCGAGCAGTGAAACGAGCAATTCTACTGACAGCATGAGAAAGATTTCTAATCATGTATTCATTACAAGCACTACCAAATCCCAGCTGGGATCCTAATATTTTCCCAAACCTAGCCCATTCACTGGGGGTCGACCCCTCCCAGTAAATCACATCCTTGAGTGTATCTACAGCTGTCAACATGGTAATCATCTATAATAGAAAGGGCCCTTCTGTGTCTACAGTATGAGCTGGGCTGGGGACTATGGTTTACTTGTAGGATGGCGGTGGTCATATGTAAATATCCCAAAAGGCAGACTTATCCCATTCACCAGCTGTCGAGACATTCGTGGGATCTGAGGTTGTGTCGAGCCCTACAGACAAAAACATAAGTGTGGGGCAAGGGCACACAAGAGTCCAGATAAATTCCTAAAATTTAAGGATTCATTTTGAGATATTTTTTGGAGAATGGGATTGAACCAGGGATCACTGTAGGACAAGGACCAAGGATTGGATGAGAAATTGGTGTTGCAAACAGGGAGATTGGTGGGTATTCCTTAGAAACAGAGGTTATTAGTCTTATGATATTGGTAGAGTAGTTGTTTGGAATGGGGGTCAGTTTAATTATAATATACTTCTTACAGACAGGTGAAGGATGAAGGGATGGAAAAAAAGGCAGCGTTACTGAAGCAGGTAAAGGACTGTGCTGCTGTTACACAGGGTTTGGGTTTTTTTTTTTTTTTTTTAACTTGAACAGAAGTACAGGGTTTGGATTTTGTGGCTGTAGGTTGAAAAGGAGTTATACCCTTGGTCCCGTGATCTGAGCAATGGTTTTAGTAGGGTATGGGGTTAAGAAGAAACATGGGACAGAAGGTCAATGGGTAAGGACTAACACCTGATACATGTTATCTGGGGGTTTCCTGGTGTGAGTAACAGTAAAGTTAGGAACCGTTGGAAAAGTTGTAGACTGGTATGATTATAGGATCGTTATTTCTTGCAAAGAATTCATGGGGGGCAGTTGTAGCAGATCAACATTCTGATAGGTTTCCTGAAGAAGCTAAGGATTGAAAGAATTGGACAATAATGTTTCTCCCTGAATGAAGGCAACTGGGTAGGACCATTGATTTTGAAGGGGAGACAGAATAATGAAGATGACAAAATCTGGGTGAAATAAAAGCCCATCCCATAGGGAGTTCATGATCCAATTAGGAGTCAAGGTATAATCTCTATGTCACTTGGAGTGGTGTTTGATCAGAATAAGATTAATAGGAATGTGATGGAATTTGGTGACTCAGCTAACATGGGGTACCCACAGTGACTAACAAGATAAGAGTGAAGATGGTGATTATGATATAATGGCTTGGTTCAGACTCTTGGGAATAGCTGACTACCTCAGATGTCTTCTTCTTCTTATCCTAGTGATTGTACTCTGGTCAATTTAAATTTGGTATCAATGATGAGTTGGGAAGTCCATTTAGGAGGAGGGTCAGGAGGCTTTTTAAAATAAGAAATATGAATCCAGGAGTCAACTCCTTCAAGTTTAACTGCATAATGATTATTCAACAGTACCTGGTAAGGTCCTTTCCAACAAGGTTCGAGAGTGTCCTTTAGCTGATATCTTTTCCTATAAAAGTCTCCTGGCTGGAGACCAGGATACTTAAGATCCTCCTATCTTGAAAGCATGCTGTAAAAAGAATCTTTTATTTATCTAGTTTTTTGGGGAGAGAAATTTAGTTAATCCTTGACAGTAATGGAGTATATCTCCTTTCAGTTAAGGTTGGTTCATACAACCCTCCATCCAATCTCATAAGCCAACCTGTAATTATCTCATATGCAGATAATTGATGTTTTCCAAAAGAAGTTGCTCTTAGGTGAAGAAAAACCAATGGAAGAGCCTTGGGCCAAGTAATCCAGAAGGCTGCAGATGGTAGGCACAATGAAAAATGTTGGAATATGAGCTAGATTTTACAAATTGAGTGGACTGGCTCTTCCATAACATGAGTTCCCTTAATGCTACATAACTAGGAAGGAATCCCTCATGAGGGAATTATCTGCTTTAATGAATATTTCCCTCCTGTTTGCATTGTGGCTCTTCTGCAAGGAAATGCTTCTACCCAATAAGAAAACATGCAAATCATAACCAACAAATATTTATAACCTTGGGCTGGAGATAACTGAGTCAAATCCATTTGCCAGACATTGCAAGGACGGTGGGCAAAGGAAAATGTCCTTGAGATCCATGAAGAGGCTTCCCTGGATTATGTTTAGGACATAATAGAAACTTTGTATAAACCTTATGAGCTATTATGGGTGCAGGTTTCCAGTGGTATTGTTTTCCCCAAGCAATCATTTTCTCAGCTCCCGAGTGACCAAGCTCATAGACATGCTGCAGCATAGGAAATTAAAATCACATAGGCAAAATAAGCCTGTAATTGGATCCATACCATAAGATACAAGCGGGGGAGAAGCACCCCGACTTGGGTTAGCTATATTGGTTTTTCCCTCTCTGAAGCCTTTCCTTGAGCTTCTCAGATATCCTTTTTGATAGAGCTTATTTTAAACATAGCCACCTTTATAGTTTCATCCAATATTGGTGTTGAAGCAGCCTGTTTGGCTACTGCACAAGCAAAATGATTTCCTTTACTCTCCAGAAAGTCAAATTTATAAGGTCCAGGAATCTTAATAATAGCCTTTGGTGTGTGTGTGTTGGGGCCATGGTAACTGGATGGCTTCCAGATCAGAAACCTGAGAGCCATGTTTGATGGGTTGTCCAGAGTAGGTTAAATATCCTTATTGCTTCCATTACATTCCAAAGTCATGAGCTACAAGGAAGGGCTGTCACTGTACATATTAGCCATTTGATTTCTGCCAAATTGACATGCTGTGGTGAGCACCATTAACTCTGCTAATTGTGCTGATTTTACTTTAGGTAAGGGATTGCTCTCCATGATGTACAATGGCATAGCCTGCACAGTATTTCCCAGACTCATCCTTTTGATATGATCCATCAGTAAACCAGAAAACATCAGCATTTTCCAGTGGTGTCTGTCTCCTGTAAATCCTGTCTGGGCATGAATAGCTGTTCTGTTAGTAAAATAGTCAAGGAGTATCTCATTGGTTGCTTCAGGAAGTTAATATTGCAGGATTAAGAGTATTACAGAGAGAGGGGGTAATATGTGAGGCAGAGAATAAAAGCACTAAGAAGCCATTCTGTTAACAGAGCAGTGTTGTGAATTATGTGAATTTGAAAGAGCTTCCACAGAATGAGCTATGTATAGAATCAAGGGAGCTTCCATCATGATTTCTTGAGTGGCCTTAACTAGATGGCAACAGCTGAAATGACCCTAAGACAAGTGGGTAGCCCACATGCAAAGAGTCTAACTGCTGAATGTAATAACCAATAGGTCTATACTGTCTTCCATGTTTTGGGGTTAGAATACCCAAGGCGCTGCCACGGCTTTCATGAACAAAAAGGAAAAATGGCAGCTGATAATTTGGATGACCCAAAGCAGGGGCTCTCATAAGATTTTCTTTCATTTCATATGTAGCTATTTGTCCTTCCAATGTCCAATGTAAGGGGCCAGGTTGATTTTCCTTCAACAAAACATAAAAGCTGTGCCATGGGCTGGGTGTGGTGGCTCACGCCTGTAATCCTAGCACTCTGGGAGGCCGACGCGGGCGGATTGTTTGAGCTCAGGAGTTTGAGACCAGCCTGAGCAAGAGCGAGACCCCATCTCTACTAAAAATATATGTAGAAAAATTAGTCGGGCATGGTGGCACATGCCTGTAGTCCCAGCTACTTGGAACGCTGAGGCAGAAGGATTGCTTAAGCCCAGGAGTTCGAGGTTGCTGTGAGCTTGACACCACGGCATTCTAGCCCGGCAACTGAGCGAGACTCTGTCTCAAAAAAAAAAAAAAAAAAAGTTGTGCCATGAGAGAAAAATTGGGGATCCAGCTACAGCAGTAGCCAGCTACACCCAGAAATCCTCTTAACTATCTTGGAGTTTTTGAAATGGGGTATGCAAGAATTAGTTTTACTTAATACAGATTTATATGTAGTCCCTCCTTAGAAATTAAATGTCCCAGGCCAGGTGTGGTGGCTCACACCTGTAATCTCGGCACTTTGGGAAACTGAGGTGGGAATTAGTTTTACTTAATACAGATTTATATGTAGTCCCTCCTTAGAAATTAAATGTCCCAGGCCAGGTGTGGTGGCTCACACCTGTAATCTCGGCACTTTGGGAAACTGAGGTGGGAGGATCACTTGAGGCCAGGAATTCAAGACCAGCCTGGTCAACATAGTGAGACTCCATCTCTACAAAAATAAAAACATTAGCCAGGCATGGTAGTGTGTGCCTATAGTCCCAGCTACTTGGGAGGCTGAGGCGGAAGGATCACTGGAGCCCAGAAGCTTGAAGCTGCAATGAGTTACGATCACGCTACTGCACTCCAGCCTGGGTGACAGAGCAAGACCCTGTCTTAAAAAAAAAAAGTCCCAAATTTTCTACTTCTGTTAAGCAAAATTGGAGTTTTTCTTTGGATACCTTATGACCTCTTTTTGCTAATTGTTCCAGCAATTATAGGGAATTGTTTTTACAATCTTGCAGATTGGCAGAGCATAACAAGAGATCATCTACATACTGTAGTAGAGTAGAACTTTTTTTTTCAAAATTTAGTTCAGCCACGTCAGCCCTTAACATTTGGGAAAAATAAGTTGGACCTTCAGTGTAACCTTGAGGCATAACAGTCCAGGTATATTGATGGCCATCCCAGGTAAAGGCAAACTAATACTGTCAGGGTCTGCTGGTATGCTAAAAAAGGCACTGCATAAATCAACTACAGTGAAATATTCACTGCATACAGGAATAATGAACAAAAGACTGTGGGAGTTTGGAACTATTGGGTGACAGGGAATCACAATATTGTTAATGGCTCTCAAATTTTGTACAAATCTCCATCCTTTCCCATTAGGTTTTCATACTAGGAGAATAGAGTATTACAAGTACTGGTGCAAGGGATAATCAATCCTTTGTCAATAAAATCTTTGATTATTGGTTTTATTCCTGTTACTGTTCCTATTTTAATGGATATTGCTTTATATTGGGAAGTGGTTTATTTGGATATACCTGTATCTGTATTGGCATGGCCATTAAAATTTTCCCTAGGTTGGTAGATGATTGGGACCATAAATAGGGATTTGGTTTAAAAAGCATCAAGTTCTTTTTGTCTTAACACTTGATGATTAAATGTTAATGATCATTTGAACCAAAATTTCTGATCATTTTCAGTCAGTCCTTTCAATCATTTCCAAAAACATTTCCCCTCGTTTAGAGATGGAAACATGAGTATTATAAGGTTCCAGAAAATCTCTTCCTGTAGAATGTATTGGTATGGAAAGCACCAAAAAGAAAGAATAATGTCCATCTGAATTTCCTAATGGAAAAGGCAAAAGTTGTGGTTTGTATACAGTCACTAGTTGATTAAATACCCCTACCGCTTGAACTGTTCGATTATTCCAAGGAAGAGGGCTCTTTAAAAGGTAGAGTTGAGAATAGAAAGGGTAGTAGCCCCCATGTCAACTAATGCTTTAGTTTGTTCTCCATTTACATATTAATATATCTTTACTTCTCCCAAGGTATTACCTAAGAGGAAGGGAAAAGGCTTTTATTTCCTCAGAGCCTCCCATTCCTCTTCTCCTTTCTCTTTTTCAGTTTTTTTTGTTTCTGTGGCCATTTTAGCTTTCTGCAGTCTTTTTTTTAAGATGACCTGGTTTCTTGCAATAACAGACACTTTTAGATGTTTCTGAGGTTTCCTTTTGAAAGCGTGGCTTCTGTTTAGATTGGGTAACCTGACCAGTAAATTGTTGAAGCTGTAAATTCATGATTTCAGTGGCTTTGTTATCTTCTTTTGCTGTATAACTCTTGGCAATTTTATCAACAAGGTTCACTAGGTCCAAAGTGTGCACAGAATCCCAACTTATTTGGTACACTTTAACCACCTTGGCCAATTGCTCATCCAATCTATTAAGTAAGGTTAAATTTAATAAAGAATCATTCTGATGATTCCTTAGACTCTCTTCATTCACTCCCGGATTGTTTGAAAACCTTTCTAAATCTTTCAAAATAGTCCAGCACAGTCTCTTTTGGTATTTGTTTACAGTAATGCAGGACTTTACATCAATTGGTGGTCTTAGGAAATATCTGGGGTATTACTAGTACTAAATGATTTGCTAATTCCTGAGCCTTCCCTCAGTCCTCAGCTGTCGTTCATTAAAATCGCTTAGCAGATCTTTCCATTCAACCTTCAGTATCCACTCCTTTGCTTTTCTTTCAGATACTACTAACATGTGAACCCACTGATACAGATATGAGTGGCCAGGTTCATAAGTTCTTATAGTTAGACTGAACTCCTCAGCAAAACCTTACCCACAATCCTGGGTAAGGTCTGGAAATTCTTTAATAAGAGCTCTGAGTTTAGTCCAGGGGGCATAGGCTATTGAAGATTCTCTCTTTGGATTAGATTTCTCTCTAAAGGTGCTGCTAAAACTTCTTTGGGTGGTGAAGGAAGTGAAAGAAGGTCTGGGCAAGGCAGTTTTGAGAGCACAGATTAGGCAGGTTCAAGAGGAGAAATAAGGGAAGGAGCGGTAGAGAGAGAAGGTGAGGCAGTGGAAACCTGGGATAATTTTTCCAGTTGAGAAAATTTCCAAGATCTTGCGGTTCACCTCCATAGTTCTTGAGCCACCTCTTTCCAATTGTGCACATAAATAAACCGATTTGGGGATCTTGAATGAGCCCCATTTGGGCCAAGTTAAACTAATTTCATTTTTTGTGATGTTGGTCCAACGAGTCAAAAATTCACAAGATGAGTCACCATAATTTTAGTCATAAATCCAACCAGTGTCTCAGGAGGCAGTCTTCCTTCAATAGTTTCAATTTTAGATATCTTATTTCTCATCTTTCCCTGTCTTGCCTCTTTTGCCTACCAAGCTAAGGACATGTTTAAGGTTGAAAGTGTGCCATTTATGAGCCTCCGTCCTTGGGCTCTCACCCTCAAGTTGATCAGCCCCAAGGTGTTGTGGAAAGCTCACCTCCCAGATGCTCCAAACGCCAAGCAACCAACACTTTAGGAGAGTTCACTGGAGGAGCATAGTATTTTAAATGTTCTTCTGCTATGCTGGAGCCCTAAAAGGCCACTGCACATCAAGAAGAGCCTCTCAAACAAGATTCTTAGTCGCCTAAGAATACCCAAGATTTGGGCTGGAGGGAGCAAGTGTCCTTTATATATGGAGAAATTTTATCTCAATTGCTCTCATATAGTGTGTGAGGGGTTGGTGCAGACAAAAGATTTGAAAAGAGAACATCCAGCTGATCAAAGAAACTACCACTCTAACTGCAGCAATGCTTGGTCAACCTTATTTCTTTCCTCTCTTCCTAGCAATTTTGAATAATGCAATAACAACCCTAGGAAAAATTTAGCAAACCTAGGATTTACTGCTCCTCTAAATGGCCCTAAAAACATCTCAGAATAGTGTAAATCTAGACCTCTACCACAAAGGGGGAGGTCCAGATTCTAGGCACTCATCACATATACTTTTACCTTCCCATCCCCACTACCCCTTCCTATGCTAGGAGTCAGTTGGAACACAATGGGATTGGTGCTAGTACCAAGCATCTAGTCTGAGAGGATGAGGCCTTGGTGTCCGTGGATCCTTGCTGGAATCCTGCCGAATAGGGCATTTGTTGATGAAAAGGTTAAATAACAGACACTGTAACTTGAAGAAATTTATTTTAGAGATAGGGTCTTGCTTGCTTGCCCAGGCTGAAGTGCAGTGGTGCCATCATAGCTCACTGTAACCTCAAACTTCTGGGCTCCAGAGATCTCCCTGCTTCAGCCTCCTGAGTAGCTGGGACTACAGGCACGCGCCACCATGCCCGGCTCATTTTTTCTATTTTTTGTAGAGACAGGGTCTCGCTCTTGCTCAGGCTGGTCTTGAACTCCTGGCCTCAAGTGATCCTCCTGCCTTGGCCTCGCAAAGTGTTAGGATTACTGGTGTGAGCCACCATATCTGGCTAAATTTACTGTATATCATGTTTTTCCCCCTCACAAATTAGACATTTTTATTGTTTTATACTGTCAATATTTATTTAGATTTACCCAAGTGCTTATCATTTACTTTACTCATCATTACTTCTTACATCTCAGACTTTCTGGGATAATTTTCCTCCTTGAAGAATATCTTTTAGACGTTCCTTTAGGGAAGTAATTTTAGTGGTAAAGTCTGTTTTTGTTCATGTGAAAATGCTTTTATTTTACCCTCATTCTTAGATAATCCACATTTAATAGTCTGCATCAAAATTTTTTGAATAGGCCGGGCGCCGTGGCTCACGCCTATAATCCTAGCTCTCTGGGAGGCCGAGGTGGGTGGATCGCTCAAGGTCAGGAGTTGGAGACCAGCCTAAGCAAGAGCGAGACCCTGTCTCTACTAAAAAAAGAAAGAAATGATCTGGCCAACTAAAAATATATAGAAAAAATTAGCTGGGCATGGTGGTGCATGCCTGTAGTCCCAGCTACTCGGGAGGCTGAGGCAGAAGGATCACTTAAGCCCAGGAGTTTGAGGTTGCTGTGAGCTAGGCTGATGCCACGGCACTCACTCTAGCGCGGGCAACAAAGCGAGACTCTGTCTCAAAAAAAAAAAAAAAAAAAAAAAATTTTTTTTGAATAATATTTTAATAGTTAAAAACTGAAAACTATATGTTCAAAGCAAGTGATATGGTAAGCAGTATCTTAATTTTGTATAGCATTTATTAAATGTTATGTCTGAGCTATCTTCCACATGCATTTTCTCTAGAGTCTCAGTGACCCTAAGAAGGAAGGTACTTTATGATCTTCATTTTGTTTTGTTTTGTTTTGTTTTGGCAGGTGAATAAATAAATGGGATAAATATTCTAAGACTGGTAATCAATTCCATTATTCTTTTGATTCTATCCAGCATCCCTGGCACCTGTTATCTATGTAACTTACAATGCACCATTTTGATCTCTTTCTCTTTAAGGCTGATTCTTTTTACAAGTATTAAAATTTCTATAGTGTTTGCAAAGTCTCATTAGTATAACTTTTAGTTTAAAAGAATTTTTTATTAACCAGCATTCTTAATTCCTTCCAACATGTCAGATAACAAATCTTTTTAAGATAACTAAATCTTTGGTCTGACACATTAATATATAATTGATAATTTAAGTTAATATGAAAGTTCATTATTTTTTAATCATGTTCCAAAGGAATAAGTTATAAATCTATGAATAACAGTCCATTAAATTAACACTTCATTTATACAAAGGAGAAATGGAAAATCCTATCATAGTCAAGAGTAGAATTCCACTAAGAGCTACTAAGTTTTTCATATACACTTGTCCCACATACACACTTCACCAGACTAGAGTTTGAGTCAGAAGGTAACTAACATTCATATCTTAAGAGCTAAAAGGAGTAGTACTCTAGTTGGAGAGCAAGAGTCTCAATTTTACTAATCACACACAACAATGGGGGGGATAAGTATATTCCCCCAACTTACAAATATTAATTACTTGTTTAACATGTATTGCATGTAATATTAATAAAAATACACACAAATAAAAATTGAAAAAAGATAACTATAAAATGTTTAAACTTATATGTATGGTAAAACTATTATTTAGTGAGAGCACATGGGTGTGAACAGAAAGGTGATCCAACATAACTTGACTGCCATTAGAATGCCATTGTTTTTAATTTCTTAGTGGAAATTATTGTCTGTTTACAGTTCAATTCCTCCTCACCCCTCAACAAAAGTAGTCCCTAGACAAGGATTTCTTGCTTATGAGGGAGATAATCCCAGGAGGCCCCATGACGGAGTGGAAAGTGAAAGATGGAAGACAGGAAGGCACTGAACCATGTGCTAATGAATGGATTATTGCTATAAGCAACTGGGACTCTATCCTACTGGGGTACTCTGAGAAATACCTCAGTGTCCTCTGAGGACTGAGGAAACCAGGGTATTTACATACCAAATCCTGCTCCTCATTGGTTAGGGAGTGCCCTGCCTGCATCACATGCAGCCCAGCAGCCTCTGGCATCCAGAACACATCCTCAGAAGTCCTGGATTTCTGGAAGCTGCGGGTGAACCAGAGTAGGCTCAGGGCACAGGGGTGGGGCACAGACAGCATATGCTATATCTGCTATGCCTGCATTATGAAGAATATGATCTTCAATCTTGGTTTCTTTGCAGGATTCTTTTTATTTTTATTTATTTATTTTTTTTTGAGACAGAGTCTCACTCTGTTGCCCGGGCTAGAGTGAGTGCCGTAGCGTCAGCCTAGCTCACAGCAACCTCAAACTCCTGGGCTTAAGCGATCCTACTGCCTCAGCCTCCCAAGTAGCTGGGACTACAGGCATGCGCCACCATGCCCGGCTAATTTTTTCTATATATATTTTAGTTGGCCAGCTAATTTC
>CM052437.1:181640386-181651070 GCA_028533085.1 Varecia variegata
AGGCTGAGGCAGAAGGATCGCTTAAGCCCAGGAGTTTGAGGTTGCTGTGAGCTAGGCTGACGCCACGGCACTCACTCTAGCCCGGGCAACAAAGCGAGACTCTGTCTCAAAAAAAAAAAAAAAAAAAAAGACTCTCTACCCATTAAACAACTCCATTTCTCCCCTCTCCCAGCCCCTGGTAACTACTGTTCTCATTTGTTTCTAAGAATTTAACTACTTTAGATACCTCATGTAAGTGGAATCATGCAGCTTCTCTTTTTGTATCTGGCTTATTTTACTTAGCATAATGTCCTCAAGGTTCATCATCTTGTAAGATGTGATAGGATTTCCTTCCTTTTCAAGGCTGAGTGATATCCCCAGAAGTGGGATTACTGGATCTCCAGGTAGTTGTATTTTTTTTTCTTTGTTTTTTTTTTTTTATTTTTTTACTTTACTGTGACAGCAAAGGTAGTTGTATTTTTTATTTTATTTTTTTTTAGAGACAGGGTCTGACTCTGTCATCAAGGCTAGAGTACAGTGGTGTGACCATAGCTCACTGTAGCCTCGAGCTCCTGGCTCAAACGTTCCTCCTACCTCAGCCTCCTGAGTAGCTGGGACTACAGGCGTGCACCACCATGTCTGGATAATTTTTTTCTTTTTTGTAGAGATGGGGGGTCTTACTATGTTGCCCAGGCTGGTCTCAAACTCCTGGCCTCAAAATTGATCCTCCTGCCTTGGCCTCTCAAAGTGCTGGGCGTGAGCCACCATGCCCAGCTTATTTTTAATATTTTGAGGAAACCCCACACTGTTTTCCATAATGGTTCCACCATTTTACAATCCCACCAACAGTGCACCAGAGTCCCAATTTCTCCACATCCTCACCAACACTTGTTATTTTCTAATTTTTTGACAGTAGCCATCCTAATGGGTGTGAGGTGACAAAGATGGACATTTTATAAAGATAAATAGGTCAACCAGCAATAAGACATAATAACATGAATACAATACAGGTTGCCCCAAAATACAAGAAGCAAAACCAGACAGAACTGAAGGGAGAAAGAGACGATTCAACAATGTTTGGAGACTTTAATACCCCACCTTCAATAGTGTATAGAGCAAGACAAAAGATCAGCAAGGAAACACAAGACTTTAACACTAAAAACCAACTAGAACTAAGAGACATCAATAGAACACTTCACCCAACCACAGGAGAATACACAATCTTCTCAATTGCACATTGAACATTCTCTAGAATAAACCATATGTTAGGCCATAAAACAAGTCTCAATAAACTTAAAAAGACTGAAATCACAGAAGCATGTTCTCCAATCAGAAAAGAATGAAAACAGAAACCAGTAACAACAACAAGAAGTTGTAAATCTTCCCGATACATTTACAATTCAATAACACAAAGACAAATAACCTGGGTTTTTAAATAAGCAAAGGATCTGACATTTCTCCAAAGAAGGTACAGAAATTGCCAATAAGCACATGCAAAGATGCTTAACATCTTCAGCCATCACGGAAACATAAATCAAAAACCACAATGAGATATCACTCCTTACTGACTAGGATGGCTTTAATCAAAAGGACAAACAATTATTTCCAGGATGTGGGGAAATTGGAACCATCACACCCTGCATTCCTGGTGGCAAGTAAAATGTGAAACTACTTTGGAAAACAGTCTGGCAGTTTCTCTAAAGGTTAAATGTGGAGTTGTCATATGACCTAGCAATCCCTGTCCTAGGTACTATGAGAACTGAAAACACCTACAGAAAAACTTGTATAGAGGTAACCATAGTAGCATTATTCCTAACAGCCAAAAATAGGAAACAATCCAAATGCCCATTAACTAAAAAACAGATAAACAAAATGTGGTATACCCATACAATGAACATTATTCAACAATATAAAAAGAACTATGATACAAGTTACAATATGATGAACATTGAATTATGCAATTCCATCCAAATTATGCAAAGTGAAAGAAGCCAGTCACAGACAACCATATACTGTATAATCCCAATTATATGAAATGTCCAGAAAAGGCAAATCTACAGAAGCAGAAAGTAGATTATTTGCTTAGGGCTGAGGGACATGGGGGAAAATGAGGGGTGACAACTAACAGACATGGGTTTCTTTATAGGGTGATGAAAATGTTCTAAAATCAATTATAGTAATGGTTGCACAACTGTGTGAATATACTAAAAACCACTGAACTATACAATTAAATGGGTGAATATCTATAAAGTTGCTATAAAGTTGTTAAAAAAACAAAAAACAACCTAAGCACATAACCTTCTCTGTAAGTTTTCCTTAGTGTAGAAGTGCTAATAGAACAAGTAGATACCTATTTTCCCTGCTGTAGAAACACTAACAAGCAGGTACCTAAGGACATTCCTTTAATTCTATAAACTTCTAAAGAGAAAGAATAAAAAATAAACTATAGGCTGGGCGCGGTGGCTCAGGCCTGTAATCCTAGCACTCTGGGAGGCTGAGGCGGGAGGATCGCTCGAAGTTAGGAGTTCGAGACCACCCTGAGCAAGAGTGAGACCCTGTCTCTACTAAAAGTAGAAAGAAATTATATGGACAACTAAAAATACATAGAAAAAATTAGCTGGGCATGGTGGCACATGCCTGTATTCCCAGCTACTCGGGAGGCTGAGGCAGGAGGATTGCTTGAGCCCAGGAATTTGACGTTGCTGTGAGCTAGGCTGACACCACGGCACTCTAGCCGGGGCAGAGCGAGACTCTGACTCAAAAAAAAAAAAAAAACCAATAGATAAAAATAAATAAATAAATAAACAAACTATAATAACAAAACTCCTATAAATATTGTGTGTTGGGATAAAAGAGGAGGTCAATGTATAACCTGAAGATTTACTGCAGATAAGCCAAACTTCATCTCATCTGACTCAGATGTCATGATCTGTTTCTCATTTTTTAATTATACAGTTTAACCTATATAACTTCTTGCTAGGAATATATGAAAAAATATTTCTTTTACAAAAGTTAATTTATGACACTGTATTTTCATTTTAGGTTATGTTTTTACCATGCTCAGGTGAATCTTCATCAGCAAACAGATTTGGTTCTATTTCTTTCAAGGAACTTCTACCTTCAAGTCGGGCAAGGAGCTTACAAAAGAAAAAAGAGAGAAGGAAAACTCATTACTTAAAAAATACAAAATCGTAGAAATTTACATATATACAATTTTCCAAAAGTCTAAAAGAAAGAATTCATAATTTTGAGGATTTGGAGGGAAATAGGAAATACTGTTTAGGAGAAATACTGTGTTAATTTATTCTTAAATTTTTCACTTTTTGTTTATGAACCAAATACTGATGATATAAAATGAGTCTGTGCTCTCAAAGAACTGGATGGTCTAGATTAGGATATAGGGACAAGCTGCTACATGCAAAACATTTACCTTCCTTACACCTTTTTTTTGGAGACAGGGTCTCGCTCTGTTGCCTAGGCTGGAGTGCAGTGGTACAACCATAGCTCACTGCAACCTCAAACTTCTGCACTCAAGTGATCCTCCTGTTTCAGCCTCTTGAGTTCCTGGGACTACAGGAATGCATCATCACATCTGGCTAATTTTTTTATTTTTTGTGCAGACGGGATCTCGCTATGTTGTGAAGGCTAGTCTTGAACTCCTGACCTCAAGTGATCCTCCAGCCGTGGCCTCCCCAAGTGCTAGAATTGCAAGTATGAGACACCACCCCAGCTTCCTTCCTTATACCTTATAATTATCTTTCTCACTGTACTTCTTACTGTGCCTGATATACAGTTATCTGCTTTGTCTGCCCTATTCTACAGGGTGTCCCAAAAGTCGCCATACATAGGGAAAATGGGAAATTGTAGCTAAATGTATCTTTATTTACAAAATTTTTCCTTCGTAGTCTCCACACAAAGAAAAAATTTTGTAACGAATATTTTGTACCTTTATTTACAAAATTTTTCCTTCGTAGTCTCCATACAAAGAAAAAATTTTGTAATGAATATTTTGTAAATAAAGGTACATTTAGCTACAATTTCCCATTTTTCCTATGTATGGCGACTTTCAGGACACCCTGTATTGTCAGCTCCTTATCTGGGTGGAGGGGAAGAGGACAAAGGAAAAAGATGGAGGAAAACTTCCTTGAGGAGCTAGCACTTGAGCAGTGTCTCAAAAGCTAAGTAGGAACCCATCAGGTGAAGGGGGCATCATACCAGGCACACAAGACACAGCACCCAAAGTGCAGAGGCTAGAAACAGTATTGTGTGTAGGTAAACTATTAATACAAGCAGATTTGAATCGCTAGAGCTTATAGCATGAAATAGGAGATGAAGTCCTGAAAGTCTTTCCAGTCAGAGCATGGAAAGTCTTAGATGCCATGTTTAGGAGCTTATCTTTGGCTTGTAGACAAGAGCAACAGGTTTGAAGCTAAGCAGTGAGCAGCAGTCTAGCATAGGTAAGAGTAGACAGTTGAGACTCCAGAATCAGACCTGCTAGGTTACTTCTGTGGGCCTCAGGTTTCTCATCTGCAAAGTGAGGATAACAAACATACATCCCTCATAAAGTTGTTGAGGATTAAATATGTTAAAGAGTGCTTGGCATAGAATAAGCACTATATAACTGTGAGCTATTATTGTCTGCATTTCAAACAGATTGTGGCTACCAGGGGATAGATTTGAAGAGAGTAAAACTAGATATGGAGAGAAGGCTGGAGTCTGTCACACCAGTCTGGAGGAGTACCTGCACCATGACAGAAGTAGTTAGGATGACAGGAAGCAGAATTCTGTGACTGATTTAAATGTCAATGAGGGAAATGTAATCAAAGCTGATTTTCAAGTTTCTACAGAATCTGTACAGATTTGACAACCTTTCTATTCAACAAAAGAAAAAAAGCCTATCACAAATGGGAAGAGAGGTCAACATTTATTTGCGTTTTTAAAAAACCCAATCAAAAGTTTTGGAAAGATTTCCTGAAGCGATGAAAAAGTTCTAGACATCAACTTAACAAGTATGTACAAAGCACTGTGCTAGGTAGAATAGAGACTACCTACCCTCAAAGAACCTGCAGTCTAGATCCTCCAGAACTGTGGTCCCCAACACTTGGTTACGGCCCATTCACTGGTCCATGGCCTATTAGGAAACAGGTTGCAGATTGCCACCTGAGCTCCCCACCACACTGGCCTACCACCTATGACACCCAAGCCCTCATACCCCCCAGTCCGTGGAAAAATTGTCTTCCATGAAACCAGCCCTGATACCAAAAAGGTTGGGGACCACTGCTCCATAAGATGAGATTATATTACAAAACAAGGTAAAGACACAAATAGGGTGCTTACAGAGTTATAGCAAAGAATCTAAGAGCATGCCCATGGTAAAAACTATTTTCATAAAAATATTAAAATAAAATATAAGGCATTATTTGCCTTTCTGACTAGGTTGACATTTACACTGATGGTATAAAAGCAGTGGTGGGTAAAAGTGCTGCTGACATCCAGCACAATCAAGGCAGTGGCATCAAAATGAATTAGTGCACATTGTACTCTTTACCACTCACAGAACAAACAAAACCAGTTTTACCTCAGAATCTTTTGATGAAGCAATAAAAATGAATAGTTTTATTAAGTTGTAACCTTTGAGTACACTTTTAAAAATATTCTTTGTGATGACATGGGAAGCATACTGTGTAGTAAATAACTTAACCTTGCCCGAAGAGAGGTCTGGGCTTTGCCCTAGGCTTCTGGGAGGTAATCTCTAAACCCTTGGAATGTCCTGCCTAATAAAAGTATCTGTGTTTACCTGGGGGCCTTCAGCCACACCAGATAGCCTGAAGAATGTGGTTTCCCTTGGGGGCTTTGGGTCATGTGGTATCAAGTCCACCCTCTTGAAGGGCTGGAGGCTAAGGTCACCTATGTGGGTAGTAGACTATGTCTTCATGGAAGAGCCCCGAAAAAGACTCTGGACACCAGAGTTTGGTTGAGATTCCCTGGTTGCTGGAAGAATTTAGCACTGTCCATGACTTCACTGAGAGGACAACTGGAAGCTCTGTATATGGAACTCTCCTGGACTTTGTCCCATCGTGTCTCTTCCTTTGTCTGACTTTAATCTGTATCCTTTTGCTGTTGTAAATCAGAACTATGACTGTAACAGTTTTCAGTGAATTCTATGAGCCCCTCTAGTGACTTATCAAACCTGAAGGAGTTATTTTGGTTAATTTTCCATGTCAACTTGACTAGGCTAAGGGATACCCAGATAGCTGGTAAAGCATTATTTCCCGATGTGTCTGTGAGGGTTGTTTCCTTATGAGACTAGCATTTGAATCAGTAACTGAGTAAAAAGGACCTGCCCACACTAGTGCAAATGAGTATCATCCAATTTCTCTATTCTTGAGCTAGAACATCCACCTCCTGCCCTTGGATATAGGAGCTCCCTATTCTCAGATTCTGGGACTTATACAAGCGCTGTCTTCGGCCTCAGACCAGGAGGCAGGGTCTTGCTCTGTCACCTAGGCTGGAGGGCAGCAGCATGATCACAGCTCACTGCAACCTCTAACCCCTGGGCTCAATGAATCCTCCTGCCTTGGCCTTCTGAGTAGCTGGGACTACAGGTGTGTACCACCAGTCTGGCTAATTTTTTAAAAAATTTCTTATAGAGATGGGGGTCTCACTATGTTGCCCAGGCTGGGCAACTATGTTACTCTTGGCCTCAAGCAATCCTCCCGCCTCAGCCTTCCAAAGGGTTGGAATTACAAGCATCAGCCACCATGCCTGGCCTCCTCATATACTTTAACCAGAATAATATATGTTCCAATATTAATAGAGTAGATACAGGCAGTAAGAACCCAGTTAACTTCTATTAAGCCAGACATTAAAAAGATTTGCAAGTATGTAAAACAATGTCACTTTTCTTACTAAGTTTTTTTGTTTAGGAAAATGTAGCTATTTTTCATAAAAATATATATTATTTATGATAATATCCAATGGGTTTAATTATTATCACTTGTACACAAACGTAAATAATTAAAAATTTTTAATTCCTCAGTTTCATTGACAGATATAAGCAACATAAACAGCTCTTTGGAATCTTCAGTGATTTTTAAATGTGTAATGCAGTCCTAAGACCAAAAAGTATAAGAACCACTGTTTAGCATATATATAGGCCAAGCGCAGTGGCTCATACCTATAATTCTAGCACTTTGGGAGGCTGAGGCAGGAGGATCCCTTGAGCTCAGGACTTCAAGACTGGCCTAAGCAAGAGTGAGACTCCCATCTCTACAAAAAATATAAAAATTAGCTGGGCACAGTGGCATGTGCCAGTCCCAGCTACACAGGAGGCTGAGGCAAGAGATCACTTGAGCCCAGGAGATAGTTGCAGTGAGATACAAAGATACCCGCACTCTAGCCTGGGCAAGAGAGCCAGATGAGACTCTGTCTCAAAAAATATAATGGAATCCTCCTCTCTCAGAATTCCTTGTAAGACAGTCAATACAGTAGTCCCTCCCTTATCCACAATTTCAGTTACCTACAGTCAACCACATTCCAAAAATATTAAATAGAAAATTCCAGAAATAAACAATTCATAAGTTTTAAATTGCACACCATCCCACTCCGTCCCACCTGGGATGTGAATCATCTTTGTCCAGCATATCCATGCTATATACCTCCTTATTACTGTATAGGAAAAAACATAGTACATACAGGGTTTGGTACTATCTGCGGTTTCAGACATACACTGGGAGTCCTGGAACATATCCCCCATCGATAAGGGAGTACTACTGTACCCCCCAAAATCTGACATAGACCTGACTGCTATAGCAAATTAAAATTAATGATGTGGTCCATATTCAAGGACTGGGTCAAAGGAAGTAAGATATAGTCAACTGGCAGAAGGGAAAGAGGAGTTCGTTAAGGGTAAAGGGAAAAAGTTCCCTAGGACAAAGGGAACCCAAATAAGCTCTGCCTGACATGACAGTTTAACCCTCTTAGGAAAGATTAACACCTCAGGCAATCAGAACTTGGTGATGGTGGCCATTATGATATTAATAATTCAATTATTTCTCTTGATTCCCTAAAGCAACTTTTCTGAGGCAGAATTTCCTAACTAGGAAAAGAATACACAGTAGACACAACAATTTTAGTCTATTTGGCAGCTTCACTAATATTGTAAATTAATATATTTGGCATTTGGATTGAAAATGCCAGGTTTTGTTATCATAACAATAGCTACCTGATAATAGCTACTATTTGTGCTTCCTGTGGTATCAGCAGTACACACTTTATGTACATTATCTCCTTTACTTTTCACATTAACCCTGTTTGTTATTATTCTGTTTTCAGATGAGAAAACTAGTAAAGCCAGAGCCAGGATTTAACCAAGACCTTTTTGATTCCCAAAGCCTGGAATTTTTCTACTTTGCTATACAACCTCAGCACCACTGAGTCTCATCAAATCTGAGCACAGGGACTAAACTGAGTTTTTGGACAAATTAAGCTAAGCATCAAACCAATCTGAGGTCCTGTCTAAGCAATCATCTGACTTATTTCGACCATTTCTCCTAGTTGAAACTCTAATGCCAACAAGGTGTCCCAAATGTTTGTAGCAGCAGCAGCAGCAGCAGCATTATTGGAGTATTAATATATAGCTTGCAAATTATACAGATATTTATTGGTAAAAACTTCACGCAAGTCAATTGTGTTCCCAGAACTGAGGTAGGTGCTGGGGATATATAGATACTGCAGACACAACTCCTGTCGTTAAGGATATTTTTTAATTTTAAGAGAAAGGGTCTCACTATGTTGTCTAGGCTCATCTTGAACTCCTGGCCTCAAGCGATCCTCCCCCCTCAGCCTCCCAAAGCACTGGGATTACAGGCATAGGCCACAGTGCCTATAAAATGAATTACTAGGGAAATATAGTTGGACTGGGTGCCCACTTTAGTTTGATGATTATAAACTTAAATCAGTCAGCTTAGTTTCAGTTTTCTCCAGTAATGTTCAGCTGAGTGGACAGTTGGGTTTAACTATGATTAGGTGAGTAGTTTAGAGGTATAGGGGCAAGGAATTTGATGACAATTATAATGAAATATTTGTAACGACAGAGCATGGATTCTATTCTGGGTAAGAAGGGAAATAAAAATAGAAGGGGATAAGTATTGTTCTATTAATAAAAGTCTGTGGTTTCACAAAACCAATTATTGTTTTTTAATAAAATATTAAATATTTGTCTTATTGCATATTTGCCTTTGGCGAAATGGCCACCCTGTAGCTTTTCTTCCTAAGAAAATCAGCCATTGTTATCAATAAATATTTATCTTGTTTACTATGCAGATACTGTGTTTGGTGCAAAGGATACAAATAAGTATAAGAACTCACCTTCTTGAGATAGAGCTGAAAAGGAACTGAGAAATCATAGTCTACCACCTTTGTTTTACAAAAGTTTAATGACATCCAAAATCACAAAACTTGTTCCTGGCAGAGCCAAGACTAGAACCAAGGTCTCTGAACTTCCAGTCCAGAATTCTTTACCTCAGCCTCCAAAATATGTCACTACACAATTCCTGAAAGAATGTACAATATTCATAAGTTAGGGTTAGCCCTGGGAAATGATAATGGGGGTGAAGAAGTTTCCTATTTTTCACTTTGGAACTACTGGAATTTTCTCCTGTGAGTATGAACTGCTTTAATAACGAATATAATGGGGCTGGTCAGTTTTAAAAAACAAAACAAAACAAAACACAGACCAGGGGCAGCGGCTTACACTTGTAATCCCAGCACTTTGGGAGGCTGAGACAGGAGGATTGCCCGAGGCCAGGTATTCCTATTCGAGACCAGCCTGGACAACAACTCCATCTCTACAAAAAATGTTTAAAAAATTAGCTGGGTCTGGTGGCAGGTACCTGAAGTCCTAGCTACTCAAGAGGCTGAGGTGAGAGGTTTGCTTGAGCCCGGGAGTTCAAAGCTCCAGTGAGCTATGATTGCACCACTGCACCCCAGCCTGAAAAACAAAGCAACACCCTCTTAAAAAATTTAAAAAAAAAAAGAAAGAAAACATATGCTTTGCTGTGCATAGCAACAAAAACTGGACAGATGCTTCCAATTTTCTATTCATCAATTATTTTTAAACTCAAGACATATTAGCATTTTTGAGAAAAAGCAAAGTACACCATTATTTAACAACTACACGCAAAGGAAGTCCTTTAGTGGATAATACCAAAATACTACCACAATCACGGAATCTTTTCTAATAATCTCAGTGAGATATAAAAATAAAAACCCCATTGCTACTGTGCAAAAACAAGGTAAAAATGGGTTGTTCTACTGTAAATTGTCAGATTGACAAATGCTGTTCTTCATTTTATTTATTTAGCTTGTCTTCTTTAAATCAAGGGCTTATTATATGTTTCCCACTCATTATCTGGCTTACCATAAATTGCATCCCTAGAACCTGTTAAAAAAATATTCTTCCTGTAATCCTAGCACTCTGGGAGGCCGAGGCGGGTGGATCGCTCGAGGTCAGGAGTTCAAGACCAGCCTGAGCAAGAGTGAGACCCCGTCTCTACTAAAAATAGAAAGAAATTATCTGGCCAACTAAAATATATATATAGAAAAAATTAGCCGGGCATGGTGGCGCATGCCTGTAGTCCCAGCTACTCGGGAGGCTGAGGCAGTAGGATCGCTTAAGCCCAGGAGTTTGAGGTTGCTGTGAGCT
>CM052437.1:181651170-181674558 GCA_028533085.1 Varecia variegata
GCTCTAGCCCGGGCGACAAAGCGAAACTCTGTCTCAAAAAAAAAAAAAAAAATATTCTTTGCAACTTTGTTTCCTTGAAGACCCTGTATGAAGTGTCTTTTCCCTACTATTCACAAGACAGGTTAACTATTTTATAAGGTTGTAGTTCTAGTGAATTAAAATTTTAAAGTAGCTTATTTCAGTTTCTTAGGTTAGCTTATGGCTTCAGATGTCTCCCTCAACATAATAGTTCCAAGTGGAACCCATACAGTAGATGAATGTGCAAAGAAAGAAAATAGTGTCCAAACTAAGCAGAGGCCATACAGTTCCCAAAGACACTTAAAGGGAAAGAGGCTTGCTTAGTTGGTTTTGTTAATAAAGTCATCTGAGTTTAACATGGGTTTCAAATTATCACTTAGATAAGGTTTTTTTTGTTTGTTTGTTTGTTTGTTTTTTGAGACAGAGTCTTGCTTTGTTGCCTGGGCTAGAGTGAGTGCCGTGGCATCAGCCTAGCTCACAGCAACCTCAAACTCCTGGGCTTAAGCGATCCTTCTGCCTCAGCCTCCCGGGTAGCTGGGACTACAGGCATGCGCCACCATGCCCGGCTAATTTTTTTTTTCTATATATATTTTAGTTGGCCAGATAATTTCTTTCTATTTTTAGTAGAGACGGGGGTCTCGCTCTTGCTCAGGCTGGTCTTGAACTCCTGACCTTGAGCGATCCACCTGCCTCGGCCTCCCAGAGTGCTAAGGATTACAGGCGTGAGCCACCGCGCCCGGCCTTAGATAAGGTTTTAACTGTAGCTGTTCTTGTAAGTAAGCAGTGGCTCTACTCTTTAGGAGCAGAGGTTGTCAAACTATGGCCAATACGCCAAATCCAAAAGTTTAAAAATAGAGTTTTATTAAAGCACAGGCATGCTTATTTGTTTATATATCTATGGCTGCCTTCATATTAGAACAGAAGAGTTGAGTAGTTGTGACAGAGACGGCGTGACCTGCAAAGCCTAAATATTTACTATCTGGCCCTCTACAGAAAAAAAATTTGCTGATTCTTTTTACAAATTGCTTCCTCTTCCTCACCTACAAAGAAGATCCTTCATACTCTGCCTATTTCTCAGGACTTGCGTCCCAACTTGTTCTCCCTCCCTCCCTTTGCTCCAATGATACAGAGCTACTTGCAGTTCCACTAAATAAGCCATGATCTTGCTTGACTCAGAACCGATGTATTTGCAACTGTCTCCGCTTTGAATGTCATTCCCTCCTTGCCAACCACTACAAATGGTTCTTAAAACACCAGTTCAGTCACCTCCTCCTGCAGCTAGTCTTCCACGATGCCCGCCCCTCTACTGGATAGCATGTTTTTGTACATACTGTAATTCTTAAGGCAGCCTAGCCTCCCTTACTAGTTCTTTAACGGCAGAGATTGTGTCTTTGGCTTTACTCCTATCGCTCAACCAGTGGTTGAACACAGTGAACGCCTGACACTTGCTGGTTCAATTCCTGAATAAATTCTTGCAGGGTATCAAATGGTTTGTGTGGCTCTAGAGATATTCAGGCTGCAATTGTATACCGTGGTAGCGAGGGCTTGATGCCATAAGCAGAGACAACGTGGACTACAGGGAGAACACGAAACAACCTACTCAAATACCACCTGTTCTGGAAAGCTATAAATGCGCCAATTGGCGACCCCTCCCTTTTCCTAGCTACTCTTGCACAGCTTACGTGTCTAACTGTAGTTGAACTGTGACAGGTTTTGGACCACATCCTCGCGAGTAAAGACCTCGTATTTTACGTCAATCTGGGCTTGTAGTAAGTCCTCGCATCTATCAGGAATGACTTTCTCCGCCTCCGTTGGGACCTCCCACCTCGGAGCACTCCCGGCTCCCAAAGGGCTGACTCTTGGGCACAGGTGAGAGGCGAGGGAGGGTCCAGGCGAAGCGCCCTCTCCCACACCGCGGGCGCCCGCGAGCCCCGGGCCCGTCCCTGCCCGGCCCGTCCTCGCCCAGCCGGTCCCTGAGTACAGCCCGGCCGGGCCGCGCCGCCCTGGTCCTCTCAGGCCTCCGGCTTCCCTCAGCTCCTCTCGCCCGCCAGCACCCCGGTTCTCGTCTCCCTCGCTCGCACCCCAACGGCTCTCACCTCGGTCCCAGACTCGGCCTTATGGAAGTCACTACTCATCGCCACGAAGACTCGGCACACAACAAACTCAACCTTCCCGCCACCAACGCCATTTACAGACTGCATGAACCGCACAGCCAGTTAGACCCGCCAGTCCGCGCGCGTGCGCGCTGCGCCGGGCCTCGGCCGGGGAGGCGGCGAGCATGCGCCGTAGGGTGTGTGCCCTGCCCACGTGACCTATACTCTCGCGTACCCCACAGCGCTCTCTTCCGTCTCCTTGGAGACCGCGAGGGAGTCCTGGAGCTTTTGTTTTCTTTTCTTGTCATAAATTTCGGTTCGTTATTACTAAGTAAAACTAGCAGTATGTACTTAATTTGTTTAACTATTAAAATACATTTACTGAGCAAGTAGGCTCTTTTGTCCATTCTTAGGTTAAAAGCCTCTGGTTGTGTTTTAAGAGTCATGGTTAATTCTGAAAAAAAAATAAGGAAAAGTATACAAATGTAAAAGATTTTTTAAAGTATACCGAGTATGGATTTGTCAAGTTCTTTTTTGGAGTAGAAGAATTCTATTACTATTGGCTATGAAGTGTCCATTTATATATTAATATGTTATACATAATATATACTATTATACATACTGTGTGTGTATGAGAGATACATATATATGAGATTGAGATATATATATGAAAGAGGGAGTTAAGTTCTGGGAATACTACAGAGAATAGGAGGCATGCCTGAATGGAGTTTACAATCTATTAAGTCATTTACTGGAATGTGTTTTTAAAATTCACTTTCCAGCAGCTGTATCTGTTGTTTACTTGGGCAAAACTGTGAGGCTGGCACTCTCAATTCTCTTATCCTTAACACTCTTGCAGCTGTGTAATTAAGAAATAATGATTATAATAGTTAACACTTACAGTGCTTAGTATGTGTCAAGCACTACCGTAAGTGCTTTATATTTAATAACCTACTTAATCCTCACAATCCTATGAAGTAGGTACTGTTATTACCCCCATTTGTAAAAGATGAGACACTGAGGCACAATCTTGGCTCATGATACTTTGTTGACCAGATTGTAGTGAGTTGATACATTAAAGGGAAATGGGAGGACCATGTGTACAGACAATTCTTTAAAGAAGCTTGGCTGTGAAGGAAAGAGATAACAATATTTAGAAAAAATATATAGGATCAAAGAAGTGTTTTTTGTTTTTTTTTTAAGAAGGCAAAGACCAGGATATATTTAACTGCTGACAGGAAAGAGCTTCTAAAGACTTAATGGTTAGGCTTGCTTTGTTGCCCGGGCTAGAGTGAGTGCCGTGGCGTCAGCCTAGCTCACAGCAACCTCAAACTCCTGGGCTTAAGCGATCCTACTGCCTCAGCCTCCCGAGTAGCTGGGACTACAGGCATGTGCCACCATGCCCGGCTAATTTTTTCTATATATATATTTTTAGTTGGCCAGATAATTTCTTTCTATTTTTAGTAGAGATGGAGTCTCGCTCTTGCTCAGGCTGGTCTCGAACTCCTGAGCTCAAACAACCCGCCCGCCTCGGCCTCCCAAGTGCTAGGATTATAGGCGTGAGCCACCGCGCCCGGCCAAAAAGCTATTTTTATTGCACCTCTTTTCAAGGAGAATATTGTATATGGTTGGGAAGATAAGGTGCTCGGAAATAGGATGAGATAGACACCAGAAAAGACAGACTTAAGCAACAGCAGATGTGTATACCATGTGAGGGGTAGTGGATTGTAATAGAAGTAAGGTGAACAAGCCGGGTATTACCACCACCAACATCCATCTATTCTCCCTTCTTCCCACCCACTTCCATACATAGAAGCAGGATTCTGAATCTCTAAAACTGTACAAATATTTCAGGGCCAGATGTGGTGGCTCATGCTTGTAATCCTAGCACTCTGGGAGGCCAAGGCAAGACGATTGCTTGTGCTCAGGAGTTCGAGACCAGCCTGAGCAAGAGCTAGACCCCGTCTATACTTAAAACAGAAAACGTGAGCTGGGTGTGGTGGGGTGTGCCTGTAGTCCCTGCTGCTCTGGGGGCTGAGGCAGGAGGATCGCTTGAGCCCAGGAGTTTGAGATTGTGATGAGCTATGATGATGCCACTGTATTCTAGCTGGGGTGACAGAGTGAGACTCTGTCTCAAAAATAAATAAATAAAATAAAAAATGTACAAATATTTTTTTATCAGATGCATAGCATGCAAATGTTAAAAAAAATGTACAAATATTTCAAATGGATCGTTTAGAAGAGGTGCCAAATTACTTTTTCCCATCAAGGAAGTCCACAGATCAACCCAATTCTGATGGTAATGATGGTGATGACTCACATTATAACCCCTTTTGTTTTTGTTTTTGTTTTTTTGTTTATTTATTATAGCTTATTATGGGGGTACAACAGTTCTGGTTAAGTATATTGCCCATGCCCCTCCCAACCCCCCGAGTCTGAGCTTCAAGGGTGTCCATTCCCCCGACAGTGCACATTGCACTCATCATGTAGGTGTACACCCGTCCCCTCCCCCACCCCCAACACCCCGAGTCAGATCTTCAAGCATGTCCATTCCCCTGACAGTGCGCATCGCACTCATCATGTAGATATACACCTTATAACCCCTTTTCAACTGGGGCCCTGGATTTCCTATCAAAGTCTATTTTTTTAATCCTCCAAGGTATTTCCATAGTGAACAGCCACGGAAGGTAGACATACTGTCTGTCTCGGGAGCAGTCATGCCTACTGCCCATGATAAAATGTTTGGGTTCCCTACACTTAAGTTTCCTCTCCTATAATGCAACCCATTCTACGTGTGCAGGTGTCACCTGGCCCTCTTCACATTGCCCTGTAGTTTTAGGGGCTATGTTCACTAGTGCAAGAAACTGCTTATATTCTGGCTACTGCTATTGCTATGAGTAATAAAATCCTTTGTCTCTGACGTGGACTCTCATGTCTTCTGCTGCCATCCATGAAATTGCAGAAGGCTAACTTGTTGGCTTGCAAGAAGGGTAAAATTTGACTCTTCGAAGTTCTTGAAAATATAAACTAAATAATCTATAATAGGATAAATAAACAGTTTTGAGTGAGAAAAGCAGAAGCTCAGGGAAGCAGGAACGTAATTGTAGTTAAGAAAGGCAGGAAGATTATATTTCAAAATGGTGACAAAGTACAGTCAAAATAGATGAACATGTCTTTCATCTGGCCTAAAGACTTTTGTACTTTTTATGCCTTGTTGAACTTTCTTGATAAAGGTTTGAGTCTCACTTGTAGGATTTGAGGAACTAGAAATTTAGAGCTGGCAATGGTAATACCCATCTTTAGGTTATAAGAGGAAAGATTTGGAACTAGTAGCATTCGCCATTAATAGCAAGATGACAAACTGTTTTCTGGAGTGAAAAAGCTTCATGCAAAGCTAGATATTTTTCATCCACCTATTCCTTAGTTTTCATTTAAAAATCTAGGGAATAGGCCGGGCGCGGTGGCTCACGCCTGTAATCCTAGCACTCTGGGAGGCCGAGGGTGGATCGCTCAAGGTCAGGAATTCGAGACCAGTCTGAGCAAGAACGAGACCCCGTCTCTACTAAAAAATAGAAACAAATTATCTGGCCAACTAAAAATATATGTAGAAAAAATTAGCCGGGCATGGTGGCGCATGCCTGTAGTCCCAGCTACTCGGGAGGCTGAGACAGGAAGATTGCTTGAGCCCAGGAGTGTGAGGTTGCTGTGAACTAGGCTGACGCCACGGCACTCACTCTAGCCTGGGCAACAGAGTGAGACTCTGTCTCAAAAAAAAAAAAAAAAAAAAATCTAGGTAATAGCATGTACTTATGAAATATTTCTCATAGGTAATACTAAAGTTTCTGATTGTATAAAGAAACTTGTTTTTGGTTACAAGTCACAGAAAACCTGACTCTTACATATTTAAACAGTGAATTGGATGTATTGGGTTACATAGCTGGAAATCCAGAAATAAGACAGGCTTGAAGGTTAGTTTAATTGAGAGGCTTGGTTAGGCAAACAAGTACCTAGTTTCTTTTTTCTCTTGTCAGATTCATATTCTGTACATTGGCTCTTACAGGGTTCTGTGTTCACATTAGCAACAATCAGGGAATGAGATTGGGCTGGTCAGCTTAGGCCTGATTCACACGCTTCACTTCTAGATCCAGGCGTGGAGATATATTCTTTCAAAGTATATAGGCACTGTGGAAAGTTGTGGATAACAGTAAACGACAACAAAATCTGAATGGTTAGCAAGAGAGGTGGGAGTGGATTCCGGGGGCACAAACTTTATCTTCATTACACCCTCCAGGATGAGGACACATATGTAGAAAACCATATATGTAAGTCAACCTCCTTCTTTCCACACACTTCTATACAAAATATATTTTTCCTCACATGCAGTAAATCAACATTTGAGCAAGAAGTCTTTACAGTTGAATAGCTGCTCTAGGCTAAATGAGTTTCTCAGTCCCCACACTGTTCCTAATGAAGATTACATGTCAGCTGAACTAGTTTAGTCCATTAAGTGCACACCTGTTTGTGTTAGCCATCTTGTACAACATGGTTTTGAAATTACTTCTGTTTTAATGCTCTAGAAACATCACTTCTTGTTTAAAAGAATGTTTAAGACACTCTTTTAAACTGCTGGTAGAAATATAAACATACAATCTTTTTGGAGGGAAATTTGGCAATATTTAACACAACAACACATTTATTAACTTTTTGATTCCACAATCCTACCTCCAGGAATTTACCTTGAAGTCTCACTTCCAACATTGCAAAAACACATATGCAAAAAAGCATATTGCAGAATTGTTTGTAATTGTTATAATCCTAGCACTCTGGGAGGCCGAGGTAGGAGGATTGCTTGAGCTCGGCAGTTGGAGACCAGCCTGAGCAAGAGCGAGACCCCATGAGCTCGGCTCTACAAAAAATAGAAAAATTAGCCAGGCATGGTGACACGCACCTGTAGTCCTAGCTACTTGAAAAGCTGAGGAGGGAGAATCACTTGAACCCAGGAGTTTGAGGCTGCAGTGAGCTATGGATTGGTTCCCTGCCCTCCAGCCTGGAGACAGAACAAGACCCCGTCTCTAAAAAAAGAAAAGAAAAAAAGAAAAAGAAAAGAAGAAAATCACCATTTAGCAATACCACAGTAATACTTTGGAAGAGGAGAGGACATCAAGAATCATCAATTATAATTTAGGCCTTGGAGGAGCTGCAGTTGTAATGATCTACAAGATGGGTTTTCCCGAAGCTGCCAGTTCTTTTAGAACTCATCAAATTGAGGCTGCTCCAACCAGCTCTCCAGGTGATGGATTTAAGGCAAATCTTGTCTTTAAGGAGATTGAGAAGAAGCTTGAAGAGGAAGGGGAACAGTTTGTGAAGAAAATCGGTGGTATTTTTGCCTTCAAGGTGAAGGATGGCCCTGGGGGTAAAGAAGCCACCTGGGTGCTAGATGTGAAGAACGGCAAAGGATCAGTGCTTCCTAACTCAGATAAGAAGGCTGACTGCACAATCACAATGGCTGACTCCGACTTACTGGCTTTAAAGACTGGTAAAATGAATCCTCAGTCGGCCTTATTTCAAGGCAAATTGAAAATCACTGGAAATATGGGTCTGGCTATGAAGTTACAAAATCTTCAGCTTCAGTCAGGCAAAGCTAAGCTGTGAAGAACTCCCTTTGACTACTTTTGAAAATCAAGATGAAATATATGGATACATATATATTTCCATATATTTCATTGTCAGAATTTAGACTGAGACTACACATTGGCAAATTGTGTGAGATAGACTTGTTTTTAAATGGGTATGACCAATCCCGTTTTTCCTGTGCTCTGGGCAAATAGAGCCTGGTGGTGCACTACTACTTGGCTGAATTGCATACAACTGTGCGTTACAAAGTTAATATGGTAATTATGGTTTGGGGTAAAATTGAGTTTCAGAATAAAATTAGGAACAGTAAAATCCAAAAAATTATGTAAACAAAAGCTCTTGTTTTGCTTATAAAGTATATTTAAGGATTATTCTGCTGAAGATTCAGTTTAAGAGTTTTCCTTGAAGAGAACGAGGGAAGAAAAAATACCAATAGCCGGTCAGTAATTAGTGTTGTGCACTTAATGACCTTAATCAGTCTCTCATTAATAGTTCTTAAAATTCTGTACTGGGATTAAAAAAAAAAAAAAAAAAAACTTAAAAAATTTCCATTTCCTACCATCAGAAACAGTATTTTCTTCCCAAATCAAAATAAAAGAAATACAATCACAACTTGGGGGGAATGTGTAACTGAATGCAGGCCTATTTTTAAAATAAAAATATTTTAAAATTTTTAAAAATGGGTTTCCTTCTTGAAAAATCAGTGTATTAGAGTCATAAAACACTGTTGTTAAAAATAACTGAACAAATAAAGTTTGCTTAGAGATGCAAAAAAAAAAAAAGAATCATCAATTCACACTAAAATTGGTAAAAGTATAATTAGATACAAAATAGCCTACAGTATCTCCCCACAAAATACTTATTAATTACAAAGAGAAGAGTAACTTTACCATGGAGAAAATTGCTAAGCATCATTTTAAACAAGTGATCAAAGTTAACATCACCAGTAATGGGAAAAATGATACCATGTGCCTCCTAATGCAGTGCGCTGGGAGGAACACAGCATGCCTTCCATGGTATTCCTGCCAGAAATGCATAACCTAAGTCTAATCATGAGGAAATGTTACACAAACCCAAATTAAGGTGCATTCTATAATATAACTGATCAGTATTTTTTAAAAGTATCTAGGTCGTAAAAAAACAAAGACTTCCAGCCTGAGCAAGAGCAAGACCCCATCTCTACTAAAAATAGAAAGAAATTATATGGACAGCTAAAAATATATATAGAAAAAATTAGCCGGGCATGGTGGTGCATGCCTGTAGTCCCAGCTACTCGGGAGGCTGAGGCAGGAGGATCGCTTGAGCCCAGGAGTTTGAGTTGCTGTGAGATAGGCTGATGCCATGGCACTCTATCTAGCCTGGGCAACAGAGTGAGACGCTGTCTCAAAAAACAAACAAAAAAAAAAAAAAAAAAACAAAGACTGAGGGACTCTTCCAGATTGAAGGCAACTAAAGAGGCATGACACTTACATAGAATGTATGAACCTGAACTGGACTCTGAGTCAGAAAAAGACATTAGTTTTTCTGACATCATTCACTTGCTGGGGAAAAAAAAAAAAAAGACATTAATGGGAGAGTTGGTAAAATTTAAATAAGTATACAATTTAGATAATATTTTATCAATGTTAATTTCATGATTATGAAATTATACTATAGTATTTGTATTAGTATGCACTAATTTCATTTATTCAAATTCATCAGAAACAAATGAAAGTTAAACTTATAAAGCTATGTCTAAAGAGTCATTCAATATTTAGCTTTTGCATCTGTAAACTTCAGGATCCAGTAGATAAATAGGAAAGGCAATGCAGCAGGGTAGAATAGTTCTGCAATGAGATTCAAGAAATTTGAAATCCTTAAACAACTCCATTCTCTCTACGTGGCCCTGGGCATGGCCTCTGACTTCTGAGACTGGGTGGCCTCCACTTCTTCACTGTGAAGTGAAGGCTTTGGACTAGATGATAGCAGCCATTTATTGAAGGTCACCTATGTTCCTCACCAGGGGTGGGGAACCTGCAGCCTAAGGCCATATGTGGCCTTCCAGGTCCTTAAGTGTGGCCTTTTGACTGAATCCAAATTTTACAGACTAAATCCTTTTATTCTTATTAATACATTTTTGTTCATCTTTTATATTCTCATTTTATTTTTAAAATGAACATATTTATTTATGCAATACTAAAGAATAAAATAAGTTTCAATGAAATAATCCTCCCAGATTGACCAGCACGATTAGAACATTGGTAAGCCATAAAGGCTAAACTGACGGCTGCTATGCTTATGATTTAGTTTTAACTTCCCCCGCCTGACTGGCACCACTACTGCACAAGGCTGGTTGGCGAGAGTTTATGGGGATCAAGTACACCAGTCTGTTATCTGCTTTTGACAACAGTGCACTGTGTTTCTGTTTGAAGTGGAATTTGTGACAAATTGCACAGCTCAACAGTATTTTTTAATTCTGTCTGCTTAACAGCCCATCATGTCAAAGAAGACCAAGAGAACACATAAGGAAGAGGACAGAATTTTACAGGAGGATTGGGAATTGCAATATTATCTTGTTTCTGCTACAGATAAGATGATTTGCTTGCTCTGTGATACTGCAATATCAACATTAAATAAATTCAATGCTCATCAGTATTATAACACTCATAAGGACCAAAAATATTTTAAATTAGAGGGAGAGGCATGAAAGTTTGTATCGCAGAAATTAAAAGATGAAAAAGAAAAGCACAGACAATTCTTTCAAGCACCAATAAGACCTGGAAATAATGCCACTGAAGCACTTAGGAAGTAGCTTATATACTTGGGAAAAAAGAGAAGCCATTCAGTGATATAGAAATTGTGAAAGAATGCATTGTCCAAGGTGTAGGATGCTTAGACCCTGATAACGTTTCAAAGTACAAACGACTGCCTCTTTCAAGGAGAACCATAACTGATTGGCAGCATGAATTATCCTTCAACTTAACAGAACAACTTCATACAATACTTCAAGAGGAAAATACATATTTTTCAATTGTTTTGGATGAATCAACTGATACTACTGACTTGGCACAGGATTTAGACTTCATTCAGGTCAAAACAGAAGATTTTCTTTGCAGTGAAGAGTTACTTGCTTTGGGCACTCTTGCGAACAGAATAGAGGGAATATATATATCTTCAACAACTTTCAAGATAAATGTTGTGAAGTTGGACTGAATTTGGTACATTTAGTGAGTGAATGTACAGATGGTGCACCTTCCATGGCAGGAAAACATAAAGGGTTTATTGCACAGGTAAAAAAAAAAAAAAGTATTAACAGATCCAGATGCTCTCATTTCTTTTCATTGTATCTTGCACCAGCAAAATCTCTGTGCTAAAGCTACTATTTTAAGTGACACTTTGCAACAAGTTGTAAGTACTGTTAACTATATTCATGCAAATGCAACACAGAATCATCAGTTTTGTAACATGCCAAAGTTGAACCATGAGGTATTTAGTGTGGACTTGCTGTATCATTCTAGAGAGCATTAGCTATTGCAGGGATGAATGTTAGCCAAAATTTTATCTCTGCAAGAACAGATAGTTAAATTCTTCAAAGAACAGAATCAGCAATGAGAATTATTGAAAGATTTCTATAGGAATGCAGCATTTCTGTGTGATATGTCAAATCAAAATGACTTGAGTATTTCTTTGCAAGCTAAAACTAAGTCTATACATGGCATGTGGCAGAAAAAATCCAAGCATTTTGGAAAAAAGCTATCCTTTTTCAAAAAACTTCTCCTTCAAAAGGAAATTTTGGATGAACATTTTCCCCAGTTAGCAGAGGTCATTGATGAGCAGGATGATATATGCGAATCATTTGAAGCAGTGGTCCCCAACCTTTTTGGCACCAGGGACCAGTTTCATGGGAGACAGTTTTTCCACCAAGTGGAGGGGCGTGGCTCCCCTCCCCCAGTTTCCTAAGTTTCTTTCTTTCTTTCTTTCTTTTAAACAGACACCAGGCAAGAACCTAACTTTCATGGAAGACAATTTTTCCATGGACATGGGGCACAGGGTGAATGTGGGGGTTGGGTAGCAGAGCTGTGTGGCCTGGTACTGGTCTGTGGCCCCAGAGGTTGGGGACCGCAGATTTGAAGATATGCAGCTGTTATAGACCAATTAATTGTAGAATACAATGAAAGGTTCACCGAGTTTGAGAATCATGACATCACACTCAAATTAGCATTTTAGCCTCATCTAGTTGCTATCACCAGGACACCTAAAGAACTGCAGATGGAATTGATTGAGCTCTCAGTAGATGACATTTCAAAGTCATCGTTTGATACTAAGGAAGATCCAACTGAAATATGGAAAAATGCAGTAGAATATCCACACTTTTGGCAACATGCCCAAAAAATGCTTTCTTGCTTATTAGCCACTTATTGCTGCGAATCTACATGCTCCTGCCTAACCCAAATCAAGACACCCTTAAGGTCACAAATGACTGATCCCCACCTAGAGGATCAACTGAAACTGTGGACTTCCATGCTGCAACCAAATATACAAATGCTTTCCAACAAAAAGCAGACACAACAAAGTCATTAAAAGGTTAGTTAACTCTACAATTAACAAATAGTTTTCATTTTTTGAAATTATTAAGTACATAGTAGTTAGATTTTTACAAAATAATATACATTTTTATGTATATCTAATTGAAGTTTCTTGAATACGGCCTTATTTGATTACAGCTAAATTAACGTGGCCTTCCAACATGTTCCAGACCTATACCTAGTATTCTCCATGTATGATTTCCAACCTTTCCCTATAAGGTATTTATTATTCTACCCAAATTTTGCAGTGAGGACATTGAGGCTCAGAGTTTAGTCCTCACTCGGTCTTACTGCTAGTAAGAACCCTACCTGACTGTAAAGCCTATGGTCTTCCTAACATTTTAAGTTGCTTCCAGATGATTCCAAGGATCTAAAGCCTCTTACAACACTAGATTCTGTGACTCTTTAATATTAAGAGGCAAGAAGGGAAGAGAAATTGACATGTCCATTAAGATGTTAATAATTGATAACCTAAATTTCCATTCCCTTTTCCTATGGGAATTAAATAACAGCTAAATGAATATCAACTAACTGAGTATTCCAAGTCCTAAAGTCATTCTCATCTCAACTTCTTATTCTTCTTCTCTTTTTTTTGTTTTTTGTTTTTGAGGCAGGATCTCACTTTGTCACCCAGGCTGGAGCGCGGTGGCAGGATAATAGCTCACTGCAGCCTCAAACTCTGGGGCTCAAGCGATCCTCCTGCCTCAGTCTCCTGAGTAGCTGGGACTACAGGCACACCCACACCTGGCTAATTTTTTCTATTTTTAGTACAGACAGGGTCTCACCCTTGTTCAGGCTGGTCTTGAACTTCTGCGCTCAAGCAGCCCACCTGCCTTAGGCTCCCAGAGTGCTAGGATTACAGGCGTGCGCCATCACGCCCAGCCATTCTAATGTATTTTCAGCATTCACCTGCATTTCTAAGTTCTTTGCTAAATAAGTGGTTTTGTTTTGAATGTGTACTTATTTGTAATTTTCATAAAGAATTGCGATCATTCTGTGTGCCAGCTGGTACCTTATACTCTCAAGTTCATTTCTTATTCTTCCCTGCTCTGCTTTGTGACACAGGGCAGGACAGGACAGAGTTTAGTAAGTGGAGGCTGGGGAGATGGGGCTGACCTTGGCAAACTGCATTCCCAGGTTCAAAGGTCCTTCTGGCTGAGTTTAGCCGGTGGGAGGCACCCGTGGGAGCCTGGAGGAAGGAGGGAGGGAGAAGCTGCCTTCCTTTCTTTGTTCAGCCCGTCCTGCTGTGCTGTCTCTTCCAAAGCTCCAGTTCCCACTGGACAACGGTGCCATGGTCCCGGCTCTGCCAACTGACCTCAGATCACATCCCTTTCTTCCCTTGTCCCTCGAGCCTCTGGGTGGTGATGACTTCCTGCTATTGCAAACCTCTAGGCTGCTCGCCTGTCTCCTGTTTGCTTTCTCAAATGCTTCATCATTTGTGTAACCTCTGTTTTCCCTGAGTTCCCTGAATTAAATTTCCTCTATTTTAAGAATACTTAAAGTAGTTTCTGTTTTCCTGGTTAATCTCCAGCTGAAGCATTGTTTCCTCTTTTTTTAGGGAACATCGTATTTTAATGTTTATCTCTGTTTCTATTTGTACACGTAATTCTAACTGCTGCATAGTAATCATATTGCGGTAACCTCCACATTTTCTTAACTATGTCCTCTAAAATAAAAGTGTCTCCAACTCCTGTTACCACACTCGACACTTTGGTGAACATCTCCTTGTGGATCTTTTGTATGGATTTTTCTGCGACCCCAAAGAGTTTTTGTTTATGTGGGTTATATCAATTGATATTTACTGTATTAAAATTAAACTGACAAATCAAATTATTTATTTGTTTATTCAGCTTATTACATGTCAACATAAAAAACATATTTTATTAAAAACACTATTAGGAGTGTAGAATTGTTTTACATTTTTGCAAATCTCTTTAATGGTCAGCTTAATTGAATAGTTGGCTGGAATTTCATATCTGCTGAGTCAATCTGCAATGCAATGCCAACACACATAAAAATGAAAATGCCATCTTAGTGTGTTTATGAACAAAGTTTTGATCTTGTGAACCCCCCTGAAATGTCATAGGAACCCCTAGATGTCATTAGATAACAGTTTGAGATTCATCAGTTTAGTGTTCACTAAAACTACATTGTTCGTGATAACAGTTCCTTTGACTAAGTTTCACATTTCATTTTAATAGAATCATTATTTAATAATTACATTTGAAAATATATGCACAGATGTCTAGGTATGTGTACAAAGATTAAGTAATACAGCTTATACCTCAAAACTAAACATTTACTTTTGCTCTATGAAAACACAGTAACCATTTTAATAACATAGGAGGAATGGCTAGCAGAGAAAGAAAGTCCCTCACCATGACCTGATAGTTTTACAATTGATGACTTCAAATGCAGAGCATGTTGCACCTCTATTCAAATTTAGGTACACTTGGGGAGGGGAGGGGAGGGGAGAGAATGGGCGAAACCTACCTAATGGGTACAATGGACACTATCTAGGTGATGGGCACACTTAAACCCCGACTCAAGCATAACAAAATCAATACATGTACCCCTGTAATATTTTGAAATTAAAAAAAAATTTAGGGGCTGGGTGCGGTGGCTCACACCTGTAATCCTAGCACTCTGGGAGGCTGAGGCGGGTGGATCGCTTGAGGTCAGGAGTTCGAGACCAGCCTGAGCAAGAGCGAGACCCCCGTCTCTACTAAAAATAGAAAGAAATTATCTGGCCAACTAAAATATATATAGAAAAAATTAGCTGGGCATGGTGGCGCATGCCTGTAGTCCCAGCTACCCAGGAGGCTGAGGCAGTAGGATCGCTTGAGCCCAGGAGTTTGAGGTTGCTGTGAGCTAGGCTGATGCCACGGCACTCACTCTAGCCTGGGCAACAAAGCAAGACTCTGTCTCAAAAAAAAAAAAAAAAAAAAAAAAATTTAAGTACACTTGTTAGTAATGACAATTACCGAGAAGCCCAGAAGGAGGACAGAATGTGTTACCAATGGCTTTGAAGACTTGTGTGAGCAACTCAAAGTGCATCCGGAAAGAGGCAGATCTCAGTCCAGGCCAGTTCAGATGTCAGTAATATGGAAGCAGGAACAGCAGCAACGTGAGTTCACAGTAATTCTGGGAACAATACAACAGGGTCTAAAAGAATCTATATTCCTTCAACAGATGATATGGCCAAGTACAGGACTTGGGTACTAAACAAAGTGAATTTTGAATATGTGGATATGGAAAATTATCTTATAAAGCTATTGAGAATCAGGGATATAAGATTCCTGGTATCAGTAAGGAAATAAGGGGGTATGCCTTGTTTTAAAGAGCTACATATATTAATATTAAAAGAGAGAGCTGAGCTGGTACTTTCTGACAAAAACACGTGCACCTATTATGGGAATACACACCCTAGAGGAGAAGATGGTGGGAGGCAGACGTTTGCTGGGAAAGCAGAAATAGGGAAGGAACGTTATTGTAGGGAGAGTAGACCACAGACTGCCAGACCACAGGGAGAAAATGAGTCGTGTTTTCCCAAAATGAGATGCAAAGCCTGCGTGGAAAACATAAAGAGGACTGAACTGTCTGTTCATTGATGGAAACCTCATTCTGTTGAAATCAGAGCACCAGATACAACCTTTACTTGCTCTGTTCAAAATTAACAAAATTGCTCAAAAGGATGTTAAATGAGAGGAATTGCTATATAAAAATTCTGAGTGGAAAAGTGGCAGTGGAAAATAACCATGTAATCTTAGAGGAAACATGGGGTCCAGTCAGATATGTTCTAGCCCTAAGAATAGCAGAATTTCAGAGAAGGAAAAAAAAAATAGCTAAAACCATGTGGGTAGATAATTTAAAAGAGAATAGGGCCAAAGGAAGATAAGTCTCTAAGAATGAGTAAGTCCCTTTCATTTCATTTCATTTTCATTAAACCAAGCATTTAATATTATAGTTTGTGAATAAGATGGAGAAATAAAAGCTGACTGACAAAACAGATTCACTACTGTCAAATCTTTATTTCTAAAAGGTTTAAAAGAGTACAACCAATATCCTTAGATCGCTCAATGCCCCTCTAAGAATCTGGCCGTCAGAAATATTATTACTAGCACACATACATAAATAAGGATGTGCCAAGAGGTGCACTGGATCTTTGTATTTATAATAGAAAAGATGTAAAATAATATAAATGTCTGCAAATAGATGCTCAGCTTGGTGGTGATTCCACGTAACAGAATAGTACATAGCAATCGTAGTGGAAGGTAGATCCGTGTATGGACATGAAAAAGATGTGGACACAATATTGTTCAGTAAAAAAGCAAGAGGCAGAACGTGGTGTGGTCAGAGGGTGTGAGATCTGTAACCACAGCACCGTATGACCACCAGGGGAAACCCTCGTGGGGCTGACGGGGAGGGCAGCACCGTGTGGATCCCGAGGCAGAGGCCAGCACCGCTGAAGGCAGGGACGAGGAAAGAAAGCAGGTCCCGGGCAGTGTCACTGGAACCACGGGGACGAGATCACCTGAAGCTAGTCCTCAGCTTTTGTTTGCAGAAGCGAAATCAATTTGAGTTTGCTCCTCTTTTACTTGTAAGCAAAAACAAAACCCCAAAAATCTTAACAGACACACGCACACAAACACACACTACATTGTCCTTGTTCTTTTTCTTTCGCTGAAATGTTTTAGTATGACCTGGTCTGCAGGTAAACACAGGATACAAATCCTCAGGAGCTCAAGTCTCTTCCTTTCATGTCGGACTGCTCAGTGATAGGCCTTCAGGTCTGTGATTTCTCTAAAACCCATAAATTGACCAGCGATTGATCTGGGAATTGAATTCTACTCTTACCTCGTTATGCACTACTTTTTATTTACTACCTAGAGATCTTCCATGAGAATGTGTGCCTAGAATCTAGGTCTAAAAATGTATGTGCACCTTCCTCTTTCAGCTCTGACATCAAAGTTCTCAGTTGTCACTCCCGTCCTTAAAACAAGAAAAAAGCTGAACAAATTGAAAATCAGCAACTTCTCCCAGAGCCGTGAGAGAACTAACGTCTCAGAGGAAAGTGTCACCCCAAAGTCTGGAAAGACAGGACAATCAGGAGAGTTACAGATCTGCTTACCTGGAGCAGAAGCTGCTGGAGCCGTAGATTGGCGGGAACATCTAAGTGTCAAAATTACTTTTGACAAATTGCTGGAGAATGACTGTGGATTAGCAAGAGAGTGAGAAATTCCAGGGGCTACAGTCTTAGAGGACCCCCCACACTTTCATGGGTTTTACCTCCAGGTTCTCACAGTGAGGAGCTGAGAAAGGTGCCCTCGTGTTTCTCATATGGGGCCGGGGAAGTAACTATCATGCAATATGGCCAGAGTCTCCCCCATAACAGGCCTGCGCCCAGGGTGAAATCTTCCCCAGAGCCTCGTCCAGCCTGGGGGAAGGCATTTCCCAACTCCAGCCCCCTCTAGCTTTCCTGGCTCACTAAGTGGGGGTAAGAAGCTAAGAAACACTTGTGAATGTCACAGCCTAGAGACACAGGCCCATTAAAAGACTAAGTAAGATTTAATAATAAGATTATAGAAAGCTTCCCCCTTGCCCACACTTTACCACCACATCAATAGGCTCTGGTATAATAACAGTAGGTACAGCCAAAAAAGCTGTAAGACATGGACTTTGAGACAGAATCTCTAGGGAAACTCAAAGACAACAGGGGAGACAAAAACAAGGACAGTAAAGGAAATTAAAGACTCAGTCACCTCCACTATAGCAAGCATTTAACGTCGCCCATTCTTAGCCAGATTGACATAAATCCTCACACTCAAGGCCTGTTTATCTCAGTTACTGCTACTCAATACATCATGCCTAGATTTCAATAAAAAATTACAAGGCATATGAAAAGGCAAGAAAAAAAAATGACGAGGTTGGAAGATCCCAGGAATGATTACAGTGATGAGAAAATCTAACTGAATTACAACTTCTCTGAATGGGATGGGAGGATTAGGCACTGACCTAAGTAACTTTAGACATGAGTGAAGTTTATTAAAGGCAAATGGTATTTAGCACTTAATTATTGTAGTCTAGTTAATAAAGTTGTTTCCCATTGGGATGTGAGTTGACAATTCTGGTACTGCTCCATATGTGTACTGGAATTGGACAATTAAGTAAACGGATGGTGGAGCCAGGTTTCTCACTGTTAGGGTGAGAATTTACAGATACGCAAGGGAGGAGGCTAGAATGATCAATATGGTAATGGATTAGAATGGGATGGGTTAGTAAGAACTCATGTTTAGCTTAATATAGAAACAGGTGGTAACATACATAAATATTTATCGATATGTGTGTACATATATGGGTTGGTATACTCCCGTATATTTCTTTGTTGTCATCTGAGAGGGCCTAAAAGAAATGATACCATATTAGCAATGAGTATGTGTAGCACCTGGATCTTGGTTTCTAATACCATTTTCCCATACAAGGAACCAGAGTTCCCTGGAGAAATGGGTGACTCTAGGACTGGGGCAGGAAATATACAAAATGAGCCTGGAGCATCTTGTGATGTCAAATGTAAAGAAGAGCTAAAAAAAAGCAAACCCAACCTCCTCACACTGATGGAGGTGTAGCAAAGGTGCACACCAGCCAACGGAAAGCGTTCCCAGTGGCCAAAGTTGGAACAATTTGAGCGATATAACTAGTACTGGACTGGATTATAACCGAAAGTATAAAATAAATATCCATGATTTCATACTGACATGAATAAATAATTGAATAAATTAATAATTGGTGAAAAGAAAAATTTCTCAAATAAGTTCTGCTCTCAAGGTAGGGCATAACTTTCTCCTCCTTAAGTGTGGGATGCATATAATGACTTCCTTCTAAAAAGTACAGCATGGAAAAAAAAGTAACTTTGCAGTGGAGAAAGCTGACAAAGGCTACCTGAGCCAGGTAACCAAGGGCAACATCAGCAGTGATGAGTTACGTTGGTAGTGTGTGCCCTAGATAGGAGGTGACGAGGACGGCACTTTACAGCTGTGGTCTTCCTCCTCAAAACACTTAGTTCCACTCCAATCATAGGAAAACCTCAGACAGATTCCAATAGAGGGATATCCTACAAAATACTTGAATAGTCCTCCTCAAAACTCTCAAGGTCATCAAAAACTATGTAAAACTACTATAGCCAAGAGGATCCTAAGGAGATATAACAACTAAATGTAACATGGGTTCCTGGGATCCTGGAACAGAAAAAAGACATTGGGAAAAAACTAAGGAAATCTAAATAAAATATGGACTTTCATTACTAATGACATTAATATTTGTTTATCAAATATAACAAATATACCATACCAAGGTAAGATGTTAACAGATGAAAGTAGGTGCTGGGTATATGAGACTCCGCACTATCTTCTCAATTTTTCTGTTAATGTAAAATTGTTTAAAAAAAAATAAAATCCATTAGCTGGGTGCAGTGGCATACGCCTGTAATCCCAGCACGCTGGGAGGCTAAGCTGGGAGGATGACTTGAAGCCAGGAATTCAAGACCAGCCTGAGCAATGTAGTGAGACCCCATCTCTACAAAAAAAAAATTTTTTTAATTAGCTGGGCATGGTGGTGGACATCTGTAGTTGCAGCTACTTGGGAGGCCTGGGCAATAGAGTGAGACCCTGTCTCTAAAATAAATAAATAAAGTCTATCCAAAAGTGTATATGTACAAAAAAAGAAGTTTAAGCATAAAAAGATGCTATTTAAAGTGGTAATTTAGTGGATTTTATCATCTTTTGTATTAAAACAAAAATGAGAGGTAAAGTGTGACAAATAGCATAATATATTTACCAGTTATATTAGAGAATCCCAATGACTCTCATGTTAAAAGACAATAACATCCCATATAAATTATAAATTTCTCATAATTTATACATTTATTTTTAACTACTGGTGGTAAAAAATTATTTGCCTGGTTAGATAAAGTATAACTGAATTGGGAAGCTCATTTTTACCCATTTTACTCACTTTAGACCTATTTCTGCTAGTCTCCCAAGACCTCCTGTCAAGCTGAAATATACCACTTTTTCCATTTTTGATCTTAGCATTTGTAAGGGATAAATAATTGATTAGCATAGGAATTATGGGAATATATTTAGCTTATGCACAGCACTAAACTATTTTTAAACGTCCTTAGGCATCAACCCAAAATGTACATCCAAAGGATGTCAATTGGAAATTGGGAAGTGAAGTGACAGTATGGATTAGAATTATGAAATGTGAAATGCAGCAAGAGGAAAAGCAGTTGTCAGTTTCACTGTTACTTAAACAGTCAGTCCACATGGCTATATTTTTAAAAATTCCTTAAATGTCTGTCTGGTAAGACTGTAACCTCTTTGAGGGCAGAATCTTCCCTTTGAATTTCAACAAAATCTGGTTGAGAGTAGAAACTTCAAAATGAATTGAAGAAAACGTAGAATTTAAAAAATTTTTATTTTAATACGATAAAGAACATTTAACTTGAGATCTACCTGCTTAATAAATTCTTAAGTGTACGATACAGTAGTGTTAACTATAGGACTATGTTGTATAGCAGATCTCTAGAACTTGTTCATCTTGCATAATTAAAACTTGATGCCTATTAATTAGTAACACACCATTCCCACACCCCAGCCCTTGGCAACCACCATTCTACTCTCTGATTCTTTGAGTTTGACTATTTTAAATATATCATATAAGTGGAATCATGAAGTATTTGTCCTTCTGTGATGGCTTATTTCACTTTGCATAATGTTCTCAACTTTCATCCATTTGGTTGCATATTACAGGATTTCCTTCTTTTTTAAGCTTGAATAATATTTCATTTTATGTGTATACCACATTTTCTTTATCCATTCAGCCATCAGTGAATATTTAGGTTCTTTCCACATGGTGGCTATTGTGAATAATGCTACAATGAACATTGGAGTGCTAATACCTCTTCAAGATCCTGATTAAGATTCTTTTGAATAAATTTGCAGAAATGGGATTGCTGGATCATATGATAATTCTATTTTTAATTTTTTTGAGGAATCTGTATACTGTTTTCCATAGAGAATGTACCATTTTGAATTCCCATGAACAGTGTGCAAGAGCTCCCATTTCTCCACATCCTCGCCAGCACTTGCCTTTGTGTTTTTGATAATAGCCATCTCAACAGATGTGAGGGGATATCTCGTCGGGGTTTCATTTCCCTGATGATTAGTGATGTTGAGCATCTTTTCATATACTTGTCAGCCATTTGTATGTCTTCTCTGAAGAAATGTCTATTGAAGCCTATTTTTGAAAAGCTTCAGCTTCATAACATTGTTCTTAGCAATGATTTCATAAATATATGATACCAAAAGCACAAGCAGCAAAAGCAAAAATAGACAAGCGGGACTGCATCAAACTGAAAAGCTTCTGCACAGCAAAAGAGACAATGAACGGAGTGAAAAGGCAACCTACAAAAATGAGGGAAAATATTTTCAAACCATATATCACAGAACGGGTTAATTTCTAAAATACATAAAGAACTTCTGCAACTCAATAGCAAGACAAAAACAGAAACAAAACAAATACCCCAATTTTTAAAAATATAATTTTTAAAACTTGAATTTGTATATATTTATGAAAGAGTAAGTCTGGAAATTCTTCAATTAGAAAATTTTCACCTTTTATCCAATGCCTAAGGTCCCAGGCCCGCCTCGGGGTGTAACAGAAGCAACGCTGTCGATGCCTTATACGGAATGACCCTCAGCTCCCACGTGCTCACGACATGACTCCGCCCCTTTCATGTCCCCACGCTCGCTCCCCACGCATTTCCGGAATCCATCAGGGTGTGTCACATATCTCCTCCGAAATGGGCCCACTTGGTTTCTTCTGCCGCACCCCTGGTTGAGTTTCCCAACTCAAAGTGTGAATTTTTTCCCTTCAGGTTCCCCTTATTTGTAGGCCCCCCTCAAAATATTACATATCTGCTCAGATTCTCAATCTCTCAGTTAACTCTTTAGGAATTGGCAGATGTCCTGGGAGAACAGTAGCCCTAAAGCTGGGCACACCTTTGTGGGTTTACTTCTCTGGATTTCGGTCCTATAATTCTTCACTGTGTTGTTAGTTCCCCAAATGCCTGCAAAAAAATTATTCTTATATTTTGTGCAGGTTTTCTATTTGTTTTCAATGGAAAAGTTGTTCACCATTATTTAGTCTGCCATTTTCAGAAGATCTCTAACTCAACCCTTACTAAAATTTTATTCTTACCAGACAAGCTAATAGTAAACAAAATACAGGTTTTTAAAATTTATGTCACTTGCTGTTTCTTAACTTATTGGTAAAGATGCTATTAAAGTACTTTCTAAATAACTAAGGTGCAAGGCAGATGGCCAAATAAGATAAAGGAAAAGATCTGGTGAATTCACAAACTGTATAGTGTGTCTGAACAATGGAGATAAAAGAAACATTCCCCAAATTAGGTTGAGCAGACATTTTCCCTTTTAAAGGGCAATCCCATTTTCAGTTTTTATGTGTTATTTGTTCCCTGAAGCAAATTTCTCTTTATGCAAAGCATAAAGTAATCAGACATTTCATCAAGTAGAACACAACTTGTTTTTCCCTTCCTCTGTGACCTGGGGTTGTGCACACCATGTGTCATGCCAGGGACGTAAACAGCACCAGGGTGCAGGTCCAAGCAAGGCAGGTGACCTTATAAGAAGGATTATAGCCCAGTCAGGGATCAAAACTAAACTCATCACACTAAACCTGGGCCAGGGTAAGTCAGCCAAAGTGGACATGAGCTAAGGGGGCAAGGTGGCACCGGCAGCCAAGCAGGCCGCAGCACCCCCGGGAGTCCAACAGACCTGGAGAGGGCCCAGTAGCCAGAAGGATCCAGTGAGACACTGTCCCTGCTTTCACCTCCTTCTGGTCCAGAACCAGCCTTTCTGCATGGGACCGGCCGAGAGGAATGCAAGGGAAGGGAATTTCACACTGGTTTCTGTGGGCAGAGAGGGATGCAGAATTTTATACCTCTCCTAACAGAGGCAATTACAGCCTCTAGAAGCAAAGCGAGGGTGGTATTTCCC
>CM052437.1:181675058-181695270 GCA_028533085.1 Varecia variegata
GCGCCCGGCCTGTTCCCCTTCTTTTGTAAGGAAATGGGGCAGAACAAGACTATTTCACTTTTCCTGCCTCTCCTGCCTCATCTATTTCCACCTAATAACCTATTAATAGCAGCTCTAAATTAAAAGGGAACTTGAACTTAGTGATCCTGTCATGATCACATCCTCATCCAAAGCAGGAATTCATTTTAAAGCACTCGTATCTAGGGGTTGACAAGACTCTGCTTAAGTACCATCGGTGTCAGAAAAATTGTTAGGGCATTCCTTTTATTTTCATTTTATTGTATGTTAAAATGCATGCAGAACAAGAGTATGCCAGGCAGGCCATTCTCCATCCTTCTTCAGTCTCCCTCCCCGTGGTACCCATTGTTAGGTTTCTGTGTGATTTCATAGGAGGGCTTTGTACACATGACATATGTACAGAACACTCTTCCTTCAAACAGCACCACACACATACTTTTTTAAAAGCAAATGACTGGCCAGGCGCGGTGGCTCACGCCTGTAATCCTAGCTCTCTGGGAGGCCAAGGCGGGTGGATCGTTTGAGCTCAGGAGTTCGAGACCAGCCTGAGCAAGAGCAAGACCCCCCGTCTCTACTAAAAAAATAGAAAGAAATTAGCTGGGCAACTAAATATATATATATATATAAAAATTAGCCAGACATGGTGGCACATGCCTGTAGTCCCAGCTACTCGGGAGGCTGAGGCAGGAGGATTGCTTGAGCCCAGGAGTTTGAGGTTGCTGTGAGCGGCTGACGCCACTTCACTCTAGCCCGGGCAACAGAGTGAGACTCTGTCTCAAAAAAAAAAAAAAAAAAAAAAAAAAGCAAATGACAAATAATTCTATATTAAATTCAATTTTTGAGCACTCTAATTGACAGAAAGTTGTATCTAAAATTGGACTGGAATTCCTGTGGGTTTCAAATGGTTAGCCCTCGTTTTGGCTTCTAGAGCATCCCAGAATGAGCTGAGCTCTTCTAGGCGGTGCTGGTTCTGCACGGATTTCAAGACAGCTGTTGCTGTCTCCTCCACCCTGCTACATCTCTCCCACCCAGCCCTTTACCACGCATTCACCGCCCCCAAAAATATTTCAAATTTCTTTAACTATTCCTCCTGTGGCATTGGGGAATTAAAATAATTATATGTATTTCTTGCCAAAGAAAAACATTCACAGTAGTAAGCTTGTTTTGAGTTAGATAAAACAGGTTAATTACTTTTGGTGAAAGGTTTATTTGTTTGTTTTTGCTGTTACAGCATCATTATCTATTGCATAGCATATATTATGATAGCTGAAGACTTTCCATATCTGAATTATCTGAATTTCACTTGCATAAATAAGATAATCAGATGCTTGTGATTATTTTTAAGTTGGAAAAGTAAACTTTAAGAATCAAGATAACCTTTAAAAATGTAAGGAGATCCTTTTGTAGCTCATAAGCATGACTATGGGGTTTTCACACTCATGTATGAGACGTGCCTCCCTCAAACCTTCTTACCATGTCTCCATGTTACCCATCTGACATGAGGGAAACATATTTCCTAAAGTGAAAACAAGTTTCAATACATTTTATTGTATGGCATGTTTATTGATACTATCAAATTCACTAACTGAAAAGAAAATAAATGGATTAAATTGAAAGAAAATTTTAACTCTCAGCTATATAGACTCTTTATGAACTAGAAATTCATTAACCATGATAATCAACTAATTAGGCTTCCCTCCTTAGTAATGAAAGTGGAGCTACCTCAGGTTCTGCATTTATCAAAGGATGTGTGCTTTGACATAAAGATCAAGACACAGAATTGCAGGAGATATTTTAGGACAAGAGGACTTTCCCAAATTCTTAAAATGTATGTGCAAGGAAGGAAAACACTGTATCTGAATCAGTTGTGTCCCAGTTTTGCCTTTGTTAGTTTTAATCTGAACTGCAGTTTCCTCACCATGTCATCATCATCAAGAATGAATATTTAGTGAGCATTTACTATATGCCAGCCTTACATAAATCATCTGTGTAATCTACAGTTCAACCTTGTGAGGTTCATGCCCTTATTAACCCTGTTTTACAAAGGAGGATTAGGCTCAGAGAGGTTAGCTAGCTTGCCCAAGGACACACAGCCCAAAGTGAGGGAGTTGGAGTCACATGAAATAGTCTGAGCCCCACCTCCGCCATAGGAGCTGTATTTTGTTCAATCTATTCTGCTCAACACTGTCTGCCAGATCTCCCTGCAGGATACTTCTCAGATGGTTCTTTTGTAAAAATCATAACTGTCTCTTGATTTGCATATGTTCAACTCCACATTTTCTAACCTGGCATTCAAGGCCTTTTACAAAGTGCTTGAACTCATCCTTCTAGACATATCTCAGAGAGATCTACTCACTGCCCCTGGAAATGTAGTGCCACCCGTTTGTTAAACCAGATTATTCCTATCATAAAAGATTACTGCCTACCCCATCTGAAAATCTGAAGGCAAGGATGGTGAAATTCATATTATTTCCTTAAATATTAATGCAATATCATGTATAGTTACTTGTGTACATGAATTATCTACTTTAATATCCTATAAGAAGATGGAAACCAATGTATAGCTCTTTCTGTACCCCTTTTTGGGAACTCAATATTTCCTGAAGACATGGGCTGCTGGCTTTTCCCAGAATTGGGACGTGGAGGGATTTGTGGCCCCCGTGGGGGTGGAATTGCTCACCAGCCCTGCTGTAAGCTCCCTGGAGTCGCCTTGGGAACTAGACAATTATTAGCATCTTTCAGTATCACTTCTACCTTGTTTTGCCAACAAAGGAAAACTGTTAAGCCTCAGGCCATAGGAGTTCAATGGAAATGTCCCTCCTTTCTAGTCAAAGCCAGGGCGTTGGGCTTCAGTGCATTGCAAACTTACCTGGGAAAAGAGAATTCAAGTTCTTATTCAGTTTGGGAACAGTCATTCACTAGAATCTCTTGCAGCCTGTCTGGAAACCAGAATTTGACCCTGTGGGTTTAGGTTGAATGGTTATGCAATCGAGTTAATTGTGGCAATCAAAAGTACCTTTGCATTTTTCTTTTACGGTGCCCCCCATAAGGCTAATGTATTTAAATTGCTGTGATATAGACAATTAAGAATGGCCCCTCACCTCTTTACAATAAGGGTTCACAGTCCTTCAGCAAGACTGAGAAAGAAAAAAAAATTTCCTTGACTTGTGGCCCTGCAAACCGCCGGCTGGCCAACACTGCCTCCTGGTGTCTAAGGCAGACACTGCCTCACGGGTTCGGCCATGAAGCCATGGTTGGTTGGAGCGGGAGGTTTTGGAGCATGTGTGAGTATGTATTTACTGGCCAGCACAAACTACGGATTTAAAAGTTTAACCATATTATATAATGGATGCCAAACAAGGAACTTTTGACCTTTAGTGTCCAGGATTCAGACCAGGTCTACAAACTCATACGCCTTCATGAGCCTGGCGGGTAGGAATGGGATACCAGGAGCAGTGGCAAAGGCATGCCGTTTAGGAAGGCATGCACTTTCCTCAATTTTTAAAATGTCACGTGAATCCAAAAACCCTTCTGAGGACCATGTCAGGCTCTAAGGTACCGTCTGCATTTAAAGGATTTAAAATGGGAGAAAAGAGATTTTCTTTCTTTTGGAGCTTCTTTTTTATTCTGCGAGTTTGCCAAGGCTAGTGAACTGTGCTGCAGAGTTTGCAGATACAGGCTGTTTGTTTTTTCCTGTGTGTACCATAGCACGATAGGGGATTCTGTGCTCTTGTAACCAAGGTTGGCTTCATGGGCATGTGACAGTTCCACGCTTAGGATGGTCCCACGCTTGGTTCATGACTGTAGTCACTATCTTGAAATTCTTAATGCTTTTTGAACCAGGGTACCCACATCTTCATCTTGCAGTGGGACCTGCAAATTATGTAGCACTGTGGTCCCCAACCCCCAGGCTGTTAGGGACCTGGCTGCAGAGATCCACCGCCCCCCTCTCCCCTCCATGGAAAAATTGTCTTCCATGAAACTTCCGGGGGGGGGGGGTGTGCACAGCAGGAGGTGAGCGGCAGGGAGTGAGCAAAGCTCCATCTGTATTTACAGCCGCTCCCCATCGCTCACATCACCGCCTAAGCTCCATACCCTCCCCTTCCCCGTTTGATGGAAAAATTGAATGTCTTCCATGAAACTGGTCCCTGATGCCAAAAAGGCTGGGGACTGCTGATGTGGCAGGTCTTGCAGGTAATAGAATTTGTTACCTTCACCTCTTTTCTCTTCTGCCTCTTTCCTGCCTGTACTCTGTTTTTGGTGCCGTGCTATGCCCTAAACCTTGCCTGGAAGAAGAGAAGAGTTTTGGCAATGGCAATGGCAATCTGCCCCATCTTTTGCCTCCTACCCGCAGCATCTGAGACCAGGAGTGTGTGTCCTTTTTCGAAGCTCCCCTGCAAGGGTCACCACACAATCGACAGCGAGGCCCAGGCATTACCAGGGTTTGCTTTGTCGTCACTTACCGGATCCTCTCTAGTTACCACGTTTGTTTTTGCACCCACCTTGAAACAGTTAGTTACCCTGCTGGCAAACACAGGTATCTGGTACAAAAGCACCTGAGGCTGACTGCTCTGTGGCTTAGGGAACGATTGTGACCCATCTCCTTAAGAGCGTACATTCAGTGTCGTATCTTTTCTCTCTGACCGTGTCTAGCAGGTTTCTGCTTTCCTGTACGACTGTCTGCCTACCTGCCTAACCTGCCATCCTACCTGCCTACCATCCTACCTACCTGCCTACGAGAGAGCACACGTGGAATGCCAGCGGTGTGCCAGATACTGCTAATAGGTTCTGTACATCCACACCCTCTCGTCTTCACCACAAACCACAAGGTTAGTAGTTTATTTCTGCACTTTCCACTTGAGAAAACTAAAGCTCACAGACAGGTTGAGTAACTTGACTGAGCTGGAAATTGATCTCAGATCCTTCTGCAACCAAAGCCCATGCTTCTTCCTGTGTCCCAGTGGTTCTCAAACTGTGGTCTCCAGAGCAGCACTGGGGACCGGTTAGAAATGCCAATTCCAGGCCCCACCCCAGACCTACCGAATCTGAAACTCTGGAGGTGGGGCCCAGCGATCTGGGTTTTAACAAGCGCTCCTGGGGACGTGGATGCCGGCTGGAGGTTGGGAACTGCCGTTCTGCACCACGCTGCACCCTATTCCCGTCTGCCGTCCCCTCTCACCACTGGCAACCAACATTCTGGATCCTTAGATGGTCCCTCAGTTGAGTCACGTCTCCTTCACCCAAGCTCCATCCAGATACGTCCATCCTAGGGGCACAGTGGACCCTGCGCCTGGCTCCCTGCCTTTTGGTCTTTGCCTGGTTATCCTACATGCCTCTTCAAGCCAGCAGATCCTAAACGTCACCTCAAACGTGCCCTGCCCCCGACTCCTTCAGGTTGGTTAATTATTTCACTTCTCTCCCACATACCCAGGCTGAAAGCCAAAGTTCTCTCTTATTACTCTGTGTACATCATCTTGAAAATATCCCTTTCATTTATCCCGACTCTTCCAGCCCTGGCACACTGCGGTTCTCTCAGACCCTCATTACTTCTAACCCTTCCACCCTTCTACCTCTTGTCTCTACGTCAGCCTACCTTACGCATGATTGCCAGTCTTTCTAGAGAGGGTTCCCGAGCCCGCAAGCAGATACAAAAACTTTCAGTCCTTTGGCCTCCCCCTCCCCACACAGCCCTGTCTCTTTCTTCCTTGCTAGCAGCATTTGTGTGCTTGCCTGATGTTCCTAGAAGGCATTCAATATATTCAGCCTCAGTTTCTTTTTGTGTGTGTGTGTTTTTAATAGTCACATCGACTAGCTGATTAGACACCTGCCATTGGGAGAGAATGTGAGGGGCATACCAGCATTTTTGCAGACCAATAATGAACATTCCCAGTGACCCAGAACAAACTCCCAGTAACCCAGAAACTGCTTTTCAGTGACTGCAATGAGAAAGGCCCTACAGCTGGAAGCAGAAAGCTTTGTAAATGACCATAGAATCACCTTTGGAAAAGTGGCCTTAGGGCCAATTTAAGAAGCAGACAGGTTCTCAGTATTAGGGCCTTAATGACACAATTACCACCACCCTCCTTATTTAGTCTGATTCATTAAGCCCTTGGTTTCCATTAACTAAATCCAGGCCTTTTGTTGCTGGTCGAGGTAATAAACGGTGAGTGGCACCTTTCTGCAGCACTCACTTGATTAGTTTAAAATGACCTCATGCTAGTGCTACACCAGGGTGACTCAGCCTGATGTCATCGACTCCTGTTAAATGACTGCTGATTCCTCAAGCAATCAGCACCTTCCCTGAAGCTTCAACACAGAAGAGTCTTACAAGCCTTTTGTTCTAACTTTTTCTCTTTGGATGTTGTACAATAGGTTTTAACTTTGAGTTAATTGTCTCTCTTGACATACTAAGTCTCTAATGTTTAGTGTCTTGCATGCAAACAACTTGTTGAGAATGAGCCACCCCTTCATTTCCAGTTTTTAGTAAAAGCTATCTTCTAATGAGACTAAGTGGAATAAAAAATCTAAGTCCAAGAACCAGTTTACTCTAGTTAGAGAATATTAGTCAGTGTTTCAGTTCATGAATTATTAATGATAACACCTGACATTTGTATAGCTCTTCTCGTCTCATCAAAGAACTTTCACATTTATTATCTCACTTGACCTTCAGGTGGATGGGGAGGGCGTTGTGAGCTGCCTTGGTGGACAGCAAGCGTGAGCTGGTCAGTTAGCTGGGGGTGGCGGAGAACGCCAGTCTTAGAGCCTCTTCAAGCCAGAGGTTGATACTAAGAAATCTAAGTATCAGTAATACCTTAAAATTTTAAAAAGTGGACTGGTGATCCTAGGAAATATTAATAGAAGAATCAGGAGCTAAGAAGAGGAAGACTGGGGGTGGAAGGGAAGGAGAGAAAGAGGGAGGAAAAAAATTCGTATTAGTGGACAGCAAATCTCAACTCTCCAAACCTGAAGACAAATATATCAGCCAGTTTTAAAAAACTAATGGGCATCAGTAGTTTCAAACTGACAGCATCCTCTTTTTACAGGAAACTTCTGGACTTTTTAATATCACCATAGGGAGCAGCTAGAATTGGAATGGTGGGGATATTTTAAAAGTTTAGAACTGTGAACTCGAAGAGACAAAAGTGTGCACATGGGAAAAGAATATCCGTTCAACACCAGGGTCAGACTGACCTTAGGGACAAGGATTCTCTGCTCTCTAAAGTCCCAGCCTTGGGCTTACATTGCCCCCAGCTGCTCCCATCTCCTTCTTCCCTGCGAGCATTCACCTGCTGCCGTGTTGAGAAGAGCCTCCTGCCCACACCGCGGCTGCTGGCTTAGTTCTCTGTGACTCAATCCTGTGCAGCCCGGCCCCGGCCTATCACCCAGTTGACTAGATCTGTCATGTGTTCGACTCTTATGTAAAAACTCACTCTAGGGCTGATCTGGAAGCCTAACAAGATTGAGAATTTGGTATTGGTGTTGACAATGAGATGTTTAAAAATAACGTGTACTGAATATGTGTCCCATAGGGCTTTCTGAAGCAGCCTGGCTGTGCGGCTGGCAAGGAATCAATCAATAGCTGTTTACTGAGCATTTATTTTGTGTTGTACACAGTAAAAGGTGCCAGTAACAAAAGCTTACATTTCACAAGTGCGTCACTGGTTTCTAAATCATGCTCATAATCATCTCCCCACTGAATCTCACAAGCTCTGAGATAGGCCGACAGTGTAGGTATTCTCTCCTTTTGGCGTATGAAGAAAGAGCCACACAAGACTTCGCTAACAAATGACCAGGATTTGCCAAAGTATGATCATTTTTATTGACTTCCACTGCCTGGGTACTTCACCTAGAAAGGTTTTTTTTTTTTTCTTTTTGGTTTGTTAGTTATGGAATCTTTATACCTAAGGGGAATGGGAAGGAAACTGCTGGCTCTTGATCAAGAGTTTCAGGCAGTATGAAAGGTAAGACGAACTGTAATGGAACTTTAACGCAATTGGCAGACAAATTTGTAGGGTAAATATGAAATGATTAAAAAAAAAGAAATAAATAAAGATGTATTAGCATGGTAACTAAGGATTGAAAATTATGGAAGTTTATATGGAATATTATTGTTTTTTATAGTCTTGGGGGAGCTAGAACATGCATTCAGTGGACACAGCTCAGTGAATTTTTACATATGTATAAAGTGGTCTTGATCACCATTCAAAACAAGATATAGAATATTTCCAGCACCTGGCAATGTTCAATACCCCCTCTCCCCACCCGGAGCTAAGAGCTATTCAGAATTCTATAACCATCTATTAGTTGTGCTTACTCTTAACTTTCGTATACGTGGACCCAGACAGTTCCTACTTTTTGTGTCTGCCTCTTTTGCTTGACATAATGTCTGTGAGATTCATCTTGCTGTGCACAGCTCTAGTTCCTAGTTGTTAGTTGTTGCATAGTATTCTATTGAATGGCTGTGCCATTATTTATCCATTCTACCGTGAACAGATATTTGGGTTATTTCCAGTTTTGGGTTTTTATAACAAAGGCACATGTTTTTTGTACATGTTTTTTGGAGAATCTGTGTATCCCTCATCTTGGATGTGTAGTCAGAATTGGAATGGCTGGGTCACAGAGTTAAACATTAGTCAATATTGCCAGACAGATTTCCAAAGTGGCTGTACCAGTTTACACTCACGCCAGCAGCATATGGGATTTCAGTCTCATGAACGCTTGCTACTGGATCCAGAAGCTTGATCCGCCCGAGGTGGGATCTCTTTGGCAAGACCAGAGGTATTAATAGTAGTTTGTTCTTTATCAGGGCACACATAATATCTGTTTTTCATTTTTCTTTCATGTTAGCAACCATTGACATTCAATGTTTAGATCTATTAATTCACTAGGGGTTGCAAAATGGTTATATCCTAATTCTATCTTTCATTTTAATTTATAAGCTGAAATAATTTTATAAGAATAAACTACCCCTCACCTAAGTAACCGATTGGTAAAGTTCATATAGGAAAGTCAGGATAAATGCTTATTTCCTTTTATTTACTAAGTTTTCATATAATGAATTGGTTTCCTGTCATCCTTAGAAGGTAACCAATTTAAAAAATATATTATTATGAACTTACAGATTTTAGCCTACTTGTTAGGTTTTAATTCATTGTGTTTCTTTTCTTTCTTGAAACTCAACTGGTTCCTTCTCTGGCCAGCGGGGGCCTCTGTAGGTTGGCTCTTATGTCCTTTTCCCATAACCCTCATAGCCTTTGATCACCTCCTTGCTTCCTGATAGGTCAGGATGTTCTAGGCTTATCTTGTACATTTCCTGCTCCGGACCTGGAACCAGCCAGTTCTCTAAGATGCCTTCATTTATTTTAATGGGAAATGGTTTTCAGGACTATGATCTGAGAACTAGGCATGCTTTTTCCTACTGGGTTAATATCTTATGAATTCATATTAATATTTAAAATTCAAATTCAGGACTACAGGGTTTTTTCTTTACCTCTTTTATATTGCATTTGTACCTTCTTTCTTCCACAGCAAGAATTTTAGTCCTCAAGGGAATGATGTAATTAGAATATCCCATACTTACGGAATTAAAATATCCCATAACTACACACCATACTGTCAATATAACAATGATAATTTTACCACCACCAATTATGATTAATGAAAGAGTAAAGAATTTTTCTGGCACACGCTATCCTAATATCCCCCATATTTCTCCTTTGTAAGTCACATTTAGTCTTAGTTCTACGACTAATTACATACTTAATGTTCACTATTCACGCCTATGTCCATATCTCTCTAGACATTTTTTTTTTTTTGAGACAGAGTCTCACTCTGTCACCCCGGCTAGAGTGCCGTGGCATCAGCCTAGCTCACAGCAACCTCAAACTCCTGGGCTCGAGCGATCCTCCTGCCTCCACCTCCCGAGTAGCTGGGACTACAGGCATGCGCCACCATGCCCGGCTAATTTTTTCTATATATATATTTTAGTGGTCCATATAATTTCTTTCTATATATTTTTAGTAGAGATGGGGTCTTGTTCTTGCTCAGGCTAGTCACGAACTCCTGAGCTCAAACAATCCGCCTGCCTCGGCCTCCCAGAGTGCTAGGATTACAGGCGTGAGCCACCGCGCCCGGCCCTCTCTAGACATTTTGGTGTCGGGCACTCCTTCTCTAGTAGATTCCTTAAGAAGGACTAATGAGAACAGCATTCCTGGTAATACTTCGTCTGTGCCATTGGTCCTGGAGGGTCAGTTTTGCTGAACAGAAAGAAAATCCTTGGCTCACAAGAATCTGCTCAATTTTCTTTTGGTATGAAGTGTTACTGCCAGAAGTTTGATCATAATATAATTTTCTTTCTGTTTTACATCATATACTTTTTGCCTATTTGTTCAATGGATAATTTATTTTCCCTTAAAGTCCAGTCATTTTGCTAAAATATATTTTGGTGTTACTCATTTTTATTAGTTCAGGAAAACTTTCCTGATTTATATTTTTTAGTATCTGCTTTAGTTTTCTTTTTTACAGACTCCTATTATCCCTGATTAGGTTGTCTTTACCTATCTAAAGCATTATCACTTTTTCTCAAGTCATTTTTATTTCTTTATTTTATCATTAAAATTAATTTTTTCATCTTTTTCATTTTCTTCTTTTCAAGGCATTATTTGTTGCATTTATTTGCCTTTGTGATTATCTTAGTCCTTTTGTGTTGCTATAACAAAATACCTGAGACTGAGTAATTTATAAAGAATAGGAGTTTAGTATTCCAGGTGTGATGGCTCGCATCTCAGGCTCCACTCTGGGAGGCTGAGGTAGGAGGATCGCCTGAGGCCCAGAGTTTGAGACCAGCCTGGGTAATGTAGCAAGACCTTATCTCTACAAAAAATTAAAAAATTAGCTGGGTGTGGTGGTATGTACCTGTAATCCCAGCTACTTGGGAGGCTAAGACAGGAGGTTCACTTGAGCCCAGGAGTTTGAGGTTGCTGTGAGCTGTAATGACACCACTGCACTCTACCTGGAGCAACAAAGTAAGGCTGACTAAAAAAAATTGTTTTTCTTTTTTTCCTGAGTTGTCACCTAACTTCTGAGTTTTTCTAATTCTGATTTGTTGTCCTTTTACATCTTGAATCACTTTCTTAATGTCTTTTAGCTGCTTCGAAATAGTATGTCACAGAGTTACAGTTTTGATTATGTCAAAACTATCCTTTGATTATGTCTTTCACTTTGTTCCTTATCTTGTTATTGTTGTAAACGGTCCCAAGAATTTTTGGTTTAACTACCTAAGTTGCTGTGTTGGTTTTTATATGGGGATTTGGGACCATACAAAAACTCTGCTGGCACCATTTTAGCTCATTTAATCCTACCGATTTAATATATTTTCTAGCTATCCGTGGCAATAGTTTTAATTTTTGCTTTGCGATGTGATTCTTTTTTTTTTTTTTTTTGATACAGAGTCTTACCTTGTCCCGGGCTAGAGTGCAGTGGTGTCATCACAGCTCACTGCAGCCTCAAACTCCTGGGATCAAGTGATCATCCTGCCTCAGCCTCCTGAGTAGCTGAGACTACAGGCGTGTGCCACCATGCCCGGCTAATTTTCCTATTTTCTGTAGAGATGGGGTCTTGCTCTTGCTCAGGCTGGTTTCAAACTCCTGACCTCAAGTGATCCTCCCGCCTCAGCCTCCCAGAGTGCTAGGATTACAGGCGTGAGGCACCATGCCTGGCCCCTGATGTGGTTCTTGAGGATACATTTGGAACCTATTCATGACCATAAAATGTGGACTATAGATTAATGTACTTAAGAGAAATAAAAGCCTCTGAATTCAGAAATGACATCCTCTTACAAGCAAAGAAACATGAATATATGCATTTATTACAAAATTTTCACAAAATATTCTCTGGAACTCTAACCAAGCTTCTTTCCATAGAATCTTAGTGAACTGGTTTGTGGGTTTAAAAGACACTACATTGTATCACTGTGGTCCCCAATCCTGGAGCTGCAGACTGGGGACCAGTCCATGGACTGTTAGGAACGGAGCTGCATAACAGGAGGTGAGCGAGGGAAGCTCGATCTGTATTTGCATCCACTCCCCGTTGCTCGCATAACCACATAAGCTCCGCCTTCTGTCAGATCAGCAGGGGCAACAGAATCTCATAGGAGTGCAAACCCTACTATGAACTACGAATGTGAGGGATCTAGTCTACACACTCCTTATGAGAATCTAATGCCTGATGATCTCAGGTGGAGCAGAGGTGGTGATGCTAGCACGGGGGAGTGGCTGCAAATAGATTATCATTAGCAGACATGTTTGCACAATAAATGTAATGTGCTTGAATCATCCCGAAACCATCCCCCCCAACCCCCTTCCCCATTCATGGAAAAATTGTCTTCCGTGAAACCGGTCCCTGGTACCAAAAAGGCTGGGGACCACTGTTGTATCAGAATTCTTTATTTCCTAGGATTTGCTTCTTCTGTGTTAGCTTCACCTGAAACTCAGCACTTGAGCTACGATTGGACTTCTCTACTCTTCACTCATTCATTCATTCATCTGACTGTGCTAAATGTTGGGGACACAAAGATTGTGGTAGCTGAAAAATGGCTCCCCAAGGATACCCACATTCTAATTCCTGTTACCTTATATGACAAAAAACCAAAGCAAACCAACCAACCAACCAAAAACGGTCTTTGCAGATGTGATCGAGTTAAAGATCTTGAGATGGGGAGATTATCTGAGGGTGTCCTTATAGGAGGGAGGGAGACAGAAGAAGATTTTATAAACAGACACATGGAGAAAAATGCAATATAAAGATGGAACAGAGAGAGATTGGAAAATGCTGGTCTAGAAGATTAGAGTGCTGTAGCCACAAGCCAAAGTGTGCTGGCAGCCACCGGCAGCTGGAAGAGGCAAAGCACAGATTCTCCCCTAGACCGTTGGGGTGTGTGTGTCCCTGCTGACACCTTGACATTGGCCGGACTTCTGGTCTCTAGAACTGTGAGAGAATAAATGTTGTTTTAAGCTACTGAGTTTGTGGTAATTGGTTATAGCAGCCGCAAGAAACTAATACAAAGATCAATAAATGTGATTCAATAAATAGAATGGCCTGAAGAGACTTAAGGAACTCAGGGAATGCCGGTTGTTGAGGGTGGGCCGGCTGGGTACAAAGGTCCCACCTTCCCCCAGTGAGCAAGCAGGACTGTGCTCAGGTTTATCCTCCACAGAGCCAGCAGGTTCCCTGCTCTGACAGGCAAAGGACACCCCCGGGGCCCCAAAGTCTCCAGGTGGCATTCCTAGACAACACATCTCAAGAGCTGACGCCTCCAACTCAGGGTGGCTGATGCTGAGAATCTTGGTTCTCCCCCTGACTAGGCTGTTCTCTGGCAGTTGCTGTGTCCGCGTCTCCTCACCAAGGGCTCTTTCTAAAGCCCCAGCAGGCCTTTCTGCACAAGGACTCGGAAGTCCAGACATTAGAGGAATTAACACCACCCGGTGTAGTATTCATATTTTTAACTTTCTATGTTGCGTGATGTTTTGACATCGTGCGGGGGGGCTAGCTTTCTGGGGAGAAATTGCCCCTCCCAGGCCTAGCTAGTAAACAACTTACCTGCAAACCTTTCATACGCAAACCAACAAGTCCTGAGTTCCTGCTCCCAACCATCTCCTTTATCTAATTCTCAAACACCAAGCCAATATTCCCCTTCCCCAATCATCCCAGAACCAGGCACAGGCAAGTAGGGACAGCCCCTTATGCCACAGCGCCCACTGGAATTACTCAGACTAGCCGATCCTGAACTAAAAAATGAAAAGCCTAATAGTCCTCAAAATCAAGATGTGTAACTACCAAGGGACCATGCACTCACTTTCTCATGCCCAGAATAATGACAGGTACCCCGAGGCATTTAATATTTTTAAACATATTTTTAATTAATAGCTGTAGCTGATTGTGTTATTCAAAATATGAAACGTAAATGCTCAATTAAAATCAAAATGTTACGTGTCTTTTGCTTCACTCTGCCTAGCAATCAATATAGTCACTCCATTGGAGAAGAAAATTGAAAAGGACTGATAAGCTTTGTTCTCATAATTTTGCATTATAATTGATTGATTGCTGTCAGTTATTCATACCACTTTAATGTTCATTAGTGTCTTAGGTGAATAAATGGAAAATTGAAAGATTGGATTAGTTAATATAAATTCTTACAAGGATGTAAATAAAATTCAACCAAGATAGTACAACATTGCCTAATCACAAGGTGAACCACCCCCTGCAATTTCTTGTTCACTATTTACAGTAAGGAAACCAGACACTTTGGAAGGTCTCTTTCAGGAGAGGGGGTTAGATACTTCTGGAAGATCTAGTTCACATTTTCTCCAGATGGTTTTCCTCTGTCAGAGTAAGATGCCACTAATTCTTGTTGATAGGCTGTTTCTGGTAGCAGCTCTGCCTTTTTTTTTTTTTTTTTTTTTTGAGACAGAGTCTCACTCTGTTTCCTGGGCTACAGTGAGTGCCATGACATCAGCCTAGCTCACAGCAACCCCAAACTCCTGGGCTCAGTGATCCTCCTGCCTCAGCCTCCCGGGTAGCTGGCACCACAGGCACGTGTCACCATGCCCGGCTAATTTTTTCTATTTTTAGTTGTTTAGCTAATTTGTTTCTATTTTTAGTAGAGACAGGGTCTCACTCTTGCTCAGGCTGGTCTCGAACTCCTGAGCTCAAACAATCCTCCCAGAGTGCTAGGATTACAGGCCACCGCGCCTGGCCCAGCAGCTCTGCCTTACCTCCAGGCCAGGAGCCAGTAGAACTTGGAATGTTGAAGGATCCTAGTTATGGAGGCAGTGAAGGGGAAGAGTTGGTGCCAACAGATAAATGCACTGCTTATATTTAGAAAAGGAGGAGAAATGATATAACCAGGGTTTTTTTTTTTAATTTTTTATTTCAGAGTATTACAGGGATACAGACTCTTTGGTCACGTAAGTTGCCTTTGCATCACCTGACAAGCATCCCCATCCCCCAGACAGGGCACACTGCATCTATTAGCTTTGGATTTACCCAGCCCCTCTTCCCCACTCCCACCTGCCCAACACCCTATGAATGTTACTTCTCATATGTGCACATTAGTGTTGATCAATTGGTACCAATTAAATGATTAGTATGTGTGGTGTTTGTTTTTCCATTCTTGTGATACTTCAGTTAGAAGAATGGGCTCCTGCTCTATTCAGGATAATACAACAGGAATTAATAGTTTGTCATTTTTTTAATGGCTGAATAGTATTCCATAGTATACATATACCACATTTTATTAATCCATTCATGTATTGATGGGCACTTGAGTTGTTTCCACATCTTTGCAATTATGGATTGGGCTGCTATAAACATTCGGGTGCAGATGTCTTTTTTATAGAATGTCTTTTTTTCCTTTGATACCCAGTAGTGGCATTGCTGGATCAAATGGTAGTTCTTTTAGTTCTTTGAGGTGTCTTCATATTACTTTCCACAGAGGTTGTACTAGTTTGCAGTCCCACCAGCAGTGTATGAGTGTTCCTATCTCTCCGCATCCAGGCTGACATTTGTTGTTTTGGGTCTTTTTGATAAAAGCCATTCTCACTGGAGTTAAGTGATATCTCATTGTGGTTTTGATTTGCATTTCCCTAATGATTAGAGATGTTGAGCATTTTTTCATGTTTCTTGGCCATTAGTCTGTCTTCTTTTGAAAAGTTTCTGTTCATGTCCTTTGCCCACTTTTTAAAGGGGTTGTTTGATTTTTTCTTGCTGATTTTCCTGAGCTCAATATAGATTTTAATTATCAGCTCTTTATCGGATATATAGCATGTGAACATTTTTTCCCATTCTGTAGGTTGTGTATTCACTCTAGTGATAGTTTCCTTGGCTATGTAGAAGCTTTTTAATTTGATCATGTCCCATTTATTTATTTTTGTTGATGCTGTGATTGCTTTTGGGGTCTTCTTCATAAATTTTTTGCCTAGGCCAATGTCTGTAAGAATTTTTCCAAAATTTTCTTCTAGGATTCTTATGGTTTCATGCCTTAGGTTTAAGTCTGTTATCCATTGTGAGTTGATTTTTGTGAGAGGTGAGAGGTGTGGATCCTGTTTCAGTCTTCTACATGTGGCTGCCCAATTTTCCCAGCACAATTTATTGAATAGGGATTCTTTTCCCTGATGTATGTTTTTGTCTGCTTTGTCAAAGATTAGATGGCTATATGAGGATGGATTTATATCTGGGTTCTCAGTCCTGTTACATTGGTCTATGTCTCTGTTCCTGTGCCAGTATCATGCTGTTTTGGTTACTATAGTCGTGTAGTATAGCTTGAAGTATGGTAAATTGATGCCTCCCAACTTTTTCTTTTTGCTTGAGGTTGCTTTAGCTATATGGGGCTGTCTCTGGTTCCATATGAAGTGTTAAATTAGTTTTTCTAGATCTACAAAAAATGATTTTGGTATTTTAATAGGGATTACATTGAATCTGTAGATCACTTTGATATTAGGTTGATATATACCATGAAATACAATATTATGAGTATTATCTAGGGTTTAGCATGAGTGAGGACTCACACAGGTCTACCATCCCTTGCAGCAATTCTAAAGTCTGGAAGAGCTCTGAAAACAGAAAGTTTTTTGTTAAGTATATGACAAACTTTTTGGCTGCAAAAGTTGGCCTGAACCAATGTGAGACTATTTTTAGTCCTGTGTGAGGGTGCGCATGCGCTGTTTCCTTTCTGGAGTCCTAGCAATTCTGAATTCTGAAATGCAGCCACCAAAGGGTATGGATAAAAGGTTGTAGACATGTATTAAATATTTTCTGTTTTTTTTAAATAAAGGATTAGAAAGCACATATAAAATTTATGAATGGCACAAAGTTCCTAGAGGTGTTTAATATTCTACACCTTTTCATTTCATAGAGTGAAATTTTTTAGTAGGATCTAGTCCAACCCTTCATTTTAACAAATGAGGTGGCTGAGATCTAGGGGGCCCATGTGATTGGCTGAAAATCTGATATTTTGAAACTGATAAAGGATCAGAACCTTCAAAACGATCTTGCTCAGTGACTTCTTACTGCAAGTCCCTGCCTGTAGTCAGCCTTGTTTACCTGCAGAATTGGAGATCTGTAGCCTTTAAGTTTGGTCCTGCCTAATCCTGATTAAAAAAAAAAAGAATGATTAAGATTCCCTTCATCCCTGTGGGTGGGCTGAGGAATTTGTGTTGTTGCCTTCAGGCCTGGAACCTGGTGTCCTGAGGTCTTGGCAGCCCACAGAGCAGTCCCTTCTCAGGGGACCCTGTACCTGAGTCCTGCTTGCTCCTTCCCTGAGGCTTGGTTCACATGGGATCTTTGCAGCCTGCCTAGTGCTGGCATCTGCCTGTCCCTTGTGCACGGGTCTCCAAAGTGGGGTTTATGTAAAATAATCTATTGAGGTTTCAGGAAAAACATAATAATGTTGTATCTATTTTTAAAATAATCAGCAATGAAACAAAGCTTTGATAATCTAAAACAGACTGATGGACACAGATGCTCTACCCCAGTCATGTGGCACTGATGCAGAATGAAGAAGAGTGGGTATGCAGGGGTTTGTACCCTTGCTTTCTGCGTATTGTGCTGGTCAGTGGTTTACGTAGCCTTGTATGTATTGTATTATCTTAAATTGTATGATCTTCCCAAAGTTTTGCAGTGAGTTGGGAAATGACCTTGAAAATCTTTTGTACACACATGGGCTCACTGGGTGTTTAATCAAAGGGTACTTCAAAGAGTCTTGGTGTTTAGAGATGAGCCATTCGTTTCCCTACTTTTGTCAAGTATTTTTTTCAGCAATGCCAGCAAATTTCAGTAATGCACACAAGTACAGCAGTAAACTGAATTTGATACCAGCTTTGAATAACCGGACCACTTTGGTAAAGAAAACATCTTATGAAATAATAAAACATAATCACAAAGTAAAGTATTTTTGTTTCAGTAATACATGAAATATAATGAGAGTTATTTAAAAATATTTCATTCTTTTATGTTTTTATCATTTATGTATGTTTTAAAATATTAGTACAGTAGCATATATATGTAACTATATATGTGTGTATATGTGGCATACACACATACATGCACATACAGTGCAAGTTCAAACATTTCTTAGAGCAGTGTGTAATCAAACATTTGAAGACCAGCACCCTAGGACTGGCTCCTGCCCTGTACCCTCACCTCAGCTGGTGTCCCTGGCTCTGAACCCATCTTGCCTTGGAATGGTGACACCTGACTCTGAGTTACTACAGCTGGATTGCACATTTGATATTAATGCCAAAATGCCCAATCTGTAGAAAAATGCAAAAATACCCCTTGAGAGTGATAACAGTTTAACTAAGTGGTCTATGTCTGCTAAATGCATTAGCATTGTGAAGCATGGGGTCAGAGAAGCTGCTCAAATTCCTATTCTGTTGCTTACCAGCCTTGTGATCTTGGACAGTTTCTTAACCTCTCTGGGACTTGGATCCCTCATCTATAAAATGATGGTAATGCTGACCTCAGAAGGTTCTTTTATTAAGACTTTCTAGGTTCAGACAAGGTAGGCTCCATGAACTAAGACATGAGTGTCTACTGTAGCCTTAAGACTCTCACACCTCTCCACGAGCCCACTCCCAAAAAAACTCCTTCCTGACCTTCTCCTATGTGTGTGCAACACTCTCATGTTCATGCAACACCTAGGAAAGCAATAAACTCAATGCGGATGAGTATTGACCATTTTTGTTCACCATTTCATCACTGGAGCCTAGCATAGCCTATGTGAGAAAAGAGGAAAGAGCTATTGAATCTGTTTGGTGATTATTTAACTTTTCCAACTCTGTAAAGAAGGTATTTTTATATTCCAATTTTGCAGGTAAGGAAGGTAAAACTAGAGGTTAAGGAACTTGTCCAAGATAATAGAACTTGTCAGTGGCAGAAGAGCTTAGAAACTGAGTCATAGGTACTACTGAAATTTGTGAAAAGGTTTAAAATAGTGCATCCTTCCCTAAGAGTTAAAATCAATTTCTAGAATATCTTATGGTCTTTTGTGTTTTTCCCCTTGTATTCCAGTACTTTCTATCCCATAGACAAAATTGCAAAGCCAAATAAAGGAGTTGTTGTTGCGCTTTTTTTTTTTTTAACTTCGTGATTGGTTCTATTGATCTAACCATTTTAGCTTGAGAACTTTCATCATTTTTCTCTTTTGTCAACAGTAGGTCCTCCCAATGAGGACTATAAATATAACTGAATTGCTACGAGGTTGGCTGCTGCAATGGGCTGTGTGGAAATACTTTGATGATCTGCCTGGATGTATGTTGCTGGGAGGTAAATGCTATTTACTGTCTCATGATAAAGTTCCTGAGAATTGAAAGAAGAAATCTGCCATTATCTGACTACTATTTTGGTGAACCCGTCCCAATCTCTCGTTAGGTAGTGCGTTATTTCCAAGTGTTCCCTCCTGCGCTTACATTCTGCCTCCAAAGCAGGGGTGGCAGATAGTTGGGGGCTCCCTGCCATTTACTGAATTCTTATTAAGGGCCAGGCACACTTTACGTCCACGTTATTTAATCTTCACACCCTTTCTATGAGGTTGGCATTGTTTCCTCTCCTTTTACAGATGAATGTATTAGTTTTCAGAGAGAGTGAGCAACTTGCCCAGGTAACTCAGCTGACAGTGGCAGAATCCGAACTTGAGCCCATGTCTGTTTGGCGCAAGGCGGCTGCTCTCAGCCATCGCTCACGCCGCCTCCTGCGAGAACAGTGCCCAGAATCGCCTTGCTGAGTGACAATCTTTCTTCTTTCCGGAATGGAAACAAGTGACTACCACTAACACGGTTGATCTGTGTCATGCCTGTGGAGCGTGTTGTTTTGGAGTCTGGTTGCTGATCTGCCATTTAGTTTCTAAACCTTCCTATATCTACAAAATGACTGTAGTAATAGGATTGATATCACAGAGGTGTTGCGGGGATTAAATGGAATTACCCGTATAATACAGCATTTAGCACAGTGGCAAGTGGTTAAGAATGTTAGCTACTCTTGTTATCAGACAGCTCCCAACTTAAACACGGATCGAGTTCCAAAAGTCCATTTTACATTTGGTCGTTTCAACTCAGAACAGAGCCATCCCCATAAAGAATATTAGACATTGGGTGGGCGCGGTGGCTCACGCCTGTAATCCTAGCACTTGGGAGGCCGAGGC
>CM052437.1:181695770-181716769 GCA_028533085.1 Varecia variegata
TGCCTGTAGTCCCAGCTACTCGGGAGGCTGAGGCAGGAGGATTGCTTGAGCCCAGGAGTTTGAGGTTGCTGTGAGCTAGGCTGACGCCACGGCACTCACTCTAGCCCGGGCAACAGAGCGAGACTCTGTCTCAAAAAAAAAAAAAAAAAAAGAATATTAGACATTTTGTGTAGTTCCCCATAAATGTGGGTCTAATGTTGCTAGCAGGGTGCTGAGGGGCCTGGCGATGCATCCTGGGAGCTGGGCCGTGCGGGAAGAGGCAGAAGACACCGGCCCCAGGCCTCTCTTCTCAGCAGGCGCAGTCCAGGGGCCCTCAAGCTGCCTCAAGCCCTCTGTTCTATGGGAGATTCTCTGCTTCAGAAATTATCCTCTCCCCGCAGTAGCAATCAAATATTCAGTGCCTCTGGCAGCTGTCCAACCTTAACAAAATAAACAACCCCTTGCCCTCTGTGCCCTGCCTCAAGACTCCCATTTCCTTGTCGCTGCCTCAGGAAGGCACCCATTGATTTATGGTGGTAGTAGATGCCCCATACCCCTTGAGCTTCTCTGAGTTGTTTACGTTTTTAAAGGAACTGGATGGAGAATTTCAGGAAGTGACACAGGGAACAATTCCAGAATCTGCAGCGCGGGATGTTAATAACGCTCTTCTTGGACGTTGTGAGAATGAAGTGCTCCTCAGACGATTAATTGCTTCCGCAGTCTGTTTTCTGGCACTTTTGCTGCGGACGGCGCTTTAAGGCAGACCAGCTATACCTGGACTTTCACCTGGGATCATCTCTCTTAAGCTGGCCTCTTTTTCTTCATCACCGCTTTCCTTCTTCCATTTCTTGAGCCAGCTTTTCTAAGGGTCCCTGGATTTTTTTTTTTTTGCAGAGAGTTATAAGATAGAGGGGCTCTGGTAAAACCTGGGAGTATGCGGGGACCTCTGATGGGGTCTGTGCTTGTTCAGGACTAAGTCAGGGGCTGTCTGTGCCTTGGTGGGACGCAACGAGTGTGTGCAGTCCAGTGACAGAATATGTGTTTTATTGATGACTGATGACTAAGGTGATCGTGTTGTCCAAGCCAAAAACTGGGACACATTCTGACAAGTACAAATAAATTTATGGGGACAATGGAACCGAATAATTGAAACTGGGATGGAAGCCAAAGTCATGCAGCTGACTGAGCTGGGCAGAGCACTGGGAAGAGGGGACGAGAGTTCTGACATTTCCACATCCCTGTCTCAGAGACGGAGAGGAAGACGCATCACCCAGGACTCGCTGCGCTCCTTCCAAACACGAGCGAGGTCAGCTCTGTCCTCCTGAGGTCCTGGTGCAGTGCCCGCCCTCTCCGCCCAGCTCCCGGCACACATTTCCAACCGGCTGCCGGAGCATCTGTCCACGGACACCCTAGAACAGCCTCAAAGGGAAACTTGGGATCCTTCTTCAATCTCACTTCTTGGCTTCACCATGCATATAGCCTGCTAAGCTAAAAATGGTGATTATTTTGTCTTCTTCTTCACTTTTTTTTTTTTTTTTTTTTGAGAGAAGGCCTTGTTCTGTTGCCTGGGCTAGAGTGCAATGGCGTCATCATAGCTCACAGCAGCCTCAAACTCCTGGGCTCAAGCAATCCTCCTGCCTCAGCCTCCCAAAGTGCTGGGATTACAGGTGTGCGCCACTGCGCCTGGCCCTCACTTTCTTTTTCAATCCAGCAGGTCCCTGAGTTCTTTTATTTCTACCTCTGACATGTCTTTTCTATCACTATTGCCATCATGATCCTCTATTGGAACTACCTTAACAGTTCCCGAATTAATTTCTTTGCCTCTAGTCTCACCCTCCACACTCCTTCCACCCAGCACACACACACACAGAGGCACAAACAGACAAAGACACACACACAGGCACATTGAGACAGACACATAGACACACACACAAAGACACATAACACATAGATACATACAGGCATGCATACATTAACACATACACACAGACATGTAGACACACACAGACACACACACACACACAAGATGTTTCCCTCCTGAAAAATCTTTGCATGTTTATTGTCTAGAAAGAAGTACAGAAGTCACAGAACAGCCTGCAGGTTTTTCCCAGTTTGGTTTCAAGCCTTTCTGTCTAACCTCGTCTCAGCCAGGCACCCTACTTCGGCTCACACTGAACTACCAGACGCTTCCTGAAATAAGCCTCTGAGCCTTTGCAAATGCTGTCCTCCTCTCACTTTTCAATGTTGTATTTTTGAAATGTTTCTCCCCCTGTGGAGCTTGTCCCAGTTCTTCTCATCAGAGGTGACCGGGCCTGCCTCAGTGCTGCCTGACACGTCCCCACTCTGCTCCAGCGTGTGTGTCCCCTCCTCTGTGTCCTCGCCGGTATTTGCCATCAGACCCCAACCACCCAGCCCACCGCCAGCACCTGCAGGGACTTCATAATAAATGTTTACAAAATGTGTTAAAAATCCTTTATTTTGGCAGAGGGTAACTGGATCTTGGGGACATCTTCCATACTTCCAATCAGGTAGACAAATGTTGTCTTCCACGACTCCTCCCGTCCCTCACCCCCAGCCTCTGGAAGCACCCCCGGCCCTCCCCAAGCTGAGGGCAGCCCCTGCCTGCCGCCAGCCCCAGCCTGGAGCCCCCTCTTCCGGCGTCTCCCGCTCCCCCTTCCCTCTCTGTGCTGTGTCCCCCTCTCTGTGCCGTGTCCATGCGTGCTCAACAGCGATTCACTTCACACTGGTTCCTACTCAGTTTTTACAGTGGACAACAGATTTAATGTGTCATCAACCCAAGACATTGGAAGTAAATAGCAGACTCTTGGAAAACTCATTCCTCCACTACATCTGAAAGAATGGGGAAATTCTGAGCACTACAGCCAGGGTAGTGCCCAGATATTTTGGTTACGGGGAGGAGAGAGCAGTGCTGGGGCAAGAGGGACAGGTAAGACACGGTTGTCCCCAGGGAGGCCACAGGCAAGCAGAGCAGCAACTGCTCCATGCACACGGAGGGCGCGGGGAGGGGACGGTGGCGGAAGGCAGGTGTGGGCAAGGAAAGGTTCGGGAGGCTTCTGGGAGGTGAGTCTCCCAGGTGGCCACAGGGAAGGACATTTGCGGAGGCCCAGAGAAAAGAGAGAAGGTCCTGCTCTTTCCTGACAGGGTGTGGCCTGTCAGTTTGGTGCCTCTGGAAGGAGGTGGCAGGGATGGCTGCTCTGTGTGTGGCCGCCTTCGCTCCTACGGTAACCTGAATCCTGGCCGCTTAAATTCACTTGTTAAGGGAGAATTCACTCTGTGCCAAGGAGGAAGTGACTTGAGGTCAAGTATAAATTGTTAATTTAGTTTGGAGGATTGGTCCTTGGGAGGAAGGCACATTCCCCCTCCTCACAAACGGAGCCCAGGGGAAAGGACAGTTATTGTCTTTGGGGGTGTTCAGCCGAAACCGGGCTTGGGGTAATCCTAGCACCCCACGTTGCCTCTCCCCTCTTTCCCTCCCACACACAGATACTGAGTTACAACCGTGTGCTGGTCCCCACGCTGGCTGGGTGTCGCGGGCTGATCAGAGAACAGGTTGTGACTGTGGCCCTGTGCAGGACAGACTCACCTTCATTCCTCCCCTCCGGGTGGGGGAGTAAATCAGGCTGATTGTTCCGGACTTTCACCTCTGCGAGACCAGCACAAGGACCAGCTACGTACTTGGCAGCGTCCAGTGCAAAATAAAAATGCAGGGCTCTTTGTTAAAAAGATTATTAAGAATTTCGAGATGGCAATCGCAGAGCCTGAGACCAACCACGGGGTGCCAGTGATCAATTGCACAGCATGATGACAGCAGTTACTAATAATGTGCGGTGTGTTTCTAAATTGCTAAAGAGTAATTTTTTTTTTTTTTGAGACAGAGTCTCGCTCTGTTGCCCGGGCTAGAGTGAGTGCCGTGGCGTCCTCCTAGCTCCCAGCAACCTCAAACTCCTGGGCTGAAGCGATCCTCCTGTCTCAGCCTCCTGAGTAGCTGGGATTACAAGCATGCGCCACCATGCCCGGCTAAATTTTTTCTATATATATTTTTAGTTGGCCAGATAATTTCTTTCTATTTTTAGTAGAGACAGGGTCTCGCTCTTGCTCAGGCTGGTCTCGAACTCCTGACCTCAATCGATCCACTCACCTCGGCCTCCCAGAGGGCTAGGATTACAGGCGTGAGCCACCGCGCCCGGCTGCTAAAGAGTAATTTTAAATGCTCTTACCACAAAGAAATAGTATGTGAGGTGATGGCTATGTTAATTAGCTTCACTTAATCATTCCACGATGTATACAGATATCATAACATCACACTGTACCATAAACATATACATTATTATTTTTCAGTTAAAAATAAGATAAAAAAACAAAATGAGGCATGAGGCCCCATGCATCTGCACAGGTGGCAGCCTGTGGAGCCGGCCTTGACGGTACCATGTCCCTGCCCAGTAACTTGGGCAGAGGGGAGTAGGGAGGGCAGGAGGGAGCTGCAGGAAGAGGAGGGGACGAAGGCAGCTGAGAGTGAAGCTATCTGGGCTCACATTTGTAATAACCACTCATAAAAGGCCCATTGTTTTCACTCTTAAAGAAAAAAGTTTCTGGTCTGTTTTCATACAGCAAGTATTCTGACTCCTTGATTATTTTCAGAATAGTATCTGGGGACTCTCTGTCACCCTTCCAGGTTTTTATCATTCTGTATAGGGAGGACACTATTATCTGGTTTTTCAGCACCAAAGCTGAGTCAGGGGAATGTCTGGGAGGGGGAAGCCCTTCCCCGCAGGGAGGGGTGTGGAGAAGAGGGGAGAAAGTTATGATCTACTGACGCTGGACTAAAGATGACATTTTCCAAAATTGGCCAGCGAGACTTTGATTGGCAGCCACTCTGTTAGGTAACTGAGTTCTGAAAGGAGCTGTATATTGGGGTGTAAAGATGGATGTCTGTCTTAGAGCATTTGTGCTGCTGTAACAAAATGCCTGAGATTGGGTAATTTATAAAGAACAGAAATTTATTTCTAACAGTTCTGGAGGCCAAGATCAAGGGGCTGGCATTGGTGTCTGATGGGGGCTGCTCGCTGCTTCCAAGTGGCACCTTGTTGCCATGACCACCAGAGGAGCCCAATGCTGTGTCCTCACATGGCCCAGGAGGCAGAAGGGCTACAAAACACTCCCTTCAACCTTGAGCCCTTTTATAATGATGCTACTCTCACTCACAGGGGCAAAGCCCTCCCGAATTAATCGCCTCCCAAAGTCCGTCCCTCTCAATAGCATTGCATGGGGAACTAAGTTTCAGCATGAATTTCAGAGGCAACACCGTCATTTAAACCATAGCGATGTCCACACACAAGCAAGAGGGCGCATGTTCACTAAACTGCAGGCTACCAACTCTTGCGGTGGGTGTGTCCATGGGAGCCAGAATCTATCTTTGTGAAAATTAAAATTCAGCCACTTGAAAAGTGTGAAACTACACTTATACTAGCTCCGGAGTGGTAGAGAAATCTGTATGATGATGGCATAAATATTCATGTTTCTATACGAATTAGGGAAAAAGGAAATTACGAGCAATCTCTTCTTGCCCACTAAGAAGAGTTTTGGGGAGTGTTTCAGCTGAACTATTTGAGTTACTGCTATAAATTTCCTTCTTAGGAGCAACACCTGAGATCAGAATAGGAGAGATGGGCAGAAAAGGGAAACTCAAGAGCTAGATGGGCATTTTCTGAAAGAGCGGAGAGTTCCTAAGAGAGAAAAAGAATGGCTACTGCAAAGGGGAAGGAGGCTGCGTGGGCTGAGTTTGGGGCAGTCAGGCTGGGGAAGAGAGTGGTGAAGGGGGTGTTGGAGAGGGTCTGCAGGCAGCAGCCCTGTGGACATTAATCCCCCCTCGCCCCAACCCCGCCATTCCTCTTCAGTGTTTGCTTTGAGGATATCGTGGTGACTCAGAGTGCTTTAAATGATTTTACATGTCTGGCCAGTGCCTTTTTGAATGAGACTGCTTCAAGGTGCTCACCAGGAAGCTCACAGCTTTGTGCATGTTGCAAGTGCAAAACAACACAGCTTGACATGGGTGCTAATTGCTTTTAAATTGAGCTTACCTTCTTTTTTCAGGGCAGAAATAAGGTAATTAGCTTGGGACGACTGCAATATTTTTCAGTAGTAGTTTTTCTATAGCTTAATGGGTTAAAAACGAATTGTTAATGACATCAACCTGGAACATTTGACTCGGACATAATAATAATTATAAAATCATAATGATAGCAACAACAATAATAATAGTTATCATTTGTTTAGTACTTGCTATGTACCAGGTACTATTATAAGGGCTTTACATAAATTATCTCTTTACTCTTCACACTAGCCCTGGGAAGTAGGTACTATAGTCTCCTGCATTTTTAACAACAGGGAAACTGAGGCACAGAGAGGTTAAGTGACTTGCCCAAAGTCACAAATGCATAAAGTCAGAGCTAAAATTTAATCCAGTGGGTTTTAAAAAGCCTGTACCTTTGACCACTATGGACTATTTAGTTACGAATTACAAAAGCTTTAGTACCATGACAATGAAGTGTCTTTGGTCACAAGGGACAGCTGGTGAGAGGACATGAATAATTTAACACAGCTCATCTTCCTTAATGAAAAAAACTTCTCAAATCATAAGTAATACTGAGGTTAGGTCTATTTCAACCCTTTTTTATACCCTGGTTATAATCAAAGTAGCCAAAGGAGAGCTGCCTGATTTTGGCCACACAAATCTAAAATTAAGAGAATTACTAATCAGAGGAAAGCAGCCACTGAGGATCAGGGCAATAACGACACTGAACACATTTTCCATGTTATAGTGCCTGGTATTTTTATGCACTAACTTTAAAACTCAGAAAAAGCCTTCCTTAGGCTGGGCATGGTGGCTTACGCCTGTAATCCTAGCACTCTGGGAGGCCCAGGGAGGAGGATCGTTCGAGGTCAGGAGTTCGAGACTAGCCTGAGCAAGAGTGAGACCCCCATCTCTGCTAAAAAATAGAAAGAAATTAGCCGGACAACTAAAAATATATAGAAAAAATTAGCCGGGCATGGTGGCGCCTGCCTGTAGTCCCAGGTACTCGGGAGGCTGAGGCAGAAGGATTGCTTGAGCCCAGCAGTTTGAGGTTGCTGTGAGCTAGGCTGACACCATGGCACTCTAGCCCGGGCAACAGAGCCAGACTCTGTCTCAAAAAAAAAAAGAAAAAGAAAAAGCCTTCCTTACAGGTAAGGAAACAAAAGCTCAGAGATAATAAATTATTTATACAAAAACATACTGAAGTTTCTGAGATGAGATTTGAACACAGGTCTGAGAGACTTCAAAATGTGGGCTCACTCTACACTGCAGTAAACAAGGACAATTAGTGTTATACATTGTTGTTGGTATAAGTTCATATAATTAAAAATGTTGGGATTAAGAATACAGCATGATTTTTACCTTATTTGCTATCAGCTCTGGCTATCAGGAGCACAGTGACGACGTGTTTTTCTGCAAGCTGCTCTTGCTTAGAATCCATTTTGCTCCTTGATAAGTAAGGCAAGCACAAGGAATAGTAAGATAAGACATGGGATCATGTTGTAATTTTGCACCCAGTGTCCAGATACATATTGTCGCAACTAGAGTTTTGGCTGAACACAGAGTTGAACTCAGCAATTCTTGCTTACTTCTCTCTTACCTGTTACTGCTCAGCGGCTCCCACTCCATTCACTGGGACCTCTTTGAGTTTCCCAGCACAACTTCCCTACCTGAAAGGAACCATGTCAATATCTGGTGAAGATATTTTTGAGATGACTTTGTCTTGGTTCATTCATTCTACTACAGTTACATGAGCGTTCCTGCTGTGCTTCTTCTAAAAATGTTCTAGAATGAACATCAATAAGGAGAGGAGAGAAACCCGTGGAAAGCTGACTCCTTCAAAACCTGTTGCTGCTGAGATTGCACAATGGTGAGAAACACTTGGACCTGGCTTTTGGCAGTACGCTCTGTCCACATTGCTGGGAGTCCAATTTACACTCCTCAGCAGTTTTGCTCCCTATTGGCAAACGAATTTAATTTTTATTGAATACTACTCAGTCTCTAGAACATACAGTGATTGCCTGATGAGAATTCATGGGCATTTGTTACTGGAAATAGAAGACATTCAAGGTAAAGAGCTCAAAAATAGAAAAATGCACTTGAAATTATAAAAGGACCGGGTTAGTCTGAAGGACTGACCTCTGAGGTTCCTTCTGGCCCTGACATGTATCATACCTGTGCTTACCAGGTGCTGGGTTTGCAATGCTTTAGCATTCTTCTGTTTCTCAAGAGAGCCTAAAGAAGGTGCTCAGAACAAAATTACATTTTAATCTATGCTAATTTTCAAAGTATCAGCCTCAGTGTTCTTATTTGATTAAGAGAGGTATTTATAATATCCACCTCGTGGGAATGCTGTGAAGATTAAATGTGACGGTGTACTGAAAATGCTTTGTAAATGAAGGTATTATTATAACTCAGTTCTCCATGTGAAATGGATAGGAAATTTTTACAAATAAACCCCAAATGCTGTTTGCTAGAACAGAGGGAACTTATTAAAATGCAGATCCCCAGATTTCATCTCTAGTTTCTGGCCGGTAGGCACAGAATTAGTGATTGATTCTGATGAGATGCATAGAGAAACACTCAGCCTATCTTGTTGAATGAATAAATGAAGGGGATGTGACTTGAAATTGGAAGGACGAATGAAATTTGGACAGAGTCTTGAAGGATGAAGAGATGAAGTAGGTGAAGAAGAATGTTCTAGACTGAGGGGCCTGACAGTATAGAGGGTTTGAAAAACAGTGTGTGGTCTGGTGTATCCAGATCAGTCAAGGGGCATGGTGTGAGATGAGATTAGAAAGGTAATTTAGGATTGATCATAGAGGACCTTGAATGCCACAATAATGAACCAAATTCCTATTATTGGAGCAAATTCCATAATGATAGGGAATCATTGAAGGTTTTAGGGAAAGAAGACTGACATGACATAAAAAGTTTCTGTATTTTGTAACGATGCCCCTCATAGCAGTACAATTCTCCTGAAAGATGGCTTGTAGAGGCAAAAGCCTGGAGCCAGGGTGGCTGGTGGGAGGCTATTGAGTAGCTGAGCAAGAGCAACAGTGGGAATGAAAAGCAGGGGTAGAGGCACAGGGAAGTGGTGGGATTGAGTGACTGGGACTTGGCAGCCGAGCGGTATAGGAGGAGAGCGAGGAGAAGGGGTGTGGAGGACCTATTTTCCAGTCTGCATAATTGCCATGGTGGAGACAGAAACATAGCAAAGGTAATCTGAATATATTCAGTTCTCTAGGTAATTTCCTTAAGTCTTGTGGTTTGGGGTCTGTTATTAAGTCCCTGACACTCTCAACACACTCTGGCCAATCAACTCTTGCTTGGACCTTTTTCTCCCGCTGTTGCCAAGACATCAGTGAGGTCCATTGAGTGCAGTGACAGGCCCTTCCTTTTAAAGGAGAATGCCAGCTGCTTTCAAAGGAAGGGGGTTCTAATTTTTTGGTACTCCTTCCTCTGTCTGCATCCTCATGGCAACAAGGAACACACAGATCGCTCCTGCCTACAGCTCTGAGATTACGATTCAGAGCTGCCGGGTGGGCAGCTTTTGAAGAGATCCTTTTAGTTTTTGTGTTCTTTTTCCTTCTTGGCCCAGCACAAGTAGTTAAATGCAGGAAATTAAGATCACATTGTGCAAGTACTCACGCATTAAATTCCATCAGCTGGACGATCTGTAAGTCCTGATTGTTTTGTTCTTCAGCTGCCTTCATAAGCATAAATATGAAGACAGCTTGAAAGGTGTTTATGACAAGGACAAGTTCATTTGAGAGTGGTGCTGGGGTGATGGAGTACTCAGGAGAGTGACTAGGAAACCGTGACATCATCCCCCATGGAGGAGATGCTGAATTCTATACAGGAAGTGTTACGGTTTCCATGTTTCTGCCTGTGGAGCGGGTGGAGTAGGAGGCCATTGTCAGATAGAGGCACAATAAAGAGATGCCTCTTTTGGCTAAAAAAAGCCAACTAAAACACTTTTCTCATTACAAGTGGAACACCAGACATAAGTCAGAAAGGCAGGCTGGGCTACTCAAATGGAAAAGAATCCTAGTTATAATAATATGCATTTAGTAGCAAGACGTTAGCAAAGTATATTGGAGGGAGCAAATCTCCTTAGTGATATAATTAATAAAAATTGTACTCAAAGAGCTTCTTACAGATGCAATCAGTTTCTAATTTATAGGAGTTTATAATCTAAAAGAATAAGAGAGAAGAATATTTGGAGAATTGTCTTAGTTTGCTCTGGCTGCCGTGACAAAATACCACAGACTGTGTGGTTTAATCAACAGAAATTTATTTTCTCACAGTTCTCGAGGTCAGAAATCTGAGATCAGTGTGCTGGCATAGTTGGATTCTGGTGAGGCCTCTCTTCTTGGCTTGCAGACAGCCACCTTCTTGTGTTCTCACATAGTGTGTCTTCACACTGTGTCTCAGTGGTGTTTTCTCTTCTTGCTGATCAAACCCAATTTCAGCCATCTACTTCAGAGGAGATGAGGCCCTTCTCCAGCCAAAGGCGTCGACTTCAATAATCTAAGTCAACTCAGTATATCAGTCCTCTTACCAATGATTGCTTTGGCATAGCCTGTGGGTTGAATTGTGTCCCATAAAAAGACAAGTTGAAATTGTAACCTTTGGTACTTGTGAATGTGATCTTGTTTGCAGATGTAATTAAGTTAAGATGATGTTATTAGGGAAGGCCCTAATCCAATATGACAGGTGAAGAAGAGAACACCATGTGAAGATGCAGACAGTCACAGGAAGAATGTATGTGACAATGGAGGCAGAGATTGGAGTGATGCATCTACAAGCCAAGGAATGCCAAGGATTGCCAGCAAACCATCAGAAGCTAGGAAAAAGGCATGGAACAGATTGTCTCCTAGAGTCATCAGAGAGAACATGGCCCAGCTGACACCTTGGTTTTGGTCTTTTGGCCTCCAGAACTGTGAAAGCATAAATATCTCTTGTTTAAGCCAGCCAGCTTGTGTTACTTTGCTATGGCCACGCTAGAAAAACAGAGCCAGTTAATGAAACGGGAGGGGAAGCAGCTGGGGACTTCTGGGCAAGAGTTTCCTCCAGCTCCCTCTTAGAAAGGGAATCAAGATGGGGTATTGACTCCCTGTTTTTGTCCATTACAGTTTTGGTGCATGGAGTGCTGTTGCCATCTCGAAACTGCAAGGGGATAAGCCTGAGGACAAAGGTCCACACGCAGGGCCTTGGTAGAACTGAATGGACGTGCTCCTGATGATGCCATTGAATTGCTGAGTTGTCCTGGAATTACTGGATTTCTTACTGTATGACATGATAAATTTGCTCAATCCTTGTGCCCACTTTTAGTTAGGTTTTCTGTTACCTGCCTACAAAATATCTTTTTACATCAAGGGTTAGTGGTCAGGAAATCTTTTATTTTCTGCTGGCTGCTGACTGTGCCCACCATTCCCAATAAGTCTTGTGCAGAGGAGACACTCCCTAAAAATGCACAGGCTTTATTACTAGCCAGTCCCAAATTCCTATAAAGGCTTCTTCCCTGGTGAAGTGGACTGGGTCATATATGAGCCTTGAGGTCCTCCTGGCCTTTGTACATGTTTCCCATCCCAGAAACACTCTCCCACCCCATATTCTCCTTACCTAACTACTCTCTACCCACTCTCTGGGTTTCAGCTTAGATACCAATGCTTTGAGAAGCCTCTACTGATTCCCAAGTCAGGGTTAGGTGCCCCTCTATTGGCTGTCTGGGTATCCTGGACTTGCCCCATCTTAGCATTTACAACACTGTATCTCAAGCCTGTTTACTGTCCCTATCTCTTACTAGACTCTTGAGGGGAGATACTCTGAACATCCTGCTTACTGTTGCATGCTCAGTTTAATACAAAGCCTGACTCATAGTAGATACTTGGTATATGCATTAAGCAAATGAAAATGAAAGACATGGCAGTGCCAACAGTCTGTAATCTAGAATTTATCTACGATGTTTAGGGCAGGGCTATGAAAAACTGGGAGCCGGAAATGGCCTTGGCAAAATGCAATCTTTGCTCCCAGCCTTAGGGTCCTATACTGGCATTCGTCCACACTTCTGACCTTTCATTTTCCTCTCATCTTCTACTTCTCTCTCCAGTTCTACTGAACATTTTCTAGGTCTGGGCCTATTTGACCCTTACAGGTAAAAAAAGAAATGATAATGGGTTACCTAGGAGTAGTCAACTAATCTATTACTTCTTCTAGGGAAAAAACATAATGCTTTAAGTAAAAACTACATGTTTCTAGAAAGCTCCTAAAAATTAATGTCAAGAATTTATGATAAGGCAAGAAATAGGAAGCAAATGGGACTTTCAGTACCTTTGTAACATAGTAAGTAGGTGTTTGCCTTTTTTGGTCCCTGGTTTCAGCAAGAACTTTTTGATAATTATCCCATCATTGATACTCGAAAATATTTTCCAGTAATGATCTTGGTGCAATGTTGACTCACTTAAAGTCATTCATTCCCTAAGGCTGGCCAAACATTTGTTTTACAGATTTTTCTTTTTAGAAGAAATTTTGCAGTGTTAAGTATAATAATTCCAACAGTAATTTTTTTCCTATATAGTGAAGTTTATTCATTCATTCAACAAACATTTGGGTTCTTCCCATGTATGTACCAAATACTGTGTTAAGCATCTGGTCATCAACAGTGAGCAAAACAGATTCAGGCCCTATCCTAGCAGATCTTATAGTCCGGTAGGGGAGACAGACTACAAATAAATAAATATAAGAAATTCTGCTCCAAATGTTAGGATTGAAACCAACAGATTGTTGAGATAGAGGATAAAGTGGGGGTAAGGGACCCAGGCAAAGTGACCAGGGACAACTTTCCTGAGGTGACATTTCAGCCAAGACTTAAAGGATGAGAAAAGAGCCAGGTCTCAGAAATGGGGTCACATTCACGTAAGTCAGTTAAAAATAAACCCCAATCTCTCCAGCAGCAAGGTTGGATGTGTGGGCCAAGAAGCCTCGCTGCCAGCACTAAATATGGCGGGCGAGGGGCGGGGCGTGCGCGCGTCCTGATTGGCCGGCCTGGGAGATGCGTCAAGAGGCGGACGCGGAGCATCCGGGCTCCTGGCGGCGGCCCTGCGGCTGCTCACGGGAGACGCGGCGCGCGGGGCTAGCGGGTAGCCGAGCGGACGGCTGCGGGGCGCTCCCGGGCGGCCGGCTGGGCCCAGCGCCGCGCGTCCCGAGCATGGCGGGCTCCCTGCCTCCCTGCGTGGTGGACTGTGGCACCGGGTAAGAGCCGCTCGGCGCCCACCCCTGCTCCTCCGCGGCCCCGTTCCCGGCCCCTGGTGTGCCGCCCTCACCTGGAGGTCGAGCTGCGCCCGCCGCAGGGGGTTTCAGCCCCCGGACCACCTGGGCAGGTGGGGGCACCGGCACCAGCTTCCCTCCAAGATTCACTTTGACGTTGTAAAACCCCCCTTTTCTCTCCAGGAAGGGCCACTGGAGGAAAAGAATTGAGAGGGAGGGACGTGGTGCCCGGTATGAGTGTGCCCCTCTTCTCCTCGCCCCGCCTCACGTGGCTGGGCGGGGGTCCCCTGGACTCTCAGCACCTCTCAGTCCCGCCGCTGGGATGGATACCCTGTCGGGGATCCCGGAGCCAGCAGGACCTCAGCTTGTAGGAATGCCGGCTTGTGAGGCACAGATCACTGCAGCTCTCTTAACGTCACCTACCTCCTCGCTAACGGTGTCCCTGCCTTCTCACATTCTTAAAACTGGCCCTCATCCTGTGCCCTCGTGTGCGTGTCATTTCTCCTGGCTGATGATGCTTTACCACCTACTTGTGGCGATATTTGCATCGATTACCAACTTGACACCTTTTTTATTGCCCACTCTGCGCTTTTCCACTATGAAATGTCACACTCAGGCCAAGCTCTTGATTTACTTTGCATAGATTTGCCTTTTCTCTTAAAAATGGGTTTAAAAAGACTCCATTTTGAAAAACAGTCGAAATTTGGGAAAGCCGTTTGTGGTATTGTATATAGGTTTTTTTTTTTTGTTTTTTTTTACTTTTTGGGTATGATCGCTTCTTTTGATGCTAAAGATATTCAAAAGGGACCTTAGGAAATGTCCTGCAATGTCAGTGCTCCAAGCTTGGCTGGTTTAGCTGATTTTAGAAAGGTGATTGCTGAATCCGTCTAGTTGGTAGTTTGGGAATACAGGTTTGCCTGCTTGCATTATGGATATGGTGCTTAATAAAATAGCCTGGAAGTAAATTTAGTCTCTTAAAAGATTTTTCAAGAAAGGATTTTAATCATTTCTGCCACAAAATATTCCATGGTGTGTTCACCTTACCCTTGATTCTTTTGCGTGGAAAAATGCTCATGGTTTGGTTTCCTTGACAACCTTGTGGGGGTGTCTTTAATTTGCTACAGTCCATCTCCTACTTATAGTTCTTTCCTTTTGCTGCTGAAGCGACCAGTTGTGGTTACAGGCTGGAAAAATCTGCCTCTTTGCTGGTGTTAATTCTTCTTTTTGAAATATACAATTGTATCAGAAGTTTTGTAGCTTTTTATCTTAGAAATAGTTTTTCTACCTAAAACACAAGCCAAAATCAGTACTGATACAACTCCCCTCCCCAATTACTGGGTTCCTTATCAGGCCCTCTCCCCACAATCTCATTGTTCACCCCATCCCCCCTCAGGTCTGGTTGTGTCAAGAGTGAAAGCAACATATAAAAGTATTTTTCATTTCACGTGTGCATGTGAGATTTTTGCTATTTTTGGTCCTGCAAAACTATTGAAATATAAAGCATCTCTTGGTAGTAGTAATAAAATAATGCTCATAGAATTTGCCATACCTTTATATTAGTAAGCTGGGGACCTTACTCATCATTATTGCTATAAATATCTAAGATGTCGTGCTCAGTTTTGACCTTTTTAGGTAAGTGATTGATGTAACTTTGCTTACTTGGAGATTAAACTTCAGTAAATCATTCGTTTGTGGCCCAAAGTCATGCTTTGAGCTTTGGTGTCAAGACTTAGAAACAGTGGCAGGGAATCTTCCCAGTGGGTTTCACATGAACGTATTCTGTTGCGGAAACTACTGTGGTTGTTGTGAATTCCCAGTGACCAGTGTATGGCCAGAAAGAGCAGCCTGAAAGAGCCTGAATTTATGTACACATTAGTAGTTCTTATATTTCCCAGAGAGCTAAAATGGTTTTTGGATTGAGGTTTGCCTCAAAATAGGGCAAAAAATGGTAAAATGCAGATAAAAATAATCAGGACTAAGGAAAAGAATGGACCTGGGAAGTCACCCAAACTTTTAGACCAGTGGTTGCTGAAGTTGGGCCTCACGTTTGACCTTAGTTTTCCTGTTTGACGTCATAGGAGTCATTGTTAGTTATGTAATTAATTCCTGTTTTCAGGAAGGAAGAGAAATACTTGTTTCTTAGGTTAAAAAGCCTTTTTAGTATGAAATTCTAAAGGAAACATTTATGTTGAGCTATACCTAGTGGGCACTAGTGGGGAGTGTAGTGGGCACTAATAATTTAGTAGACAATGTGCTAAACTGTTTTTTATAGCAAAAAAATTTCATACCAGCAGCCTCGGATCCCCTGATAAACACTTAGGCCAATTGAGTGAGCACAAATGCACTAGGGGCCAGGATAGTGTGGACAAAGGGATCTGCTGGATCCAAAAATAAAGCTTCATCTATTTAAAGGAATGACTAGGCTGCATAGTTTTCAGAGAATATTTCACAAATCCAGTCTCACTTCTCTTAGCCAAACTTTTCAAATGAGGATTTTTGTATTTTAAAACTTACTTTGAAAGAATTTCAAATCTGAAAGCTGGAAGAGAACAAAATATGGGCCAAGCACGGTGGCTCCCGCCCACCGTTATCCCAGCATTTTGGGTGGCTGAGGCGGGAGGATCGCTTGAACTCAGGAGTTTGAGACCAGCCTGGGCAATGTAGTGAGACCTCGTCTCTACAAAAAATAGAAAAATTAGCCAGGTGTGACAGTATGTGCCTGTAGTCCCAGCTACTCAGAAGGCTGAGGCAGGAGGATTGTTTGAGCCCAGGAGTTGGAGGTTGCAGTGATCATACCACTGTACTCCAGCCTGGGCAACAGAGTGAGACCCTGTATGAAAAAAAAGAAACAAAAACAAAGTATTATGTATTCTTCCAGTTTCACCAACTGTTAACATTTGCTTTGTCATTCTCTCTGTATATCTATACATGTTATTATTACTTTACTGTATTGTTTGAGAATAAGTTGCATACATCATGCCCCTTTACACCAAGATACTTCAGTGTATACTTCCTAAAAACAAGGACCTTCTCATATAATCATAAACCAGTTATCAAAATCAGAAAATTTAACATTTATTTATTTATTTTAGAGGCACTGTCTTACTTTGTCTCCCAGGCTAGAGTGTAGTGGCATGATCATAGCTCACTGCAACTGTGACCTCCTGGATTCAAGTGATCCTCCTGGCTCAGCCTCCCGAGTAGTTGGGACTACAGGCACTTGCCTCCATGCCTGACTAATTTTTTAAATTTATTTTTTGTAGCAATGGGGTCTTGCTGTGTTGCCCAGGCTGGTATTGAACTCCGGGCTCAAGCAGCCCCCTAAATGGCTAGAATTAGAGGTATGAACCACTGTACCCTGCCCAGAAAATTTAACATTTATACATAGTATCCTATATGCCATATGAATACATGTGAACAGTCTCATTTATGTCTTTTAGGGAATCTCACTCCCTCTCTCATCCAGCACCATGCATTGCATTTGGTGGTCATGATGTCTTTTAAGTCTCATTTAATCTATAGCAGTTCCTTAGCTTTTTGTTGTCTTTCAAGATGTTGACGTTTTGGCAGCTATTTGTTACCTGATGTTTCCCTATGATAGATACAGTTTATGCATATTTGTCAGGACTACCACAGAAGTGATGTTGATCCTTCTTAATGCATCCCATGAAAAAGCTTAAGATAGGGATTTGCCGCCTTTTTTTTTTTTTTTTTTTTTACGAGACCGGGTCTCACTCTGTCACACAGGCTGAGTGCAGTGGAGGGATTATAGCTCACTGCAGCCTTCGATTCCTGGGCTCAAGGGATCCTTCTGCCTCAGCCTCTGGAATAGCTAGGACTATGGGTACATGCCACCAAGCCTGGCTAATTTTTATTTCTGAATTTTTTTTTGTAGAGATGGGGTCTCACTGTGTTGCTCAGGCTAGTCTCAAACTCCTGGCCTTAAGCAATCCTTCCACCTTGGCCTCCTTAAGTGCTGGGATTACAGTTGTGAACCACCATGCCCAGCCTGGCCTTATTCTTGATGAAGATCATTTGGATAGGGTGATGTCTACTAGGTTTCTTCATTGTTCAGTTACTGTTTTTCCCTTTGTAATTAATAAGTCATTTGTGGGGAGATATGTTCTTTAATCTTTCACTCATTAGTTTTAGTATCCATTGGTGATTCTTGCCTGAATTAGTTATTATAGTGATGGGTACAAAATGGTGATTTTTAAACTCTAGCATTGGCTCCACCTGTTAGCAATTTTACGATAAGGAAGAGCTTTTCCATAGTCCCCATTTATTTTTCTTCTGTATGGATTGTTTTATTGTAAGGGTTGTAATCCATTTTGTCATACTTATATTCAGTGGATTATTATCTATTAATATTATTGCCATTGTTTTGATGCTTAAATTGTCCCAGATTTGGCCACCTAAACCTCTTTCAAGCTTGCTTCCGTGTTCTTTAGACATGTCTCCATCATTTTTTGGGCATTCTGCTATTATCAAAAGATAATGACAGCCTTGTCATGTATATATGTATACATGCCTTGTGCATGTATACATCTTTTTGTATTTTTTTTTTTTTTGCCAGAGTATCTCTGGGATAGATTCTTAGAAGTGGGATTTCTGGGTCAAAGGGCAAATGTGTATGTAATTTTGCTATATGATGTGAAATTCCACTCATTAGTGTGCATTGTCACCAGTGATGTGTGAGAATACCTATGTTTTACAGACTCATCAACAGAGTATATTGTCAAATCTTTTTATTTTTACCATCCTAGAAGACAAGAAATTGTATCTTACTGTGTTAGTTTGCTTTGTGTTTCTATAGCAGAATACCATACACTGGATAATTTATAAAGAAGAGAAGTTTATTTGGCTCATGGTTCTGGAGGCTGGGAAGTCTAAGAGCAGCTTGCCAACATCCGGGGAGGGCCTTAGTGCTGTGTTATCCCATGGTGCAAGGTGGAAGGCAGCAGAGGGCGAGATTGAGAGGAAGAGAGAGGGTCAACTCGCTGTTATGACAGTCCACTCCCCGTAATGAATCCACTCCCATGGTAATGTTAATCTGTTCATCAGACTGGATTAGTTGTTGAGTGAATAATCCATTCCTTAAGAGTGTGGCTCCTCTTAATGGTCTACTTCTAAATGGCAATTAAATTCCAAGATGAATTTTGGAGGGGACATTCAAACCATAGCACTCAATGTAGTTTTAATTTTGATTTCTTATTATGTGGGAAGATAAGCATCTATCCATGAGGTTGAGAGTCCTTTGTATTTCTTTTTTTCTGTCTCTTCATTTCCCTAACCCATTTTTCTCTGGGCTTTTGCTCTTCTGCTTCTTTATTTTTAGATGCTCTTCATATATTAGGATATGTCAGGGGTTCCACAGACCACCCTCCAGGTTCAGTGATTGTTAGGAGGACTCTCAGGCCTACAGTGAAAAGGTACAAAGCAAAAACACGTGGGAAGTATCTGGAAGAAACTGGGTGCAAACTTCCAGAGTCCTCTCCCAGTGCAATCATGCACCCGATTCCTCCAGCATCAAATTGTGACAACACAATTACAGTGCTGTTCACTGGAGAAGCTTGTCAGAGACTCAGAGCCCAGGGTTTTCACTGGGGGATGGTCATGCAGGCACCCTCTGCATAGCACGTACTAGAATTCCAGAGTCCCAGAAGGAAGGCAGGGGTTTGGTGTAAACTGCATTGTTTGCACAGTCTAGGCATACTCTTGTCATTTAGGGAACGGTGGGAACCCTCCAGAAATCCAAGTTCCCAGATGTCAGCCAAAGGCAAGCAGATCTTTCTAGGGAAAGCAGTCTTGGGCCTGTTAATGCTTTTTTTCACGTAAGGATATTAACCCTTAATGATATGTTGCAAATATATTTTCCCTATTTATCATTTGTCTTTTATCATGCAAAATTTGTTGTTTTTTTTTAAGCAATCTGGTTTATTAATCTTTTCCTTATTTCGGGATTTGGAGTCATAGTTAGGTCTTTTTCATTCCTAGATTACATGGTATTTATTTTCTTTTACTGGTTTCATTTTTTCATTTAAATCTCTAATCCAGTTAGAATTTATCTTAGGATATATAGTATGAGGAATGGACCCAGTTGGATCCAATTTTCTTTCTTTTGGCTGTCCTGTTTATCTCAACATCATTTATGGAAAAAACTGAATAACTGGAGATGCTGCCTTTATTGTGTACTAAATTTGTCTATTCGATTGTGTTTATTTCTGGATTATGTATTGTGTTAGTCTGTTGATCTATTCATAACCACAGCACTACAGTCTTTTTTTTTTTTTTTTATTTCCCCCATCTCTATCTGAACTTTTTTTCTTTTTTTTTTCTTTTTTTTTTTTTATTTCTACTTTTTTTTTATTTCACTACAGTCTTAATTAGTGAGGCTATTTGAAATGATTTAGTATCTGATGGTGCCGGCCTCCCCTGCCTACCCTGTTCTTCCTTTTTAGGGCTTTCCCATGTATTCTTGCTTGTTCTTCCTCCAAATGAACTTTATATCAGCTTCTCCGTTTCCAAGGGAAAAAGCCTGATGGCATTTTTTATTGGGATTATAGTAGTTTATTTAATGAGCATCATCATCTTTATGTTTTCCCATCAAAGAATATATGATATATCTTTTTATTAGTTCAAGTCTGTTTGTGTCTTAGGAATATTGTGGTGTTTCTTCAAGTATATTTCTTTCTTTTTTTTTTTTTTTGGAGACAGAGTCCTGCTCTGTGACCCGGGATAGACTGCAGTGGCATCATGGCAGCTCACTGTAACCTCAAACTCCTGGGCACCTGCCATCCTCCTGCCTCAGTCTCCCATTGTAGCTGGGACTACAGGTGCATGCCCCTGCACTAGGCTAATTTTTCTTTTTCTTTTCTTTTTTTTTTTTTTTTGAGACAGAGTCTTGCTCTGTTGCCCTGGGTAGAGTGCTATGGCATCAGCCTAGCTCACAGCAACCTCAAACTCCTGGGCTGAAGCGATGCTCCTGTCTCAGCCTCCCAGAGTGCTAGGACTTACAGGCATGAGCCACCATGCCAGACCTAATTTTTCTATTTTTAGTAGAGACAGGGTCTTGCTGGTGCTCAGGCTGATCTGGAACTACTGAGCTCAAGTGATCCTCTGGCCTTGGCCTCCCAGAGTGCCAGGATTACAGGCGCGACCCACCATGCCCTGCCCTGGTAGATTTCTTGTTAAGTTTACACCTAGGTGTTTGATTTTCTTTTTGCTGTCATAAATGCTGTCTTTTCTTTCATTTTAATCTTATGTTTTTCTGGAGTATATAAAGGCTATTAGTTTTTGTGTGTTAATTTTATAGCTTGCTGCTTTACAAAATGTTTATATTATTTATATGAATTTTCCCTTGATCTTTAGGGTTTTCTGGATATAAAAACTTGTCGTTGGCAAATGTCCTTTCCATTTTTATGGATGCTAATTGCTTTTTAATTGACACATTGCAGGGGCTAATACCTTCAAAACAATGTTGAATAGGAGTGGAGTTAGTGGACATTGTTCTTTTATTCTTGACTTTAGTAGTTCTGGTGTTTCTAAAACAAGTAAGATGTTGGCTTTTTGGGCTGCTGTTTGTTTATATATGTACACACACATAAAATGTGTATGTATACACATGAATATATGCCATGTTAAGAAAGTAACTGTT